>CM069865.1:15928556-16491056 GCA_036172795.1 Pelodytes ibericus
AAGGAAAGACGGTGGAAAGAAGGATACAAATGCTTGAATAAATTAAAATGGAATCGATTTGTTTTTACCAGTGTAATAAAGTTAAAGCTACAATCCAGCCAGCAAAAGTACTTTAACACATCCAATAGCATTAGCGCTGTCCTGCCTGTTATTTCATTTTTCCATGAAAATGTCTGAGGATATAACCTGGAAATCCTAATAAATGATTGTAGCATTAAATCCACCCAATTGCTGTTCTCACACAAAATCAATTTGGTACTTAAGTTCCGCAAGGTCCATGGCCCAAAGCTCCCATAAAGAAGGATCTTGGCCCTGATATCATAGTGAGTTGCATATTGTTAATATTGCCATTATTAATGGTTTATGTTTTCTATACTAGCAGTGGTATATCTTGTATTCTTTTGTTGTTTTTTTTCTGCTTGCACTTGTATGTCTTTTTCATACATATTTTGTTATCTATGTTTATTAGCACATCTTGCCTACTATGGTCTAAGGAGACTCCATGTATTATCAGACTAGAGCCCACTGTTACAGAAACAAATAATGCATTTATCTAAGTTTATCATCAAATTTAAAAAAATCTCAATTACATGCACTTACATATAGTTCAGTGAGAGTCTTAAACACATGAGATTCTAGGGATAATTATGCAGTGCAATTGCGGCTATGTATATTGAAGCTACAATAAACTGGTATATAAAACCTCATATGACATCATAATCGCATAATGAAAACCTAGAGCTAGAAATAGCTTCCAGTTTATGAGAAAATATACTAGGGACAAAAAAAAATTAGACGGGCAGATAAAAGCATCTACGGAAATGTGTCTACAAATTATTTTAAATCTATACAATATCACATATGTGATTGGACAGTGAGTGGTAATGGCAAACTGTATCATAGATGGACATGTACAATTATATTACATAATATTCTTGATGGTAAAATGGCTGTATTTTGACATAATCTGTATTATGTTGCCAATGCTGGGGAATTCCGGTCTGTTCTGAAGCATGCTATTCTTACATGATCAGACCTCAGTCTGACTAGTCTGGTGCTATCCAGTTTGATGATACTGTCTCCGTTGTACACACCTGCTCCCTTATAATATAATGTACCTGTCTTCCCATGATGTGTGTGGATGGGCTTAACATCTACACACATCTGCAGAGAGAAAGAAAACCATCAACAGACACCTTAAGTTATCTTTTTATCTAAGAAAAAAAAAAAAAAATTAAAAAAAAAAAATTTTTATCTTGACGAGATCTGGCCTTTTTTTTTTTATTTGGCTCTTTATGGTTGAAATGCCCAAAGAATCCCTAAATAAGAACCAATGCAGTTTGGAGAGCACTGCTACTGGGCTAACATATAATTCATTTGCTCCCAGAGGCGGGGGAATCAGCACGCCAGTCCCGTGTCTGCGGAGGAGAAGGAGTTAATCCTACACGCGCCAAGTACCTGTTCTGTTCTACACTGCAAGTATGCCACTGGCATTCAATCAGCTCGGAATCTGCAAACCATAAACCTTCCTGTGCAGCGTCTGAAAGGAGGGGAGAGCAGAGGGGGGGGGGGGGGGGGGAGGGAGAGCCATAAAAATTCATCAGGATAATGTAGAAAGGAGGTAGGATTGAGCCAGCATCCCTGCAATAAGCCCATCATTCATTCCATGGCATTTACTGCACACCCTATTCTACTCTTTCTTAAGGACAATTGATGTTCATACTATTAGCATAATGACTGCAGTGCAAAATTGCTGGAAACTTCCTATAAGTGGTCTTTGTGCTGTAGCATGGAGCTAGGGCAGCAGTGAGTGTGTGACTGTGTGTGACTGTGTGTGACTGTGTGTGATTGTGTTTGTTTGTACCTCTACAAGTGCAGGCAGCTTCACATGGGTGGTAATTATGCAACCATCGTCACGGGAAAAGGAATGGGCCACATGCGCGAGCAATGCATCACCCAACAATATTAAAAATAAGAGTGTCCTGTAAATGAGCCCGGTGTGGGGTTCCATGCAAGGTACATTCCATTGCAGAAATCTGATGTTACAATTTATCATGCACCAAGATTTCCAAACCATGTTAGTCTTTCTAATCATTGGCTTGTATTCTCTTGATTTATTGGAAAGGTTTCCCCATGTCTGGGCAGGAGGTGCTACCATTTAATCAGTGCAAGTAGCTGCTTATGGGACCATCATTCAGGATAGAACGCCCCTACAACCAAACTTTCTGCAGCCATTGTCCCAAAACAGATGCCTGACCTGCCCTGTCTGAATAGTCATGTTCCCCCGAGTCCTACCTCCTGTGAACATCTTTCCATAGAGTCTTTCAACTTGATTTGGTTTAGATTTTGGAAGTCATACTACACCATAATTGGTTTTATGTGTCTTTGTTTCCTACCTTCAAGTTTAACCACAGAATCAACACCAGTTGAAAGATAAGTGCATTTATGTAATTTTTTATATTTGTATATGTTTTTTGCGCACCCTCTGTTTCTATATAGGTTTAGATTTTAACACCAGTGCATCCCCTCCATATGCCCTCCTACCCCAGTCCTAGCAGAGACTTGTACTGCCCCTTCAATCCATGCATTATCTTCCAACCTTTCAACTTCATTAGGAACATTGAGGGTAATGTATAAAGGTCAGTTGCGCGGCAAAGTTCTAATCATGGTCTAATCCTCTTAGACACTAATGGAATCAGATCACTTTTAGAACTTTGAACCTTTAAACATAACCCCCATTGCCTAGTTGAGAATTTGAACTTTGGAGAGTCCCATAGTGAGATATCTTCTTGAGTCAGTCCAATCAGACCCCTATTCCACTTATTAATTAGAAATTTCTTTCAAATCTTCGGGTCAGATTGTTCTAATTCAACACTTTGTGAATAATCCCCACTTTGTATCACTTAGCACTCGACCACATTAGGATACAATGTAGCTGTTTAGTCTCATCCTTGGTTCTAGCAGCCAATCACAAGAGGTATGGTCGCTTGCACAATTAATCCCAAAGAATGGAAGTGCTTACTTAGTAAAAATGACACAATAGTGTCAAACAAGGGAGCATGCATAATTAAGAATTTAAGAGTGTTCAAGCCTTATGGATCAGTTTTCTTTGTTCCCCCCTGTTTAGGATCTAATCTATTTATTTTCTTATTAATATAGTCATTAAATACAAATAAAGAGCAAGATAAATTAAATATTCTGAATTAGCTGCAATGTTGGTTGAATTTTTTGTAACAAAAAAGTTCTATATAGATGTATGTATTTGTCTTTTTAAAAAACTTAAATTAAAAACGTTTCCACAAAACTTTTTGCACCTATTGGCCACTTAGCCCTGCGTCTTTCCTGGGGTGTGAGTTGATGGATCCCCCTCAGCTGATTGTATGCAGAATGTTTACAGGAACCACAGCATTTCACCTTTTGGATTCTTTGACTCTCTACCTACTTATGCGTAAAAAAAAAGAGAAATAGCTGACATGTGTCATATGGCAACTGGGAAAATGCCAAAATGTTATCTTTTTTAATATAATTAAAAATGACCTTACTTGGATGTACTTTCTTTTAAATCATACCCACTGCAGATTTTTTTTTTTTTTTCCCCTGCAATTTCTGTAAGAAATGTAATATTCATTTGCACTTTATTGGCTGAATAAATGAACATCATAAAATAAGCAAAAGGCAATTAATATTAATACCAGATTTTACATGACTATCTGGGTAATATTGCTAACCAAGAATGAACTTTTAAAATAGAGTTTCGTCTGTTCAATCCCAGTTGTCCTGTTTTGTTTAAATAAATATTTGCCTGATGTGTTATATACATGTCCATGAACTGCCATATCACTGTTTAGTAAACTGGGAGTAATACAATCTCTACTGTAGAAAGTAGCAGGAGTAACAGGTTACTCCTGTGTCATTTGTAGGCTTGCCACCTTTTCTTCATAAAAATACCGGCCTTGGTACTGTCTCCATAGACTTAACATTGGCCTGATGCCAATTTTTTACCGGCCTCCAGGTGGCAACCCAAGTCATTTGGAGGCTAATCTCTACAGAGCAATAGGTGAATGTAGCATATTGGTTTATACCTAGGCGCACATGCAGAAAGTGTAGGTATCTGGTGTTTTCTGTTTGTGCGCCATGTTTATACATCACCTTCACTGTATGTGGTGTGAACATGTGTAGAAAAAAAATAAGAGCATATCAACATAATGATATCAATTAATATGTCAACAATATGATGAGTAAATGGCAGGATGTAGCCATGCATATGGTTAGATTGCTTCCACTAACCCTAACCTTAATCCAAAGCCCAAACCCATAGCACTAAAGTCTCTCTTAACCCTAACTGTAATCCTCATGCCTAACCCTAATTCCCCACTAATGCCTAACCTTAATTTCAACCCGTATCAGTATACATCATTGTGATATGGCTCAAATGGCGATCTAACATATAAATAATTGAGCAACATTTTGTCGCAGGTGCATTGACTCACAAAGTTTCAGTAGCATACTGATAGAGCATACCTGACCAGGACATTTGAAACTCATTGGTTGCCTCATCCAATATCACATTGAAACAGCCATCGACTGTGTTTGAACAAGAGTGTGTTGCAGAAATCCTTCCGGGAAATCTTCCCATCCATAATTTTGGCACTCCTACTATTAACCATCCCCTGATTAGGTGTTCAGGGTGTGTGGAATCTCTTATCCATAATAATTACCTGGCTAAGCTGGCTGGATATTATGGGTAATCTAGACCCAAGTGCAGAAGTGCCGTTTTTTACTCAAATATTCCTCCCTTGCAACAATTCTTATGGAAGATAGATTAAATTTAAGCTTTCTTCAAATTTTGTTCACCTTGACTTATAATATCCAAACAGAATATCAAAATAGGGGTTCTATGGGGAAAGGACCAGCAGTGTTCCCATAGCTATTGTACCCCTGGCTGAGAACTTGCTGAGCTTGACTCAGCAGTTCCAAATGTATCCAATAAGTTTCTGGACCAAATCATCCAGTTTAGCTCTGACCACTTCCGGTTCTGCCACTTCCCTGCCCAATCTTCATGAGGTTAATCTATTTTGGAATAAAAGAATCATGTACCTTTGGCTTCAACAGCTTGCTGAAAAGTACAATACCTTCCCATTTACTTCTGGGATCTCTCAACGCTGGGTGATCCAGACACAAATACACGATACAGGGAAAAAAATGAGGATAGAGCCACTTAACGCAGTTGAAGAATGCCAAACCACGTTTCGTGCCGTACTGGCACTTAGTCATAGGCATATTTTATAATCTAGTACCATGCATTTTTGGACTTTCCCTCTATTGCCCAAAAAGAACCTTACTGTAAAGCACTAATTACACCTCTTGATGCCATATCAATAAAAAATATACATACAGAAGTAATATTTGTGTACAGGAAACATGTCATTCTTTTTATAGTACCTGCAAAATAGCAATTTAACTGAAAGGTGCTTATTATCTATATGCATGGGAGAACAGAGTGCTCCAGTATTTAATTCAGAGAAATGTATTAATATGTTTTTTCCAAGTAATGTTAGCTAAATTAACAGTATGCATTGCAAATGAGTATGGACTGTGTTATATGGATAGCACTTATATTTACTGGATCATTTTAGAATCTCTTGGCTAACGGGCCAGTAACCACCAACTCTGCAGAAGATTAAGGGAAAAGCCAGGCAATGAATTAATCGCACGGTGGTTATAACAAGGCTGAGTACATAATGGCATTTTGAATAAATAGAATAAATGGAACTGCATCGCTTCATAATTTAACTACACTTCAGTTTTTGACACTGTAATGAAAACAACATTTATGTCACTGGAATATTATTGTTCTAAAGTCACAGAGGCCTGGAACCTATAAAGAAGCCGGCATCACAAATTGCTATGCAAATGTATGGAAATGTATGCACAAACTGCAGATAACAATAAAACAGGATAAATACAATTACAAACTTTGGGCACCTGGAAATATGGGGGAATATTTGCTTAACAAGAGCAAACTCGGCAAAAATAATCACACCATGAAAAGACAAATAATACCTAATTTACTGAAAGTCAATAGAAGAATTCAGAACTCCTTACAGGGGACTGGAAACAAATGTACAAATGCCTTCCAGCCGGTCCCTGTTACGATCCAGAGTAAAGAATTCACGGGCTTTATTTACAACAACAACAAAAAAGTAAATTATAGGGAATTGAGAAGGCAATTTCAAACTTAAAGGAACATTAAACATTGTTTAACCCTTGATTTCTTGAAGGAAGCAAGGGTTAAACAATACATGTCCCGGTAGAATTAAGTAAACCTCTTAATAGATACACGCGGGTTTACTAACTGCTGTGTCTCACATGTGAGACACAGCAGTTCCTGGTTGTCGCGCACAGTCAATCAGAGCAGGGTCTCGTTTAGTTAAGATCCCTCCTGCTGATCTAATGCAAAAACGAGGGTCTCTCTCTGCGCATCACTCCCAACTTCTGATACTGGTGAATCGAGACACCAGGGACGCAGTAGGCATTCTCCTGGCGCCTCTGCAGGATTGCAGTCCCGAATCCCTCTGTCCTACCAAGCTCTATCCCAAAAAATAGGACAACGGAAGAGCTTGGTGGGACAGCACAGCACAGACTCCAAATTGGGCACAGTGGGACATTAGGGAGGGATGCTTTAATTCCCTGAATAAAGCCCCAAGTATTTAAAGGGACTCCAGGTCTATCCTCCTAGAGGACCCATATCTAAGGTTATCCTGTTAAGTCCTTGGCCATGCTGACTACACATGCACAGAGGAACACCCGGCCTCCCAAGGCATGTCCACCAGCATATCATGTTCCTGGGCGGGTTAAGGTCGGAAGGTATGTGTTCACACCAGAAAGATGAACAATAAAAGGCACCACTCGTGTGTTTGTCGCATCTGTGCATTGTACAGCACTGTGATATATGTTGGCCTTATATAAACTAGTTTCAGTAGTGTGTAGATCTTGCAGATGTGCATAGATCAGAGGAGGCAGGTGAAATATTCTGGCTGCTGAGGATAACATGTCAGTGCTCCTTCCTGTGCCGAATGAGTGTTACAGGCTCTGGTACCAGGGGAAAGGGAGTCTGGGACACAGCAACAAAGGCGCCGATTGAGTCTCATGACTTCATTGTATGCAGAGTAATTGCCAAGCAAGCAGACACAACAAGAATCCCCTTGGGTACCGCAACCTCCCCCTCCTGAGATCACCTGCATAGGCACATAACACACTTTTCCAAGAGAAGCAACATCTACACAACGTTTGCTCCATTTACGTGTGAATCTCTCCAGAAATCTCCTGTCCAAAGCACAGCCTTTCAAACAACAATACCCATATTCATATTCCTCATCCATTAAACATTGGTTATATCTGTTTCTATTTATTTATTTAGTGCTGGTTATTTGTAAGTTTCATGTGGTTTTATTTTTCTTGTTTGTTTGTTTGTTTGTTTTTTTGTATTTTAATTGTAGCATCAATAAGTTTATCTGGGCACCATTCTAGCTTAACAATGTGTTCCACACGCATAAACTCCTCGGCACTTAAGGGGTTAAACCAAAATGCTAAGCAAATCAAGGTTTACTTTACCTCGCCCACCTCTATGCAAAAAAAAAGGGGGGGGGAACAGGATGCTGGCTGCGGAGGGGTTAAATCTAGCAGGATATGTCACTTCCAGTTAATTGCCTGTTTTGGTGAGTAGATGGTGAGGTCACAGCTGCTCCTAAAAGCTCCCCTGCCTTCTCCATCACCCCGCCCGCCCCCAAACACAATGAATAATAGATACAGCACCACCCAGACAGGCAGACAGTTGATGGTGTCACCCTCCCTTGGGGACACTATTTCCTGTCTGCCATTTGTTGCAGGTACCATGTGTTAGCACAGCACAAAATAAAATTAGATAAGAAGTCATTCATAATTTAACCCACGCATTTCCGACAGGAGGTCAGTTCATCCAGCTGGATTTACACACGGCTGGAAATGGTCAGTTCAAGTCGTGAGTATTTTGTTCTAATTATTCAGCCAAATTACCCCAGTGAGGTCAATTAAAATTGGAATAACATGCCCTGTCGCATACAACAGGTGAACATCTTTACATACACTAATATGACACCCAGAAACTACTGCCCTTTTCCTTGTCCACCATGGACAAGGAAAAGTGCTGAGAAATACTCTTTCTACTAAAACTGTACTCAGCTCTCCATTGAGTACTGTCCCATCTCATGCCTAGGGTCATTGACTTTTTCTTTACACCCCGCTGTGGGGGTGACTCTATAGGTAACTCCTTCCCAAATATGACACTTTCTATCCACGCCGCTTGACACTGACCCAAATATCTTGCATAGTTGCCGACATTGGCCATGTTTCCGGGGACACATATTTGTTCCACATGCTGCCGAAAGAGCATGCAAAGTGCAGCCCGGTAGTATGTATGATGGATATACGCACAGACAGAATCCAATTAATTAATCAGGATGGAGACCTCCTGGGACCTACCATGATTAATCAATTGGATTGTGTCTGTGTGTATATGCATCCTACATACTGCCAGGCTGCACTTTGCATGCTCTTTCTGCAGCATGTGGAACAAATATTTGTCCCTGGAAACATGGCCGATGTTTGGTAACTATAAGCTTGTCAGTGACCTACAGAACATGTCACAGTGTTACACCGACCCACAGGTCTCACAGAACTTGCCCACTGTCACTCTGTCCCACAGAACTTTTCTGCTGTCCCTATTTCCCACAGAACCCGCCCAGTGTGTGAATGCATCACAGAGCTCCAAATCAATAAAACTCATGGCAATGTGCAGTGCTTGTGTATCACTGAGGTGCTCCATCTGTTGCACCCGCCCCGGCGCAGCTCTGGTGGTTATTACCTCTGAGAGCCAATGGTATATTCCGAACTCCTGAAGATAAATAAATCCTTGCCCAGAGTTCTATTTATTTATAGTTATGTGTGCGTACACACTGTCCTGAAGGATAGCATTTGGACTCAGTGTTGGGCGTTCTTTCATTCCTTAATGCTTGCTGCAAAGTGAAACTTCTGTAATAATGTTTTGGTGAGCGAGACAATGTGAGCACATTATGTGCTGGAGGAGATAGGAGAAGGCCATGAACTAATAACATTATTGGGGTTAGCTGAGAAGGTGGATTAACTTTTACAAAAGACTCTGCAGGAAGGAGATAAGGATTTGACGCAGCTCCTTTGTACAACACCTGTTTCCATCATGTTCTGAAATAATAAAATAGGCTGTAAAAACTGTAATCCTGGCAGATCCACTGTGCAATGGGGTTTTTTTTTTTCCTTGTGCTTTTTTTGGGCCATGCATTTTTTTTTTCCTCCTCAGAATAATTTTTAAAATGTTACTTGCTAGGCCTGAACAAAATAAGTCAAGTCTTAACTAACAGAGACGACAAGAAAGCTGCTGAAACAAAAATGACTGGTTAAAGCCTGAAATGCTGCGCTGACCATTTTTAGTTGGCTGACTTAACTGACAATAGACGAGCACGGTCTATCAAAAACATACAAACCTAGATTTAATTTACATTTTTTTTCCCCTTTAAAATAGTCTAAGGCATTCTGGTTCATCTATACAGTGTAAGTCTGTACTACTTTCACTAGAGGAAGAGTGAATTTCAGATATTTCCCCCTCAATATTGCACTTTCAAGTCATGAATTTTGATTTCTGGTACTTCTATTGTTATGGAAAAAAAAACATTTTCCATTCTCTTAAAGGCAACGAGAATAAAAATCACAATTTAATATACTATGGTGTCTTCTGCTTATGACATCACACTGAATATGCAAATAGGTAAATTGATGAATTTTTTCAACTCATCAGTTCGATGCAGCCTACTGTCTAGTGAAAAGGTCTTGTTATTTGAAATGGAGTCTCATTAGCAGTCCTGTACCTACTGTATGCATAGCGGGTCCAGAATATGTCCTACGTTAGACATACACACTAGCCCTTCGGCTCTGCCCCCACCATGCACCAAGGCAAGGAAGTAGTTAATGAAAATGGCTCTACTCAAGCAATGTGTGCATTTTTAATCTGAGTAGATGTACTGTGCATGATGAATTGTATTATTTTATTATCTTGTAATGGAAAATCTTTTAAAACAAATCAAAAGTATTTTTCTTGATTTCACACAATGTCCCTTTGTAGTTTGGGCTAAGCTTACCTTAATAAATGAACACACAACACCAGGTATGGGTATGAAAGGCCACGCCCACTTTATTAAAATCATTGCCCCGCAAAACCTGTGACTATAAAATAGGTGCGTCAACATGGACAATGATCCAATACATGGGACTTAACCAAAACCCCAGGCTTGCCAAGGTATCAAGGTGTCCAGTCAAAAACCGTAATGACATTCAGCATCCGCTTACAGGGTTTATCTATCCAAAGAGGAGACAGCAGACAGGCAGAAGCATCCCCATAATTAGAATGGCAGCTATATGGATGGTGGCACTTTATCTTAACATTTTTAGTGATAAATGGCCAGTTGGGAACTATTTATGTAATTTTTATTTATTTGTTTATTTAGAAAGTGTTTTACCATGAAGAATACATTGAGATTTCTCTCGTTTTCAAAGTTTGTCCTGGGGACCCAGTCCACATTTAACAGTAGATTAAAAATACATACATATATTTAAACAAGTTGGAAGGAGAACATACAGGGTAAATCATTATTGATGCAAAAAGTGAACAACATGTACAGTATACAAAAGAGTTTGCAAACTAATAACAGGTACAATCTGTTTTGAAGATTTAGGAGACACTCATTTGCAGGGAGTTTAGAGTAGAAGATGATTTGGCAGAATCAGGGAGGCTAATTCCACATATGAGGAGCTCTGAAAGGGAACGCAACTCGACCTGATTTCTTTTTGAAGTGAGGGATCGCTAGTGAAGGGTTGGTGCAGGATCTGAGATTGTAGGATGTGCAGGGAGTAAGGGTGACCAATGCCGCTCAGGTAGGTCATCTAGAACAAGAATTAAGTATTTTATTTACACAAAATAATATTAAAAAAAAACATTTACTTTATTGTGATTTTTTTTTTTTTTTTTTGCTCTGCTATAATCAAACCACAAATGTTGTCCTCAAAGAGTCAGTAGATGAGAAAAAAAAAAGGGAAGAGGGGATTTTAGGGTAAAATAGGGACTGTGCCTTCTAAATAAAGGGCCACTTGGGAGGTATGGATTTTGCTAATTAGTACTAGGAGTCACCTTTTTGTTTGAAAACTGTAAACACTGTAAACATATTCCATATTTATATACAATGTCTGTATACATGGTGTATAAATACTGATTACATATGCCTTCAAGTATGTCTCTAGCCAGTGTTGTAAGAAAGATGGCTGGTTTAATTCTCCTAGGTGCTATACATCTGGAAGGATCTTAGTTACTGTTTAAGGCCTAGTCAGGAGCGGCGTTGTTTGTATATAAATACGTGTTGATTTTGTTATTTTTCCTCCTCCTGCCAGTAAGGTCACCTTCAGACTGAATCCAGCAGGGGTTACATGCGCCTCTCCCACTGTCTCACGGCACCGTGATTTATTACTGCTCACTTCTCGCTACTGCTCACTGCACAATCCAATCTTCCAGACACACATATTTCTCAATCCGCAGACACTGCTCCTACGAACATGTTCATGGAAGGAGCTCGGCTCTCCCTGGCTTGCTAATTTCCCTCACATCCCTCATTCCTTGCTTTCTGCATTCTGCTTTGCTTTAATACGTTAGCGTGCCGAGCATGCAGTGAAATAGAGATGATAAAATGCGGAATTAAAATATCAACCCACAACACGTTTGTGTTCAAGTCAATGAATTAGTGGTTTCTTAGAATAAATCTTCCTTATTCCTCCAAAGTACACACAACCCCCAGTTTATTGTTTCCCTCAAAAACAGAATTTATTTAACAGGGAATAAAAATTAAAAAAAAGATAGTAAAGCCTTCCACCGGCTCTTACTGACACAAGCTTGGCCTATTGTGGCATTATGTTCCTCCTTCCATTGCCCTGTGACACCTTACCATACCTCTCAACTGTCCCGCTTTTGCTTGGGACAGTCCCTAGTTGGTAGGCAATCCTGCTGTCCCACCGAGCTCTACCTCTGTGCTGCTGAGACACTCGAGAATCGCTACCGCGCATGCGCAGTGGGAGTGACAGTTCCTACCACGCATGCGCAGTAGTATTAACAATCAACCTTCCAAGCTCCGCCCCCAAATTGCACTTTGTTGTAACTTTGATCTGCCTGGTCGACTATGTTAACCCCCTAAAAACAAAAATATTCTATTTTTCTATGTGTGTTTAACTGTAATTTCTCACTTTATGATTTTGTGCACTCATACAAACTATAAACTGTTTTGTAAGGAAGTGTATGACTCTCTTTTGATGCTATAGTTATCCTTATGAAGCAGAATTCAATATGATTTTTATTTTTAGTTTTCAACAACCCTTGTTTCCATTTATGATAGATATATATATATATATATCATGTACCACTTTTTGCAACTGACCCCGCCCCATTTTGGCTGGAACTGAGAGGCTAGATAAGGACAGTCCTCCGCAGAGAGTTATATGGCAGAATATACATACATCATAGTTGCCAACATCGGCCATGTTTCCAGGGACACATATGTGTTCCACATGCTGCAGAAAGAGCATGCAGAGTGCAGCCCGGCAGTATGTAGGATGTGTATACTCACAGACACAATCCAATTAATAAATCATGGTAGGTTCTATGAGATCTCCACCCTAATTAATTAAATGGCTTTTGTTTGTGAGTATATCCATCCTACATACTGCTGGGCTGCACTTTGCATGGTCTTCCTGCAGAAGGTAGAACAAATATGTGTCCCTGGAAACATGGCCGATGTTGGCAACTATGCATACATATGCATGAAATCAAAAGCTGGTGGCAGTAAGATAAGATCTATTTTGATTAGAAAACAGTAGCCATTCTGAAAGTGTTATCAAGAAAGTATAGGCAACAAGTAACAAAATAGCTGGGGGGGGGGGGGAGCTGTCTGCTTGGAGTGGGCCCTCAGATATGTCCAGATATCTACTAATCTTTCTCTAAACAAAAGTTGTAAATTATTATTATTATATTAATTTGGGACAATGGGGATGTGGAAACATTTCCAAATAAAATATATCCCTGTTATTATTTTTCATTTGCACATTTTTGGGAGTGGAGCCATGGGGAAGGAGCCTGGAAATGTTCAAATATTTCCTTTTTCTCTTTCTTCACAGGCATCCTTGCAACTCCTGCTAAAAGGCACATTTGTTGCCCCACATTTACACTGCAGTCGGCTATTGACTCTTATCAATACAAACATGGCACTGGGGTCATCTTTTCCCAATCTTGATGGTTAGTAATAAGCACCACACCAGCAGTGAAGTAGTTAAATACAAGAGGTATGTTAAAAAAAAAAAAGCATGTTAAAAAGTTGCCTCTCTTACCTGCGTGTGGCAGCAGATATTGAACTGACTTCATTAGCTGCCTAATGTCCCATTAAATGACTGTCAGAATGTTTGACAGTTCAGCTGTACACAGGGAGACCAGCGTACCTCCTGGTTAATGAGGCAAGGGCAAAGCAACCTTCTGTGAGGAACTTCAACCACCTTTGTCAGTGACGAGCTCTTCGAGCAGCCATCTGTGCTTAGTTGCGCGGGCTCTGCAATCCCATGCACAGCGGGAGAAATTAAATATTCCGAGGCGGGTGGGGGTGGGGCAGGATTTTTGTTTAGTGCTTCCTGCTGGCAATAAATACATAAATCATACCTGCCATGCGTCCCTAGTTAGGAGGGACAGTCCCAATTTTGCCCTGAAATCCCTCTGTCCCTCTTTTCGCCTCTATTTCCTAGGAGCTCGGAATGTTTGGTTTGGATGAGCAGATCACAGAGCTCCTCGGCAACATCACTCACAGTAAAGAGCATTTAAACTGCAGTAAATGTGTTGGGGTAGAAGTTATTGTAAACAAAACACTTTCCTTTTATTCTTAAAGACTAATCAAATGACGTAAGTCATTATCAATTGGTTCTGGAGCCGCATCTTCAGCCAGTCTCCCAAAAAATAAGATTGTCCCTCTTTGGCCATTTGAAATTTTGGGAGGTATGTATAATGCAGTTTGCTCCCTCTGCTGGGACATGCCTTACCTGTAAAGTACTGTAACCTTAACACTGTAGGGTCTATTCACTACAATGTGAGAATAGCTCGAGGAGGTCGACTTTCATTTTAAGTCAAATTTGGGACTCGAGTTTGACTTGAACTTGAAAAAAAAAAAAAACAGGTTCCAATCTTCCCCACTGAAAGTAACGGGAGGTGAAATGATTGAAGCTATTTTTGAGAATAAACTTGGGTACCGAATTTGAATAGGGCCAATAGTGTACATGTATGTGTGACTGCATGTTTGATAATATATGTATTCGTGATTTTTGTGTGTGTGCTTAACTATTTATTTGTACGTTTGTGACTGTGTGTATGTATGTGTGACTGTG
The DNA here is from genome assembly GCA_036172795.1 of Pelodytes ibericus. Classification (NCBI taxonomy): domain Eukaryota; kingdom Metazoa; phylum Chordata; class Amphibia; order Anura; family Pelodytidae; genus Pelodytes; species Pelodytes ibericus. The sequence continues at coordinate 15,943,086 of CM069865.1, forward strand.
TGTGAATGTATGTGTGATTGTGTGTGAAGATGTGTGTATGTATGCGTGACACTGTGTGTATGTATCAGTGATTGTGTGTGAAGATTTGTGTATGTATGTGTGACTGTGTGTCTATGTATGTGTGATTGTGTGTAAAGATTTGTGTATGTATGTGTGACTGTGTGTGACACTGTGTGTATGTATGTGTGATTATTTCTCAAGATTTGTGTATGTATGCATGACTGTGTGTGTGACACTGTGTGTATGTTTGTGTGAAGATTTGTGTATGTATGCATGACTGTGTGTGTGACACTGTGTGTATGTTTGTGTGAAGATTTGTGTATGTATGCATGACTCTGTGTGTGACACTGTGTGAATGTATGTGTGACTGTGCGTATGTATGCGTGACTGTGTGTGTGTGACACTGTGTGTATGTATGGGTGATTGTGTGACTATGTATGTGAGCTGAGGGAAGGGGCAGTATTTCAGCCTTGGACCCAGGCAGCACTATATCTTGGGCCAGTCTGCATACAATACTGACACAATGCAGTAGTGAAGGGGTTGTAGTTGACAATCTAAGTGAACTAGACACCTGCCCATTAGACAGGCGCCAGCTTTGCTCACTCAGAGCCCCAAAGGGCCGGTGAGGCTACATGTGGTGTCCCTGCAGGACCTGTTGCTTGGAGTCCCAGAGGATCTCCTACCACTCCCAGCAATTTCATGCTTCTCTTAACAAATATCTGCTGGAGTCATTCTGGGCTCTGTAAAAGCTTCTATGGTACAAAGAGACAGCAAACATGTATGTGTGTATCAAATCAGTATCAGGTATTTATAACTTCAGCAGTAGCGTATAACAGCAAAGCAAAACTAAAATGTAAACACAAATAACAAACAAAGACACTTTATAAAAAATATACAATAAAAAGGGAAATTATTATTTGATGGAATGGCATTAATTCAAAAATAAATAAGTCAACCAAATGTCATTTATGATAGTTGCCTGCCCAAGGGCATTTTTTGAGGGGGTGGCGTGGGGGCTGTCTGGCCAAGGTATAAAGGGGGCGCCATCCCATACTGGCATAGAAGTGTTAGAAGGCACACAGGTAGCTTCACTACAGTTTATTTAAAAGTTTCAGACCTCAGTCAGCGCTGCCTCATAATCCCTGTACAGAGGCAGACTTGTGGAGAGAACCAGACAAGGTGGGGATGATGGACAGAGAGAAAGACTTGGAGAGGAGACAGACATGGAAGAAGCGACAGACAGAGGAAAGGTATGGGGAGGAGAGAGACTAGCATAGGGGGTGTGAGGGAGAAAGATAATTAGGGGGGGTATGGAGAAAAGAGACCAGTAAGGAAGGTCTAGAGACAAACGTAAGCAGGATATGGGTTGAGAGAGAGACAGACAAGAGAGGAATGGGATAGAAAGAAGCAGACAACAGGGAGATGGGGAAGAGAGACAGACAATACTCCCGGGTTTAAATATTACTTAAAACAATGTATAAATTACCAACACTATATAAATACATGTTATAATATATACTTAATCAAGCTATGCAATGGCATAGTGAAAACCTAGGACAGATATGGATCACTGTTTGTATGTTTTTGGCAAACTGTGTTTAAAAAAATAAAGTTGTGGGTTGTGGGTGTGGAGGGGGTGTCAAAGATAGGATCTGTCCCGGGTGCCAAATACAATCGTTTGCTTTAGACTCACTACAATCTAAGCCTGAACCTGATATACACAGACAGTCTATGCTCAAAATGATGTATAGTGAATCTTACACCAAAAATAGAAGTAATGCAAATGCAAATCTACAGTGTTGGAAAGACAAATATTCAATAACACCATATTGGTTTTCTTAGCTTAAACCCGATATCTGTTCATGCACATAAAAAAAAAAAACATGTAATACAGAGAAAGATTTAATGGAATCTGCAGGGAGGGCAGGAAGCAAGAATAGATGACAACTAAACTATCAGGTTTCTTGCTCTGGAGAAAAATAAATACTGTCGTTTCTTCAGAATCTGTACTGGGACCTGTGCTCGTCAATATTTTATATTATATTAAATGTGATATATAATTCATAAATATTTAAGAGAGAAGTGTAAATAGCAAGGTGGCAAAACCTGCAGATGGCACAAAATTATGCAGGATAGCAAAATCAAAGCCCGACTGTGAGACATTGCTGAAGGTTTTCTCCAGCCTGGGAAGGTTGAAGCAGCTCAGTGGAAAATAGTGCACATCGCTGACATGTGCAAAGTAGTCAGAAGAGAGTACAGCATTCCATCCAGGTATACAGGACTATGTAAGAGGGGCAGTCCCTATTTTGGGGGGAAAAAAAATTCCTTCTTGACTCCAAATGGCAATCTGATTTCTTCTTGGATCGACAAGTACAAAATAAATTAAAAAATGACTGAAAATCATCTACACATTGTGTTTACAACACTGCAAACAGATTAAACAGATTAACTTAGGAGAGAGATGTGTTTCTAAATGGTTTTGATATGCAAATCAGTGGTTCTTGAATGGGACATGTGTGATTTGCATATCAAGCCACAAGTGATGTCATCAACAGGAGTCATTTTTTATTCTCTACATTCACAGTACAAACAATGTTTAGTGAATACAGTTCCCTCTAAGTCACTTAAAACAATCCCGGTAATGCACCAAACCAAAGCCATATATTCAGCCAGTACCACAAAAACACAAGTATGCTACTGTGGCTGTCTGAAATGTTGGGCGTTATGATTCTGTGGCTGGCACACAAGATGTTGGAGATCAATCAACATTGCCAGCATTTTATTCCTTTCAGAGATGATTATTATTGTAGACCTGCGTTACATTTTCATAGTTCTCTCTCCTTGTTCCTCCAGCTATGACCATAAGGGAGACCACTAAGTAGAGTTGCAGGTGAGTTACTTATAAATACACTGTACAATGGCTAAAATGGTTATTTTCATCTGCCAGAGGAGATCAGTGAAATGGAATTATTTACAAGATATTTGTACTCGTCATGTGGGCACTTTTTGGAAAAGCAAAAACATTTCCACCTTTACTGTACAGGAACTACACTGTATGTCCTTTCCTTAATTTTGCATGTTAGAGGTACTACAATCTGAATATCGTATATAGTTTGCACAAAGCATAGAGGGACTCCATTGGATGTCCTTCATATTGCATGCTAGAGGTGCTGCCATCTGAATATGGTATATAGTTTGCACAAGCCACAAAGCATACAGGGACTCCATTGTATGTCCTTCACATTGCATGCTAGAGGTGCTGCAATCTCAATATGGTATATACTTTGCACAAGCCACAAAGCATACAGGGACTCCATTGTATGTCCTTCATATTGCATGCTAGAGGTGCTGCAATCTCAATATGGTATATACTTTGCACAAGCCACAAAGCATACAGGGACTCCATTGTATGTCGTTCAAATTGTATGCTAGAGGAGCTGCCATCTGAATATGGTAAATAGTTTGCACAAACCATAAAGCATACAGGGACTCCATTGTATGTCCTTCATATTACATGCTAGAGGTGCTGCAATCTCAATATGGTATATAGTTTGCCTAAACCATAAAGCATACAGGGACTCCATTGTATGTCCTTCATATTGCATGCTAGAGGTGCTGCCATCTAAATTTGGTATATACTTTGCACAAGCCACAAAGCATGCTTATTTAGTGGATAGTTTGATCCAGTGCAAATCCCATTAGCATTAAATAAACTACTAAAAATCTAAACAATATGATACAGGAACATTCAGCTACATTCCCTGGTGAACATGTATTTTAGAACAAATAAAGATTGTTGTAATGAAATTGTCCTGTTTATTGTCCCATTGATTTCCACTATTAAAAAAACCTGGAACATATTCATTTCCCATGTGTTACATGACCTTCTGGGAACAAATTATTTAAATTGAAGACATACATGTCATTTTTAATAAATATATATATATATATATATAAACTACTAGCTTGCAAATAAATATTAATAATGTTACCCTCTTCCTTGTAATCATGTCAGCTAGCAATGAGGTCACTGCAGCCTGTTCTATACATGATTAAAATAGCCATATGCAAGCAGTTTGAATAGGAATTAACATGTATTAAAATATATATATATTTTAATACATGTTACAAAAGACATGCATGTGCAGTATTCTAGGTCTTCTCAATTCTATATGTGCCGGTGGGATGAGCACAGCCTCTAAAATGGTTAAAATGAAGAATTGTGTATACGCAAACTTAGCTAATTTTATCTTGTAGTATGACCCCTAGGTTGGTGCTTTCAGCACCATGGATAGCAGCTGCTACTCTGCTGACTGCCTCGGGCTCACCAGATCCTGCATTATCCAGGACAGATGTTAGTCCTTTACTTGGGCAAGCTCAAGGCGCCAGAAAACCTTTTCGAGGAGGGTTTGGTAGAGTTTCTACATTACACACTGAGAGGATGTTTAATTGTTTTAATTAAGAAAGTTTATTTTAGCGGACAATCAGATTTTCAACACTTCCAGACAATACTTTCTCTGATGAGACCAGATTCAAGCCCTCTATAAGAGCATGTATGGGTACTTTCTCCTTGACGGAGAAATTGACCAATGAAAGGAGTATGGGATGCACACAAAAAAAAAAATATATATATATATATATATCACTTTAAAATAAAAATAAACAAAACCAATGTTTATTACATAGAAAAAACTCTAAAAAAAAAACTATATGTGAATAGAACAAATATAAATCCCTAGAAATGGTCTCTAATAAGATATTTAGATATTGTATCATAAATCTCCAATAAAGCATATACAGCCATAACATTATGACCCCCTCCCTAATATTGTGTAGCTCCCCTTTTGACTCCAAAACAGCCCAGACCCATTGAGGCATGGACTCCACTAAACCTCTGAAGGTGTGTGGTGGTATCTGGCACCAAGGCATTAGCAGCAGATCTGGGGAGTTTGGAGACCAAGTCAACACCTTGAACTCAAACCATTCCTGAACTATTTCTGCTTTGTGGCAGGAAACATTGTCCTGCATAAAGAGGGCAGGATGATGGTCCCTTCCACAAAGCAAAAATGTCTCAGGAATGGTTTGAGGAACACAACAACGAGTTCAAGATGTTGACTTGGCCTCCAAGTTCCCCAGATGTCAATCCAATCGAGCATCTGTGGGATGTGCTGGACAAACAAGTCAGATCCATGGAGGTCCCACCTCACAACTTACAGGACTTAAAGGATCTGCTGCTAACGTCTTGGTGCCAGTTACCCCAGCACACCTTCAGAGGTCTAGTGGAGTCTAGTCATGCCTTGATGGGTCGGGGCTGTTTTGTCGTCAAAGGGGGAGCTACACAATATTAGGCAGGTGGTCCTAATGTATGGCTAATCAGTGTATTCTCTAGTGCAAGGTGTCGCTGGGACTATATTACTTAAATACTGGTTACTGGCCTGTTTTACTTTAACCCGCTAGCAGCTCTGCATCAGGACACGTGGGCTCATTTCTCTGAGCCTCTTTTAATAAAAGTAGATTGTAATCTCACTGGAGCAATAACTCAGGTAGCCTGTCTGCTGTTACCTTGTACTGTATTGTTTATATCCCAAGCACTATATAAAAATGACAGGATTATTGTTTCCCGACAGTTCATCATACAAGGAATTTTCACAGATGACTGGGCTGCACCTCTTGTGCAGGAGTAAGGTTAAACTGCTGATACATTAGTGCCATGCATGGTAATATTGAGGGGATGCATGGGCACATAGTTGTTAAAATAATGATTAAAAATCACACCCTGATTTCATAAGAGGTTACACCTCAAGAGGAGAAAATTGTATATGTGGGATGATGGATTAATAAAGCATAAATGCTTTACACTCATGAGTAATCAACATCTCCCGACTTCTGCCCACGACGTATTGGGACACATGTGCGGTAGCGCGGTTACTTAAGCCGGTAGCGCTACTGTGCATTCATCCTGAATATCGAGACTGCAGGATTGCAGTGCCGAATCCCGCTGTCACCCTAAGCTCTATCTCTGTCCAAAAAAGTTGCTTGGCGGGACAGCCTCCAAAAAGATGATATCCCACAGAAAGTGGGGCAGTTGGGAGGCATGGTGGTCTCTTGTTTAATTTGTTGCCAAAATAGTTTTGACATAGCAATGTATTGTATAGCTTTTTCCAGAGGTTCAATGTTTTTCCAGAGGTTGGATGTTTTTCCAGAGGTTCAATGTTTTTCCAGAGGTTGGATGTTTTTCCAGAGGTTCAATGTTTTTCCAGAGGTTGTATGTTTTTCCAGAGGTTCAATGTTTTTCCAGAGGTTGTATGTTTTTCCAGAGGTTCAATGTTTTTCCACGTGTTGTATGTTTTTCCAGAGCTTCTATGTTTAGACTAGGGTTGCAACCTAGCTAGTAATTTGCTGGCAGGCTGGTAAAAAAAAAATTGGCTTGAGACCAATGTTAAATCTATGGAGGCAGTAGTATTTATTATGAAAAGGTGGTAACCCTAGTGTAGACATTTTTAATTTCACAAAAGCCACATCCTGGGTACCACGAGCTATGTTTGCGCCTACTTAATGACATTACTGGTCTGCATTAGTGATGATGTCCTCATAGACATTCTGTCTGGGTTTACAGGTCAGTTTACAAGGCTTGACTTTAAAAATAAATTGATACTTGGTGTCCTTGGTAGCCTAGGACTCTCCCTTCAGCCTGCCCCATTCCTTCACATCTGAACTGCTATATAACACCTGCTCTTAGCTCCTATTTGTCTATGGGACACATTAAAGAACACACTTAAAATCCTGTGCTGCCAGCACAATCCCCAGCAAAGAGTTCTCTATTGCTTTTTTTCCCCCAAAACTGTTTTCTCCTAACCCTCCCCTCAAAAAAAGAGGAGCTGTAAACCCACCTATTGCATTATAAATCGTTTTCTAAAAATTACACAATACACCAAATAACCTAAATCAGGCTTCTTCTTTTTTCCCCTTTTTTTTTGGTTCTCCGTGGGCTTGCTAAGAGGTGCAGGCTGAACGCAGCGTGTATGCTCTCAAACCACCAGCATTACCGTTCAACGATAAACGATATCCACCTTTCTGCTCACTTTGCCTCATTACGTGCATTCTGTGCATACCAAGCTGTGCCTCCGAGCACCATCAGCCCGTGTGAAATTATATACACTTGGCTCTGCTCAGCATTCGCCTACTGCTCTAAAGACAACACAGTCACAGCACACATTATTACCCAATAAAGATCAACTTTTAGCAGCACAAAAACAAACAAACGAGGGGTTAATGCAGGAGCAGAGGGAAAATCCATGTTGTGCGATTTACAATGAAAACGATGGAGCTGTGCGTCTATAGAGCTGCAAATTCCTGGTTGAAAAAAAAATACCTTCTTTAACCTCAGCTAGTTTTTATAATTATAATTATACCAATGGGGGGGCATGTATAAAAACTCCCGCACTGCAAAGTGTCAGGAGTATTATAAAAAAGCGCAGTCACCTTTTGAAATGTATAACAGCGATGGCGCTTTTTTTATAACTCCCGACACTTTGCAGTGAGATAGGTTCACCCAACACGAATAGGTTCTACACATTAAGCCTAGATAATGCAGGCTCCTGTGAGTGTGCTATGTACATTGGCGCACCCCCCGATAGCACCAGTATTGCCCCCCCAGTGTGTTGGGGAAAGGTACATTCAGATATTCTCAGGTTTGCAACTAGTTATGTATGGTAATCACTTTATCGACCTCAGCAGGATGAGAAACTGAGTCAACCCTGGTAGGAATTGAAGTAGGAATATTTTTTCAATTTAAAAAAGCGAAATAAATGATGTATTCCTTTTATTTCACAGATATTATTCGAATTATTGGTTCAAAGAGTGTCCGGCTTTTTCCTTTCCACACCGCGTGCGCACTCAGAAAGTTTTATGGTATTTCATACTTCCACATTATTACCCAGACGCCGTTACCGATTGAAACATATGTTAAGGTTTTCCTATTAAATGTGGAAGAGTTTGAATGGCTGGTATCTGCTTTGTAAAAGCAAAACCTTAAAAGCACAAATATGTACCAAACTGCCGCTAAACATTTTATTTTGCGAGTTTGAAATGCTCTCTACTTTCCGTGTAATGATAAATCAATGGATTCCCCTGGTAGTGACGTGAATAGTCATGCTTTGTGCCTGTATTCTCTTTGTTGATGTTTTCAGCACGCATATGGTGACTATGCATGGTCGGCTAGAAATGTTTGAGGATTCTTTTGGCCAACTGGCGATGCAGGTTCGTAACAGATTAGCGTACTGACACTGGATCTACACAGAACAGTTGCTGCTGCAATCGTTTCTTAACCAGGAAAATTCTTCATGAATAAAAGAAGAACCATAGATAGAAGTTCTGGGTCCATGAGAAAGTCAGCTTTGGAGAGCCAGGTATAACGTTCCGACACCAGTCCTACCAGAAGCCTGGTGGAATATCCCCAACATACCAGTGTTTATTTTGTCGACTAAACATTTTCGGCATAGTTTTAGGCAACTGCGTGTTTTCAGTGACTAAAACCAAACAATAACTAAATATTAACTAAGTCAATAGGACAAAAACTATGATTCAAATCCATTGCAATTTTCGTCAACTGACCTAAATGTGACTAGAATGTTAGGGAGGGATTATTGCATTTACCTGTTTGGACCTCTGGTTCTAGTTCTCATGGATCTCTGGCAAAGCCCAGTCTCCGTACTACCTGCAGCTGGATAAGATAAGACACAGGCTCCATGTGCCTGTCTGCCCCCTGCAAAAACATCTGATTGACCTGGTACTGTCACATGAGTGTTTCCTCTCCCATCTCCCATCTCCCTGGCAAGTTAACTTAACACTATGTAACATCCATCTCAGACCTGTTCGCTCCCATCTCCCTAGCAAGTTAACTTAACACTATGTAACAGCCTTCTCAGACCTGTTCCCTCCCATCTCCTAGCAAGTTAACTAAACACTATGTAACAGCCTTCTCAGACCTGTTCCCTCCCATCTCCCTAGCAAGTTAACTTAACACTATGTAACAGCCTTCTCAGACCCGTTCCCTCTCATCTCCCTAGCAAGTTAACTTAACACTTTGTAACAGCCCTCTCAGACCTGTTCCCTCCCATCTCCCTAGCAAGTTAACTTAACACTATGTAACAGCCTTCTCAGACCCGTTCCCTCTCATCTCCCTAGCAAGTTAACTTAACACTTGGTAACAGCCTTCTCAGACCTGTTCCCTCCCATCTCCCTAGCAAGTTAACTTAACACTCTGTAACATCAATCTCAGACCTGTTCCCTCCCATCTCCCTAGCAAGTTAACTTAAACTGTGTAACAGCCTTCTCAGACCTGTTCCCTCCCATCTCCTAAGCAAGTTAACTTAACACTCTGTAACAGCCTTCTCAGACCTGTTCCCTCCCATCTCCCAAGCAAGTTAACTTAGCCCTGTGTAACAGACTTCTCAGACCTGTTCCCTCCCATCTGCCTAGCAAGTTAACTTAACACTATGTAACAGCCTTCTCAGAACGGTTCCCTCCCATCTCCCTAGCAAGTTAACTTAACACTGTGTAACAGCCTTCTCAGACCTGTTCCCTCCCATCTCACTAGCAAGTTAACTTAACACTATGTAACAGCCTTCTCAGTCCTGTTCCCTCCCATCTCTCTAGCAAGTTAACTTAACACTATGTAACATCCATCTCAGACCTGTTCCCTCCTTCACTGCTGGAGATTTAGTCAACTAAAACTAGACTAAAACTAGACAAAAATGAAAACAATTCAGATGACTATTATACGACTAAACTAAAATGCCAATTTAGTCAAAAGACTGTGACTAAAACTAAATCAAAATGTGCCGACAAAATTAACACTGCGCCATACTGATCTACCCGGATTATGTAGAGACTGCTTATGTTGAACACAAGCACAAATCATCATAGTTCTCCTTGCCTTTGCAGTTGTGTCTGCGCTGTAATTCACAGCTATATCATAACCCAGGCCTCGGAAAGAAAGAAACACAGGCTTTTGTCAGCCTTCTAATTAAACATCATGTAAGTGCTTTAGTAGAGGGAGCATGAAATCTGTATCTATGAGAGAATGACGTTCTCTTCTCCTCCTGTCTTCCCAGTCCATTGTATTGACAGCTGATCTGCTAGGTAACAACATAATAGTTAGTAGTGCTGCTCAGACAGGCTATGGAGCCGGTGACGAAGATCTGTGTAGTCAGATTTACAGCGCTAGTGCTCCCTCACATGACTCCCACACATAGCAAGGATTCCGGTGACTGCAAAACAAATACAGGAGAAATCAGGGTGGGTATTCAATCTATGGCAAATAAAAGTAGGCTTCATCCTGCCTCGAAAAAAAATAAAATAATAATGCCATTTTGTTTGTTTTTTAAATACTTCCTGAATACTGGGGAAGTGAACATGTAGCATTAAGCCCCACAGTAGTTCATTAGAAAATCCACTGGAGCAATTTAAACACACCGCTCCTGGTGTGAATTCTGGTGCTGGGGGAAGGGGGACGCTGGTGTACATTCAAAGAACCAAGTGTACTGAGGGAGGGGCTTTGATTTATTGCACACTTTTATGAGAAAAACACAGCACGAGAAAGGAGGGGTCTACACTTATCCTCTGCTCCATCTAAAAACAGCCCAGTTTTATTGTGTATAACCTCTCTACAAATTATTAATGCACAAATCAAATCTTTATGTAAGGTTTTTGGTTATGATTCATGTAATGTCATCTGCTGCCATCTGCTGGCACAGTTAGGCATTTGTGGAGCTATACTGGTACATTTTTGTTATGCATGTTATATTAATGCTGTCTCTTATGGTACTGTGTTTTCTTTTAACATTCTTTTCATAAATTGTTATATACATTGATATGTGCACAGTGGAGGACTGGCAACTTTTGGTTCTGGAGGTTTTAGTGACCCACAGTGCATCTGGATGCACTGTATCAGATAAAGAATATCACAAAGGTCGTGCACACTTAAATGTCATTTTAAAAAAGGCAAAAAAGTCAAAGAGCAAAAAAAAATGTGTGGTGCTCACAGACATGAGAAAATAAGCATTATTCTGTGCCATTTTGTGTACTTTGCCCAAACCAAAGCCCAACTGTGGACTGAAACACTGGCATCTGCTAAATGTACACAATAAATATTGTTATATTCTCAACGACTATCTACTATTGAGAGTACCCTTGTTTAATGATTTTATCATCAGAGACAGACACGGATAGACATGCAAGACAAATATACGGACAGATAAAGTACAGAGTTTGATAGACAAAAACTTGGGCATTTTAAAGTAAAAAGTGGTGCAACCCCAGCCCATTGAGTCAGGTTCCAGAACAGTCCTTGCCCCCTTGTCAGCCGGAAACTTATAATAAATCTTAATACAAACTCCAAATATCTTGTGTGTGATATATAATAATAGAATATACTATAGCAAAAAATGTCTGAGACTGTAATTTGATTGCCAGAACACCTAGATGGCACCCACAGCTCTTGTAAGAGCACCTAGATTGCACGCACAGGTCTTGCCAGAGCACCTAGCTTGCACCCACAGGTCTTGTAAGAGCACCTATATTGCACCCATAGGTCTTTTAAGAGCACCTAGATAGCACCCATAGGTCTTGTAAGAGCACCTAGATAGCACCCATAGGTCTTGTAAGAGCACCTAGACTACACACTCAGGACATGTCTCAACACGCACACTGCACACCCATTACCTGCCCTAGCACCCACATTGCACACCCAGGACTTACCCCAGTCAGAACCCACAGGACATGCCTCAGCACTCACATTGCACACCCAAGATGTACCCCAGCACCATTACACACCCAGGACTCCCTCCAGCAAGCACCCACATTGCTCAGCCAGCACTGAGATTACATCCATAGCACATGCACTCGCATTGTACACCCAGCACATGCCTCAGCACTCACATTGCAAACCCAGAACATGCCCCAGCCAGCATCCATATTGTGTCCACAGGACATGCATCAGCACCCTCACTGCACACCCAGAACATACCCAACATGCACATTGCACACCAAGGACACGCCCCAGCACCCACTATTAACACCCAAGACTTACCCTAGCACCACATTGCACACTGAGGACTTACCCAAGTCAGCACCCACATTACATCTGCAGGAGTTCTCCAGCATCCAGGTTATATCAGCAGGAGTTTCTGGTCAAATTGGCATCATGGCTACATGAGTCTGTCTATGGCAAGGATTATAATATGAAGCTCCGCCATACAGAAGTCTGGTATGTAGCAGCTCCCTAGGGCTTGGTGCAGTTGAACCACTCACAACCTGAGGTTGCCGTTTGTGTGGTCAGATGCCAAGCGCCTATGGCACTATGTGGAATCCACTTTGGGGAACTGTCAAGCAACATTACAGAGGTTTGGGAGATGATGCCAGGGAAGGAGGCAGGGTATGCAGATAACTGCACTCAAGGATGGCCTAGGTTCAAATCTCAAACTGATTGCAAAATGCAATCCCAGAGACTGACACAAAAACAGTGAGAGAAATCACTTAAAAAATGTCAAATGCTGTTATTTTAAATTTTTTATTTAAAATCCTTATTGAGTCAAAATTCAATGTGTAACAAATATAAAGACATCTTTGTGGATCAAGTCTCAAACAATAGCATCACAATCCATTGGATCTATCCTGTAACAGACTCAATTCTTGTCAAATGCTTTTAAAGTAACTTTGTCACCTAAATATGAATTTACTGTGAATGTAGAAAATAAAAATGATCTACACACTGTGTTAGCAAATGCCGAAATTAGGGGGGGAATGTACTTTAAATGTGTCTGTGGTGTTCATGACATCACCAGTGACTTGATATGCAGATGAACTGCATTGCAATAGGGAATTTGTAATTTAAATATTAAGCCATAGTAATGTCATATACTGGAGACTCCTTAGACACATTTTGCTCCTAATTTAGGCATGTGCTTGCAATTTTGCTAAGACAAAATATAGATAATTTTCAATCATTCTTTTTATTCTCTACATTCACAGTAAAAAAAAAAAGAAAAAAAAAAGCATGCTAGATGTTGCAGTAAAGAAATAAACATGCAACTTTTTCTACCATTATATTCAGAGCAGACATACAGTCCTCTTCTCCGCTCTCCTCCAAGCATCATCAAGAAAATGGTTATGTGTCCCCTCTCTCCGGACCCTTTATTAAATACTTCAAGGAAGAGTCAGGAGAGAGAGCACATGACCATTGTACTCAGAGGGCAGGCTGATCATATTTTATAACACACACAGTGAGTGTGTGTTTTTGAAAACACGTTTTTATAAGGTAACTGAAGCTTGACCAAGCTTAGCCAACTCTGGGATGTTACCCCTAATATGGGTGTAAGTGTTATCCATGGGGGCAGTGAGTGCGTGACTGACACTTATTACATTAACATTTATTTATATAGCGCCACCAATTCTAGTAGCGCTTGGTACAGAGCATAGAAGGGAACTACATACTAAGTTAGACAAACTAGTACAGACTGGTACATGAGGAAGAGAACCCTGCTCGTAAGCTTACAATCTAGAGGGAATGGGGTACATGAGACACATAAGGGATTGAAGAGGTCAGAGGGATTGAAGTTGTAGTGACAGTAGAGTGGATAGGAGGCACTAGGTGGGATAAGTCAAAGAGGGAGTGTGTGTTCCAGCTAGGTGGGATAGGCTAGAGGCAAAGTGACTGGTAACTAGTGGGTTGGGTAGTAAGCCTCTCTAAAAAGATGAGTTTTGAGGGACTTTTTAAAGTTTGATCTTATCATATTATTAAAGGACTAGACACACAATACTCCTAAATCATGGACTTATCACCCAGTGTTACTGTTCCATCTGATCCAAAGAGGCTGATGTGTCTTTAGGGTTTTGAGTAGCGCTGGTTCAATGCTTGGCTGAGTGGGTGTTAATCTGTAACAGGGCAGGAATTCTCACGTTCTCCTGCATTAGACTGAAATGTCTTCTTCTCATTAGATTCGTATAGATTCCATTGACCTCATCTAATTTGTTGGCTTACGAAAAGCTCTGCTCCGCTGGTGATGTTTTGTATCAATAATGATCTCAAGAGAAGACCAGATTCTCAGGTCATTGTTAAGAGTCAGACTTAGTGATGGTTTTAAAAGCTGCCAAAATGCACAGATTAAACTCATCCAGTCAGCTGGTGCCAGACGGAGTCGTCTTGGGTGATGTATTAAATAGACGCAAGAGAAGAAAAAAAATGTCGCTGCCCATTCCAATTCATAATGCTAACCCTGAACTTCACCCACACGGTTTATGAATTCAACTCCATGGGTTCTGTGGGTATACGCTCAACTGAACTGACAAATGAACTGCAAACATCAGGCATTGATAGCGGAGTTAGAAACATTCTCCACCTTGTCTATCTTTCCAACTCTACTATTAATGAATGATTTTTAGAACTTTTTTCTGTTTAACCACAGTGCACTATGTAGTGATTACACACGAAGCTCTCTAAATTATTAAAATAACCTTTTTTATTTTTATTTTTTTACCAGATACTGCTAATCAGCCCCTGATTTGTCACATTTCCTAGCATTATGTGCTGTGACACATCATAACATAAATCTCAGATTTGTATTTTATTATTTGTGACATAGTCCCTTTAAGAAATCTAGGCCTTGGTACCCAGAATGTACCATTCCTGCAGGGGTAATACACTTTCCAATTAGTACAGACAATCTATGACAGGGGTAGGCAAACTGCGGCTCTCCAGCTGTTCCAAGATTACATCTCCCATAATGCTCTTTCAGCTAAGAGGCTGGCGGACGAGTATGGGAGATGTAGTCTTGGAACAGCTGGAGAGCCGCAGTTTGCCTACCGCTGATCAATGACATACCGAACTCCTCCCTTGGTTTCTTCCATGTCAAAATAACTAATATTTTACATTTTTCTTTTTTTTGTTTTACATTTTTTCATTTCATTCAAATATTTGTTGGGTATTTGCTCTCATTGTTTTTCTAACCCGTCTAGCCCTTAATTGAAGTAATTTATTTTAATCCATTAATACAATCTTTTTTTTTTTTCTTTTTTTTATTTGATGTAATGGGGAACATGGGATATAGTGCTTACATCAATGTTTCCTCCCTGGAAATAAATAAAATTACAGAGTGCCAGCATCATAAAAACCGATTGCTCATCATAAAATATGTAGCTTTACTTTTAGGTACAAGGGAAACATGTATGATATATTCTGGGTGATTTGTCACAGTATTCCTTTCTATTAAACAGTCTGCAATAGATTCTG
Organism: Pelodytes ibericus; assembly: GCA_036172795.1. Lineage (NCBI taxonomy): Eukaryota > Metazoa > Chordata > Amphibia > Anura > Pelodytidae > Pelodytes > Pelodytes ibericus. Next base: position 15,958,375 of record CM069865.1, read on the forward strand.
GAAAATTACCATAAATCAGCTTAGCCTACAACAGTAATAAATGTGTAGGACTGAACCCTGTAAACAAGATAAGTAACAGCATCTTATACATATTTAAGAGGATCTATAAGGAATATATTGTAATACTGGAGATAGATAGTAGTGATGGATGTAAAACATTCCATTAGCCTGCCGGACAAATATAGAAAAATATATATTTTATGTTCCTCGAAAGATTCAATGTCATTGAAAATGGGCCAATCATCTGGGTTTGGGGTCAGTTAACCCTTTCACTGACGGGGCATAATCAAGCAGATGTGGCTGCATCATGTGACATCATGCAAAGACTATGTGTTCATAAGGAAAATTGTCTATAACTCGGTTTTGGCACTTCTACTCAGTATTCGAGCCAAAGGCAATGATCCTCTTAGTAGAATATAGCTTCTAATGGACAAAGTAAAAAAATCAGCATACAGATATCAAACGAAGTGTCAGCTCAGAACCGACGCGTTTTGCCCTATCCTAGGACCTAATCATGTGCCCATGCTGACCTCACCTAGAAAATGCCATAACTGCAACAACTCAGACCAAGTTGGCTCTGTCTGGTAACAACTCCATCCATCATACCTGGAGATGATCTGACATATGCATTCATTTGTTCCAGTTTGTTAGTTTTCATAATAACTTTCTCCAAGGGATTGATCCAGCTCACCATGACATCAGTAGCTCAAGCATCTGGGAGCTAATCAATGGACTCTCATAGAGATTAACATGTTCACCACATGTGTGCAATGAGATCACACAATTTTTCATCCCTTCCAATCTCTGTCATCAACAAAAAAAAAACAGGATAGCAGTTACAAGCTTCTGAATGAAGATGCTAAGGCACATGCTTGAAAATTGATGACCCAGTGCATCTGCACTGGTCCTCTTGCAAGTATTCAGAAGCAGAGGGAGCGCTAGAACAGATACCTTTGCAAGAGTTTCCAAAGGAATCATTGCAGGGATTTGTAAGCAGATGAAAATAAATACTGGTTCAATGCTAGTATGCTACCTGAAGTGTCCGTTTAAGAAAGATAAAAGCCTTTGTCAAAACACAGGGATTGTGAACAGACCGGCCATACCTTGATAACCCTGAATGCATCTATTGTAAAATACCGCTCGCCCTTAACATTCTGAGTGGATCAAATGCAACAAAAGGAGGTATTTCCAAATAACAATCTCCATTGTTTAATAGGCTGACAGAAGCATGTTTCATTTCAGAAAACACAGAGTATCCAGCCTCGGTCTTTGTTTATTTAATTGAAGCAATCTCATCCCTTTTGCCTTTAATATCACCTCCAGATCTCAGGGCTTGAAGCCCATGAGTTATTGATGAAGCCTATTCTGACTTAATGGAGAGGGAGAAATAAGTATTAAAAAGAAAGAAAGAAAGATGGGAGAGTGAAAAGCATTCAAATCGATTGTGACAAACAAAAGGAAAGGGAGAGAGATAGAAAGAGAGAAAAGGGAGAGAGGCCGCGTTTGATACAACTGTCAAAACATCTCAAATGCTAGATATTATCAGGGGGAGCTGAGCTCGCTGTCTGTGCCGAGGTGAGATGTGGTTGGATTCCCATGAAAATGGCAACTGTGACACAGGATAAAAAAAAAATGAAATGCATATTTCTGGCAGATAAAGGTTTGAATAGGGGTGCGTGGAAAGACGTTCCAATTTTGGGGAAATCCAACGTGGGACAGAATTAAGAGTCAAGGCTTTATTTCAACAAATCACTAAAAAAAAGATGAAGATGGTGAATAAGCAAATGGAGATCTTTTTTTATTAATACCGCATAGGTCCCAGGGACAACTATATTCTCATATCTAGCATCGCCACCGAAAAATACAGTATAATGCAGCTAAGATGAACCATTCAGATGACTGGTTAGATGTACTCAGTATCCGTTTATAAGGATCTTCTCCAACTTTGCCAAACCGGGTGCTCTAACTGGTAAGTGGGAAACATCCTTCAACCCCAAACAACTTGACATGTTTCGCATTAGAACACGCGTCTATCATTCACTTACGTTACAAATTGATTTTTTTTTTTTATAAGTGAGGATTGCAATAAACGCATTTATTTATTGAAAATCCAGAGCTTTGGTCGATCTTGTTTCCAGAGTTGGTTATATTAATGCTGCAGGAGGTGAACAGGTGGACTAATGGGCCAAGTGGATGAAGAGAGTTCATTCTAATAGTTGGTGAGGTTGACTAACATGAAGTAGAGAAAGAATGGGGCTTAAATAGGCAAGAAGAAAAAATAAGGTTAGATATGAAGAGTATAAGACAATGGGAATGGATTCTGGAGATCACATATACATTGTCCTGAATTTGGAATAAATAGCTGGTGAATTGAAATGTAAAGTTATTACAAGTATGAAATATAACAAATTAGAATTAAATAAAAATAATAATATAAATACATATTTTAAAAATGGATAACGAATGTCAAATAAAATAATTAATTAAGAAAACAATCTAAATCATTCTGTAATTGCCCAGGTTATTGTTTCAATATGCCATAATAGCAAATTTGTTAGGAAAAAAATAATGATTTTCATTTTTTATTAAAATATGCTATTATGGCATAATCAGTACAATCGACATGTCAATCAACATGTCCGGTAATAAATAAAACACATATCACACCACTTAGTAACCCCAATAAAATGGCTACATGTACATATATAATTTTATACCCCGGCATGTCATCTCTTGTGCCATGACAACAATATCCGTGATGTCATGCCAGGTATGGGCTGGCATCATATCACCAGTTTATGTCACGTGTCTCACGGTACCAGACTGCCAATTCATATCCACGATGTGGATGGCCACATTGCTTGGAATTACACCATTAACTCTACCAATTATATTGAAACACAATTCCAAGGTTTTTTATTTGGTTATGAAATAATATTCCTCCCTATTGTGTCATCAGTAATGAAAAAAACATTCATATAATACAATTTCACAGAAGTGAAATGAACATAGAATACAATAATGCAACATGAACTCATTATGATACGAGCCACTAAAAGCAAATCTGTAACTTCAAACAACTCTGGACGATTCTCTCAACATGCCACGGTACTGCCTCAGACAGTGAGACCTTCATGCCAATGCTTCTGGGGTTTTTTAAAATAAATATTTCCACAGTCATTCACTGCAAGTCTTGTCCAGGGTTAGACACTCGCATAGTTCATTGTTCCATGGAACCTTGCCCATGTCAGGTCTTGGTCCACATACTCGCCTCCTATCATTATACGTGTCTTCGACCACCCTCTCGTACCTCGCAGGCCAAGAGGAAAGAGCAGTGATCTCCATGCCCCTGCGCAGTTAATTTCCCCAAGTAGGCGTGTGTAAAATGCCATATAACGCGTATACTTGAACCGGGGGGGGGGGGGGGGGCAGAGTACGTCCTTGGTCATCAAAGGGTTAATAACGACATCTTGAGTAATAAAAAAAAAATAAACCAGTAAACAGTGTTAGATGTTCTCAAGTGAGATAAAAGAACTGGCCAATTGATGGCTGAGCTTTGGGGATAAGAGTGCAACGAAAGATCAACTGCAATCCTCGGTTTTCAAACAGCAGCTCAATTGAAGAGGAAAAATATATATATATATAAATAAGTAAATAAATAAGAGCCCGGATTGGATTCTCATGTGAAGATATTGATGTTTTTCAGAGAGAAGGGACATGGGACTTGTAACGGATAAAACATTAGACCTGTCAGCAGCTGTAGCAGCAAAACGAGCGATTAAATATATTTATAGGAATATTGAGAGCAGGACTCCAGGGCCGGATTTAACAATACCCTGAAAATTAGCTAGATATCTGCACAGAATACTTATGCACGGGGACTGAGGCAATATTCCAGGAGAGGACTGGATGTCAGGTTTGTGACATTAAACATACACCTCTTACATTAGTTGTCCCTGTTTTCCCATTCAGATTATGGTTTCTTGTGAGCAGGGATCTCCACACCTTCTCCTTATGGGTAGTTACATTTCTCTTATAATATGCATACATTGTCTACACTTTTTACTATTCTTTAGCATATAGGGTTTGTTCAGTGGCACAGCTAAAAGGTGGTCAAATGGTGCCAGGCCCATCTCGATAATGCCTGGTCAATCTTACACCTTCCCACCGGCTGGATAGAACTGGCCTACCAGGATACTGGGAATCATCTGTTAGCATCTCGTTGAGTAAGTTTGGTAGTCTAAAGCCTTAGTAAATACATCAACCCATAGCTTTCCATGAACCAGTGCACCGTGAATAGATTACACAGCCAGTGAGAGCCCTCTATTTAAAGACTTTCCGTGGACTATTTAGGAACTATCCAGGGTCTATTTAGGGACTATCTTGGAACTATTAAGGGACTATCCATGGTCTATTTAGGGACTATCCATGGTCTATTTAGGAACTATCCAGGGTCTATTTAGGGACTATCCAGGGTCTATTTAGGGACTATCCAGGGTCTATTTAGGGACTATCCAGGGTCTATTTAGGGACTATCTTGGGACTATTTAGGGACTATCCATGGTCTATTTAGGGACTATCCATGGTCTATTTAGGAACTATCCAGGGTCTATTTAGGGACTATCTTGGGACTATTTAGGGACTATCCATGGTCTATTTAGGGACTATCCATGGTCTATTTAGGAACCATCCAGGGTCTATTTAGGCACTATCTTGGGACTATTTAGGGACTATCCATGGTCTATTTAGGGACTATCTTGGGACTATTTAGGGACTATCCATGGTCTATTTAGGGACTATCCATGGTCTATTTAGGAACTATCCAGGGTCTATTTAGGCACTATCTTCGGACTATTTCGGGACTATCCATGCTCTATTTAGGGACTATCCAGGGAGTATTTAGGGAATATCCAGGGAGTATTTAGGGACTTTTTAGGGTCAAAGTTAAAAACAAATTATTATTTAAAATACCATGCTCTAAATACTACATAATAATTATGGAACGTACTGTATCCTGAATGCGTAGACCCACTCCAATGTTGCTTCTTCTACAGGGAATGGTGATAATCTGCCAGGCAATGTATAGGGTTCTACATGCAGATGAATCCGGTTTTAATACAAAGTTATCTGTAAATTAAGACCCAGTATCAGAGCTTTAAATTTGATTGGATAAATCCAGGAAACTGAAACCTTCCCAGAAGGCATCACTTTCCCCCAAAAAAATATTGATCCCTGGTAATTAGTCAAGGTGACAGGTGCTACTATGGGCATCTCTACTCATCGTCTGTTTTGTCTTGTTTTGGTGAGTGATGGCTAACCTTGGCACTGCAGATTTGTGCAAAGTACACATATCATGATTATCTGGCAGTAGCATGGGATGTGTATTTTCCACACATCTAGCCTGGATATTTGTCGACATGTTTGGATGCTTATTCCTCCAGTAATTCAGCTATTCAACCTTAGATAGATAAACAAAGAATAAAACTATCCATCGTCAGGGCACCTATAAGAAGTATTAACCTTTTCCCTTTGCAGGTCAGCGAGTTTTTTGCTTCTAAGTAATGGCGACAATTTGCGGAACGCGTCAGGATTGCAGTGCGTGAAAGCGGGCTGGCTATCCAGACTAAGTGAATGGTGGGGAGTTTGCATTCTGCGAGCACAGTTTGGATCGACCTTCCTGGAAAACGGTTCTGACTTTCATCCCTGCAGCCTGCCCAGGTGAACCCTTCTCAATGCAACAGGTGCTTTTGAACCAACCTGACGGATAATGTGAAAACAAAGGGAGAGAGAGAGAAAATGTCAATGAAGGGAATATAACTGAGCTGATAAAACATCTACCACAAACCAGAGCAAAGTTAAAGGTCATTTTCCAAGACACAGTTTGCGCTGTGTAGTCTTCTAATGTCTGCCTGTGGTGTAACACAGAATAGACAGGCAACAAAAAGCAAATGGATATATGACCCACCGCTCAGCAGTGTTTGGGATGAAGCCCTTATCTTACTGAGCTGAAAGGTCTGCTGTGAAAATGATAATCATCTGGCTTTATATATATATATATATAAATATGTACACACAGGCTTTTATCTCCCAGGCAGGCTGCAGCTTTTATGTCACTAGAGGTAAATAAATCTTACTGGTTCACATATCAAGGCATCAGTACCCCTCATATCTGTAACGAACTATGCAATATGTTACCAGTTTTATATATAATTTGGATATGTGTATGTATATAAGTCTACATATACATATGTATACATATATTGTATGGGTGTATATACTGGATGTATATATATGTATTGTATGTGTGTATATATACTGTATATATAGTATGTGTGTGCATATATATATATTATATGTGTGCATATATATATATATATATATATATATATATATATATATATATATTGTATGTGTGTATATATACTGTATAAGTATGTGTGTGTGTTTATATTCTGTCCCCAGCCACAATGTGAGATACTAGTGCTGTAAAGTCACTGGGGGGTGGCACCCAAAAACACTATATTTCACAAAATGGCGGCGCCCAGTCACACTTGTTTAATTACATTTTTTATTACATCTTTTATTAAAAACAGCCACATAACAAAAACAAAAGACATGAAATCAACAATACAAAATAAAAAAAATAAAAAAACCTTTTCATTTTTTGGTGGAAGTGTCCCTTTATGTTTGAAATTCTTGTCTTTATTGAGTAGACCATCTAGTATAAAATGGGACAGGGGAAGCTCCCTAGAGCGTTATTTATAAAAGAGGGAATTGACAGGGAAAGATCAAAGTCAACAGCAAATTAGCCGAGTTGTATAAATCGTCCAATTTAGCTGCAATTGGAGAAATTACAAGATAGTTGGAGAATTTTTCCAAATTTGGTACTTTGGTCTTAATTTTGAAATTCCCTTGTTAATTCCCTCTTTCTTGTATTACGCCCCTAATCTAACACTGGGTATAATCTAGCCAGCTCCAGTAAGAATCTATAGCACTGTACCATATGAAACATAAGGGTTAAGAAGCCCTGGTCTTCTGAGCTTGCAATCTATTTGAATATGAAGGTGGCAGAGACTAAAGATTAGAGGGAAATATGTAACCAGTATATGTCCAATCCTCCCATAATACTTTGCAACACAATGTGTCTGGGACTTGTAGTCCAATAGGAATAGAGCCATGACTATATCTGCTTGCTATTGATACAAACACTAAACAACTGTCCTGTTGAGCAGCAGCTTAGGCTATCATTGATGGGTCCCAAAGTAAAACATGATTCAATGAATCACCTCCCCTTACATCCCAAGGTCGACAGCAGCATCAACATGCCCTGCCATAGACAAGTGGTTTAAAATGAATCTGGGTAATTCCAATATATAACTATATAGAGAGTGGCATCCAGGGAGCAGATTTAAATATGGCTAATCCAGCAAAAGTCTGTAAAACAGAAATATCCTCTAATTCCCTGGAGTTAATCCTTCATTTACAATGGTAATCATATGCAAAAATAATGACCTTAATTGAGCTCATTAATGTCACATTCTTTCAGAATTGCTCCATGTTATCTCCAGATAATGGGATGTTATTTATCTTTCTATTGCTCCAGGACACATCCTGGCTGGGTGAGAGAGACTGTGTACTCTCCCTTGGTCCTTGGCGTCAAGGTTGTACATACAATTAGTTCCCACAAGGGATAAACATTAAAATGATGTAATTCGAGTTTGATTTTTAAATAGAAATTAATGATGTAAAGGATTTATGCAAAGATAGTATTTACCGCCCATAAAAAGGAGTATGAGTTGATGCAGAGGTTTCCAACCTTTTTTAGATCACAGCCCTCTTCCAGTTTTATCATCCTTATGCCACATCACTACATGCTTCAAGGCCCAATGGCTTAGTGATTTAGACATTAAAGACAGATAAATCCCAGCGTTCCCTCTTTTACCTGCACTTACCCCACCCTCCTGTTTGTCATCTGTTTCTGAAACAATAAAGTATATTAAGTTATACACACCAACACTTTGCCTGGACTACCACCACTGGAGACATCACACACCCCATACTCAATATCCAGGCAATGTTGCTTCCCAATTGAACCATACTGATTTAACTACCTGATTGAGTTGACACCACCAACCGTGATTCAGCATTAGCCCACTGAGTTATCACACCACTTTCTGAGTGGTGACTTTAGCTTTTAACTAATGCTGAACAGGTGTACTGTTAACACAAGGACATCTGCCAAGGTACAGCTAGTACAGGGTAACAAAAAGACGAAAAATGATGATCGGCTCCGCTCACCTATGCTCTCCACGTGGGTGCTCCATCCCGCTGACCAGGCGTGTAATAAACAGTCAAAAGAGACGAAAAAATGTTGTGCACTCCACTCCAGTGAGCGATCCAATGAAGTGCTTTATTAAACAATGAACATGAGACCAAAAAGGAGGTACATGTACAGCAAAATGGACAAACAGAAAACCGCACCTTACGCTTTTCGCGTATTAGAACGCTTAAAACCTATGATTAAGCTTTGTAATACGCGAAACGCGTAAGGTGCGGTTTTCTGTTTGTCCATTTTGCTGTACCTGTACCTCCTTTTTGGTCTCATGTTCATTGTTTAATAAAGCACTTTATTGGATCGCTCACTGGAGTGGAGTGCACATCATTTTTTCGTCTCTTTTGCTAGTACAGGGTAAGGTGGCTTACAAAAGCCCCCCCCCCCCCCCCCCCCCCATTGCTTGCTGAGCCTCTTACTGGTGAACTGTGATGTCCCCTATGGCAGCTCTGATCTTCAATCCCGTGAAGCTGATACAGACAGTATACATCCCCACTAGGCATGTTTGCAAACTCGGTATCTGTCCAGACTAAGGTTGGCTGAGCATCATGGGATTTGTAGTCCTTCCACGTCTGCAGTGCCAAAGTTAGCTCTAGATGGAGAATCCTTTCATCCTTTCCATATATCTCCAGGCTCCGGTGTGAGCGAGCACTAATTACATGCATTGCCCATGCCGCGTGTCTCTGTTCTGTTGTATATCACGGAACTTTGGAAGGAGCTGTCAACAGATAAACAAAAGGGGACAATAAAACATTAATATAAATAGACTGGTATAACTCTACTTAAATCAAAGCATCTGTAACTTATCAATGCAGCACAGTCAGCAAGGAGGGGGGGGGAATGGGGATAGAGAGGATTATATAGGCACCATTAACCCTTTCACTACTAGGTGATATGGAATATATTTAAATCTTTACGTCTTGTGCAAGGAGACTATGCCCATGTATGTAAAACTACAAAGAAACTTAAAAACATAGAACATCTGTAAGGAAAAAACATTTACTTACATTTAATTGAAAGATTCCAGCAGGGATCACTGGTAGAAAAGTGTTAATGAAAAACCCCCAGATATAGTACCTTATTGAGCTGTCTACCCTGTACTATAGCTTGGCCAGGGGGCTGACATGATGTTCAGAACTTTGGGTTAGATAGGTCAGATCTTCCTATATCTGAAACAAGTAGAAAAATACCTAAGGTGAAGGGACTTTTCATCAATATTTAATGACTTAACAAGGGACAATTGAGATTTACTAGGGAATCCCACCAGGTTGGTCCCTGTACAATGAATAGCTAAGTCAGTGAGATGAAATGTTCATCTCACCTCTACTCACCTGCACATCACTTTTAGTGAATAGCTCCCACTCTCTTAAACCTGGCCTTAAAGGACAATACAGTGTATTCGATGCATTGAAAGAAATAGCTTGAGGGTAATTATTTCTGTGCATACTTTTAAATAAGTAAATGTACTAAACCGATGCATAGTTGTATTTTTAGTAGTTCCAGTAGTTACAATTGTGCTGTGCTTAGAGCACAGGCCTAGCACAACCACTGGTAGATTATGAGAGGTAGAGCCAATCTTAGCCAGCAGGCATTCAAAGACATGACAGGGTGTACTTTGGTCCTGCACAATTTAAAAGTGTAAACCCTGTTACTCAGTTTGCAGAGGTTTGACATTTAGAATAATATTTACAATTTGAGTGGAATCAAGAGATGGATGAAAAGAACCTTTTCAAAATAATGGGAACTATTCAATAAAAGTGAGTGGAGGTGAGATGAACATGTCTCAGTATTCCATGATTAAACAATGCATTGTGCAGGGCCAACTCTGCTCTCCTTGCAGGAGAAACGCATAGAACTCAGATAAGAACCATTTAGCCCATCTAGTTTGCCTAATAGTCTCAATACTTTTACTAGTCACTGGCCTTATCTTAAATCTAGAATAGCCTTGTGCCTACCCCACACCTGCTTAAGCTCCTTCACTGTGTTTGTCTCTACCACTTCCACATAAAGGTAATTCCATATATCCACTACCCTCTCAGTAAAGTAATACTTCCTGATATAAAATTTTAAACCTTTTTCCCTCTAATTTACGACAATGTTCTCTTGTTGTGTTGTGTTTTCAATGTTACTCTCCTCCTTTACTGTGTTGATTCCCTTTATGTATTTAAATGTTTCTATCATATCCCCCAGTCTCATCTTTTTTCCAAATAATACATATCCTGGTAAGTTTTATCCTGCAACCCATGAACTAGTTTAGTAGCCCATCTCTGAACTCTCTCCAAAGTATCAATATCCTTCTGGAGATACGGTCTCCAGTACTGCGTACAATACTCCAGGTTTTTACAATATACATAGATGGAGTATTCATCTCACCTCAATACACCTGCAGCTCACTTTAAGTGAATAGCTCCCACTGTGTTCCTTATAATAGGAATAAAATGAAATCTCCGGTTACGTACACTGACAACACTTTGCCTCCTGTTCCAGCAGTGACCCATTTTCTCCAGACTATGTGCGGATCTTACAGGGTATTCTTAGGACACTGAACATTACGTGCAAACTCATTCCCACTTCTGAGAAGCTAAGAATAAATGTGCCTTTCAAGAGAACAATTGTTTTCTTCTTGTCCATTCGTCATGCTGGAAAAGAAGACCAAAATAAGAAAAACATTCTATTCGCTTGCGGAAAATATGTGTTCTTTTGTACCCAGAAGGCAGCAGCTGAAGGTCAACCGATTGGTCAGTTTTTGCCAAGCTCAATCTAGGAAGTACATGAGAGTTTGCTGTGCAGGCCTTAAAGGACCAGTTACATATAGTTTATATTCTATATGTTGTAATGTGTTTATTATATGTAAAATGTACTTAAAAGGATTTACCGTTCTCCTATATTTTTACATTGAATATAATTTTATCTGGGCTTCCAAATTCAGAGACATCCAATAAGGAAGGGTTTGAACAGATAGGCAGGATTGTTGCTGTAGTAACAGCCATATACAGATCTGTTTATTTTTCTTTTCTCTTTGATGTGAACTTAAAACAAACAGAAAAAAAAAAGAGGAGTTTTCCCCGTGTAGCCATACTTCAGCTACAAACATTTTCCAATGATGGCTAACCTAGGCACTGCAGGTGTTTCAGAACTACATTTCCCATGATTTTCAGTCGACTGAAACATAGGCAGTGCCAAGATTAGCCATCACTGTCCTATATGGTCTGCAAATAAATTTAAAAAAAAAGTTATGCTTTCTGTACCCTTTATTACTTATTATTATCTATTCAAAATGATTTAACTCTGCCATGTGTAATCTTAGCAATATGAGTGTAAGAAGCAAGAAAATCTTTGTTTCTGTTATTTCAACTCCCTGTCAACATCTGATACATCTGCTTGGTGGTAGAATTTTTATCTCCAAAGGTTAGCTTTAAGAATGATGTCATCTGTGTGACATCACCAGCTGCATGATCTAATAGCATGGAGTGATGTGTCAGATTTTAGCCTCAAAAAGGTATTTGACATCACATGAAAAAGATTTAAAAGTCTAGGAAAATTAAAATTGTTTATTTTGGACGTCACCATCTCAATCACAAGATTGAAGTTATTTTTATACTTTAGCATAGTATAGACCAGGATGTGTGCCAGCACTGTGCCCCCAGCAGTATGCCTCCAGCTCTTCCTGGACTTCATCTCCCATAATTACATCTCTTTCTTAGCAGCCATGGGAGTTTTAAACCATTAGCAGTTGGAAAACTACCATTGGACACCTACATGTGATTAGGTTCCACGATTGGAAAAGGAGGATGATCGGTGAAGATTGGGAAGCTCGATCTTCAAGATGAAAGAAATTCAGATTTTTCTAGACAGGATTTGTGGAGAAAAATGACTTCCATTCTTATATATAAACATAGCATGTGTCGACAGATAAGAACCATTCAGCCCATCTAGTCTTCCAAGTTTTCAGAATACTTTCTTTAGTCCCTGACCTTATCTTATATCTAGGATAGCCTTGTACCTATCACACTCATGCTTAAACTCCTTCACTGTGTTAACCTCTACCACTTCCGCTGGAAGTCTATTCCATACATCTACTACCCTCTCAGTAAAGTAATACTGCCTGATATTAATTTTAAACATTTGCCCCTCTAATTTAAGACTATGTCCTCTAGTTGTGGTAGTTTTACTTCTTTTAAATATACTCTTCTACTTTAAGGTGTTGATTCCCTTTATATGTTTAAAGGTTTCTATCATATCCCCCCTGTTACGTCTTTCCTCCAACCTATACATGTTAAGATGCTTTAACCTTTCCTGGTTAGTTTTATCCTGCAACCCATGAACCAGTTTAGTAGCCCTTCTCTGAACTCTCTCGAAAGTATCAATATCCTTCTGGAGATAAGGTCTCCAGTACTGTGTCCAATACTCCAAGTGAGGTCTCACCAGTGCTCTGTACAATGGCATGAGCACTTCCCTCTTTCTACTGCTAATACCTCTCCCTACACAACCAAGCATTCTGCTAATACCTCTCCCTACACAACCAAGCTTTCTGCTAATACTTCTCCCTACACAACCAAGAATTCTGCTAATACTTCTCCTTACACAAACAAGCATTCTGCTAATACTTCTCCCTACACAACCAAGCATTCTGCTAATACTTCTCACTACACAACCAAGCATTCTGCTAATACCTCTCCCTACACAACCAAGCTTTCTGCTAATACTTCTCCCTACACAACCAAGCATTCTGCTAATACCTCTCCCTATACAACCAAGCATTCTGCTAATACTTCTCCCTACACAAACAAGCATTCTGCTAATACCTCTCCCTATACAACCAAGCATTCTGCTACCATTTCCTGCTTGCAGTAAAGTTAAAAAGATAGTGTGTCAATTCCAACACCTTCCATTCTAATCTCTTGAGATTCATATCCTTACAGATATATATCCATACCAGTGTAATAATCAATATGTATGGGGCTTGATCGCTAAGCAGCATAAATGAGCTAGTAAAATAGGTGCGTTGGAGAACATGTAGTCTAATTATTGTAACACTTTTTTAGTGAATAGATCACATTCACATGTTTTGTCTGTGCTCCACTTAACAACCTCGGGTGCAAATCAGAAACAAATAAAACAGGTTGATTTGTGTGTGTGTGTGTGTGTTTGTCTTTAGATTAGTTACTGTGTGTCATCTTATTTCAGAATCCCTTTTCATGGTCTCTGCTGCCCCCTAGTGACCTGTTTGTTGAGGTTATTCAATCAAGCTAATTTGGACTACGTTAAAGTTGTACAGTATTATGGTGGGCAAACTCATCAAACTACTCAACCACAAAAAATACAGGTGTGATATAATAACTGTCTAAAAACATATGGCTGGAGCAGGCATGTGTGTTTGATAAAGATATATATCAAGGACAGTTACTATTTAATATCAAAATCGCCCAACATCAGGATTAAAATAAAAATATCTTAATAATTGAATTGGGATGACCAATGCTAGTGTTGCTGGCTTTTCTGAGAGGTAAGTAAAACCAAAAATAAAATGATCTATAATTGAGTGTATAAAACGTCACCTTCTAGTATGCATTCATCTGGTCTTTATTTCAGACTGGAGTCATTCTTTATTATTATCTCCAGTTTGTAATTTAGTCTTTGGTCATTTACATGGTCTTATACTACCCCCCAGTGGTAGTGCCAGGTAGAGCATCCCTCATGTTCATCTCACCTTTTAGTAAATAGCCCCCAGTGTATGTGATGCAGCATATAATGATGGAGATCATTATATTAATGTCACTATTTGGATGCTAGATGGACCACTAGCAAAGAGGGCAGATCACTTCACTTCTCACTTCTCACATCTAATTGTCTTGTCTATCAGTCGCTGTTCCTTATCTGTCAGTATATTTGTCCTTCCTGTCTATCTGTGTCTGTCAGACGTGGCGAACTAAGGAGGGTCCTGTGCACAGATATCCTCCGATGCTGACATTGGTGTCGCTAGGTGGACTCACAGATGTGAGGGGTCTAGTGACATCAGATGTATAGGGTCAGAGGGAGGGAGGGGGGCAGAGAGACAGGGGGAGGGAGGGGGGACAGAGCGACAAGGGGAGGGAGGGGGGAAGAGACAAGGGGAGGGAGGGGGAAGAGACAGAGCAACAAGGGGAGGGAGGGGGGAAGAGACAGGGGGGGACAGAGCAACAAGGGGGGGGAGGGGGGAAGAGACAGGGGGGAACAGAGCAACAAGGGGAGGGAGAGGGGAAGAGACAGAGCAACAAGGGGAGGGAGGGGGCAAGAGACAAGGGGAGGGAGGGGGGAAGAGACAGAGCGACAAGGGGAGGGAGGGGGGAAGAGACAAGGGGAGGGAGGGGGGAAGAGACAGAGCAACAAGGGGAGGGAGTGGGAAAGAGACAGGGGGGACAGAGCAACAAGGGGAGGGAGAGGGGAAGAGACAGAGCAACAAGGGGAGGGAGGGGGGAAGAGACAGAGCAACAAGGGGGGGAAGAGACAGAGGGAGGGGGGGACAGAGCAACAAGGGGAGGGAGGGGGGCAGAGAGAAACAAGGGGGAGGAAGAGACAGAGGCGAGGGGCGAGTCAAAGGGAGGGGGAGAGAGACAAAGCTGGGGGCAAGGGAAAGAGAGAGGCAGCATTGGCACATAAAAGGAAATAAAAACAAGAAATGCATTTTTTGATATAATTTTTTTATTAAAAAAGCAATTTACATGTGAATATATACAAGTTTAACTTTTTTCCTATAGGGTAGTCTTATATTCAGGCTTTTAGTTTTTTTCCTAAAGGAATATCCAAAGTTTGGGGGGTCGTCTTATAATCAGGGTCGTCTTATAATCAAGCAAATACGGTATGTAAAGAGATGGCACTTTTTTACATTAAAGGGGGGGGGGTGCCAAACAAAAAACACGAGAGTGGTTACAGTGCTCAATATAAACAATGTCTATTGTGTGCTGCGACCTCTACACACCTACCAAAAGCAAGTATAAAAATAACAATCTCCGTTAGATAGAAGGAGGAACTTTTTTGCAGAGAGAAGTTCGGAGTTTTGGCGCCGGTAAACACTGAATCCTCCCATCTCTCATGATCGAATGAGAGTCAGTCCCTCTTTCTTTGTGGGTGGATATCTCTATTGCACTACGCGTTTCGCACACCATGCATCAGGCTTCATCTAGTGCTATTGCTCTACTCCTCCTCATGCATATTTATACTCCTCTAGTTAACCCCTCAAGTGCCTGATTTAATTCAGTTCAATGGTCATTATCATTGTCCATTATACTGATATTCCATAAGGACATAGATATTAGAGATGTATAATCTCTTGTGAAATTGATAGACAAGGCGAGAGTGGATGATAGTCTGACTTATATGGAATATCAATATTTGAACATTAATCATCCCAGAATCCTGACATTTTATGTGTGAACCCCCAGGATGGCCCATTATATTGCACATTGGTTCCATTTCCTGAAAAACTTTTGACAGTATATAGGATATAGGTCTACAGCCACTAGTGGTCAAAACCAGAGCATATATAAAACACACCACAGATGTTCTGAAAATCTTGAGGAATATTGACTGGAAGGAGACTAATCTTTTAGTTACATGAGACATAACTCTTTATATATGAATGTATCTCATGAGAAAGGTCTGGAAGCAGTAAGATATATCCTTGATTTGGATGGTGCTTACCAAGAACAACAAAAACAATTTATTTTAGATTCAATATTTTGGATATTGGGGAATTATTTACTTTAAATTTGGCGATACCATTTACTTGCAGTATAGGGGAATGGCCATGGGCACCCGCTTCGCTCCCAGCTATGCAAACTTATTTCTGTCATATTGGGAAGATTAATTTGTTTTTTCTTTGCATGGCTGGGAGCGGAGCCTGGTGTCCTACGTCCTTTTTATTGACGACCTGTTCTTTGTGTGGGATGGTCGGGAGTGTGAACTTGTTAGGTTCCTAGAACACCTCAATGGGAACACATGGGGTGTAAAATTGACTCCTCAGTATAGCCCAAATACTGGGAGATCCCAGGTTTTAGGTGTATATGTAGAAGCGTTAATGATTAAAACTAAAACACACTTCAAAAAAGTGGATGTGAATAGCTATTTTCAAATGGGCACTATAGCCCTTGGCTAACGAGTATTCCTAATGCTCATCCAACAAAACTGTAGTTAGAACACCCTCCTTGAAGATAGAACAGATAAGAAGAGTAATGGTACCTATCTCCTTGATATTAAACTATAATAGTAATCGTAAACAACTAAATCAGATTATATCTAAACACTGGCATCTTCTATTTGAAGATAAAGAACTGGGTAACCTATTGCCATTGAATGCACATGTTATATATAGAGAGGCACAGAGCCTAAACAGTGGACTATCTATGGCGGGTGGGGTACCTGCGGCCCTCCAGATGTTGCAGGACTGCATTTCCCATACTCCTTTGCCAGCCTGTTAGCTGAAAGAGCATTATGGGAGTTGCATTTCATCACGGCTGGAGGTCCGCAGGTAACCCACCCCTGATCTACAGCCAATTTACTATATAAAGCCCCAGACCATTTTTTTTTAAACAGGAATAAGGTATTTTTTATTGTGGCACTTGTCTGCCCTGCATGAGTACAGTGAATAAAACCTTTAAAGTG
Source organism: Pelodytes ibericus (assembly GCA_036172795.1). Taxonomy (NCBI): domain Eukaryota; kingdom Metazoa; phylum Chordata; class Amphibia; order Anura; family Pelodytidae; genus Pelodytes; species Pelodytes ibericus. Next base: position 15,975,347 of record CM069865.1, read on the forward strand.
ATCACTACTTTTAAGTCTGAAAGAACGTCCAAGCTTCTAAAATCAATTCAGTGATTACATGTTATACTAAAAATATTATGTCCTTGCTAACATGTAAATGTGGCCTGCAGTACAGAGGATGTACCATCAGGCCATTACATGTACAGATAGGGGAGCATGTACATCATATAAGATAGGGCTGTGACAAACACAGGGTATCCACCCATTCTAAAATAACACCACATGTGCAATCCTGAACATTTATTTTTATTGGTATATATGCAGTAATGAAGTGGTTATATACCCTAAAAACCTTGTAACCTGATGGCCCTAGATTTTGACCTTCTAGGGAGATCTGCTTTTTATGGCATATGAGATGTACATATGTATGTATAGATTTTTGATAGTAAAGCTTTTTTAACCAAATAAGGTGGGTACATATACACATTTTGTAGTTTTTTATTTTTATTCTATAGGTCTACTGTCTCCTGTAGGTCTACTGTCTCCTGTAGGTCTACCTGCTCACCTGTAGGTCTACCTGCTCACCTGTAGGTCTACCTGCTCACCTGTAGGTCTACCTGCTCACCTGTAGGTCTACCTGCTCACCTGTAGGTCTACCTGCTCACCTGCTGAGAGGAGGGTGAAGGGAAATCTTTTCATCTCCCATCCAGCAACTCTGCCAGGAAGCTGTTTTTTTAAAGGTGCTCAATCAGGCCCCATGGGACCGCTGGGACCATGACAGGAGAACCGTCTGTCACCCCTGATGGTTACCCTGTCTGCCAGTATATATGTCTCTGTGTCTGTCTATCAATCTCTGTACCTTATCTGTCAGTATATCTGTCTATCAATCTCTGTACCTTATCTGTCAGTATATCTGTCTATCAGTCTCTGTACCTTATCTGTCAGTATATCTGTCTATCAATCTCTGTACCTTATCTGTCAGTATATCTGTCTATCAATCTCTGTACCTTATCTGTCAGTATATCTGTCTATCAATCTCTGTATCTTTTCTGTCAGTATATCTGTCTATGAATCTCTGTACCTTATCTGTCAGTATATCTGTCTATCAATCTCTGTACCTTATCTGTCAGTATATCTGTCTATCAATCTCTGTACCTTATATGTCAGTATATCTGTCTATCAATCTCTGTACCTTATATGTCAGTATATCTGTCTATCAATCTCTGTACATTATCTGTCAGTATATCTGTCTATCAATCTCTGTACCTTATCTGTCAGTATATCTGTCTATCAGTCTCTGTACCTTATCTGTCAGTATATCTGTCTATCAATCTCTGTACATTATCTGTCAGTATATCTGTCTATCAATCTCTGTACCTTATCTGTCAGTATATCTGTCTATCAATCTCTGTACATTATCTGTCAGTATATCTGTCTATCAATCTCTGTACCTTATCTGTCAGTATATCTGTCTATCAGTCTCTGCACCTTATCTGTCAGTATATCTGTCTATCAATCTCTGTATTGTATCTGTCAGTATATCTGTCTATCACTGTCTGTACCTTATCTGTCAGTATATCAGTCTATCACTCTCTGTGCCTTATCTGTCAGTATATCTGTCTATCAATCTCTGTACCTTATCTGTCAGTATATCTGTTTATCAGTCTCTGTACCTTATCTGTCAGTATATCTGTTTATCAGTCTCTGTACCTTATCTGTCAGTATATCTGTCTATCAGTCTCTGTACCTTATCTGTCAGTATATCTGTCTATCAGTCTCTGTACCTTATCTGTCAGTATATCTGTCTATCAGTCTCTGTACCTTATCTATCAGTATATCTGTCTATCAATCTCTGTACCTTATCTGTCAGTATATCTGTCTATCAATCTCTGTACCTTATCTGTCAGTATATCTGTCTATCAGTCTCTGTACCTTATCTGTCAGTATATCTGTCTATCAGTCTCTGTACCTTATCTGTCAGTATATCTGTCTGTCAATCTCTGTACCTTATCTGTCAGTATATCTGTCTATCAGTCTCTGTACCTTATCTATCAGTATATCTGTCTATCAATCTCTGTACCTTATCTGTCAGTATATCTGTCTATCAGTCTCTGTACCTTATCTATCAGTATATCTGTCTATCAATCTCTGTACCTTATCTGTCAGTATATCTGTCTATCAATCTCTGTACCTTATCTGTCAGTATATCTGTCTATCAGTCTCTGTACCTTATCTATCAGTATATCTTTCTATCAGTCTCTGTACCTTATCTGTCAGTATATCTGTCTATCAATCTCTGTATCTTATCTGTCAGTATATCTGTCTATCAATCTCTGTACCTTATCTGTCAGTATATCTGTCTATCAATCTCTGTATCTTATCTGTCAGTATATCTGTCTATCAATCTCTGTACCTTATCTGTCAGTATATCTGTCTATCAGTCTCTGTACCTTATCTGTCAGTATATCTGTCTATCAATCTCTGTACCTAATCTGTCAGTATATCTGTCTATCAATCTCTGTACCTAATCTGTCAGTATATCTGTCTATCAATCTCTGTACCTAATCTGTCAGTATATCTGTCTATCAATCTCTGTACATTATCTGTCAGTATATCTGTCTATCAATCTCTGTACCTTATCTGTCAGTATATCTGTCTATCAATCTCTGTACCTAATCTGTCAGTATATCTGTCTATCAATCTCTGTACATTATCTGTCAGTATATCTGTCTATCAGTCTCTGTACCTTATCTGTCAGTATATCTGTCTATCAATCTCTGTACCTTATCTGTCAGTATATCTGTCTATCAGTCTCTGTACCTTATATGTCAGTATATCTGTCTATCAATCTCTGTACCTTATCTGTCAGTATATCTGTCTATCAGTCTCTGTACCTTATCTGTCAGTATATCTGTCTATCAGTCTCTGTACCTTATCTGTCAGTATATCTGTCTATCAATCTCTGTACCTTATCTGTCAGTATATCTGTCTATCAATCTCTGCACCTTATCTGTCAGTATATCTGTCTATCAATCTCTGTACCTTATCTGTCAGTATATATGTCTATCAGTCTCTGTACCTTATCTGTCAGTATATCTGTCTATCAATCTCTGTACCTTATCTGTCAGTATATCTGTCTATCAATCTCTGTACCTTATCTGTCAGTATATCTGTCTATCAATCTCTGTACCTTATCTGTCAGTATATCTGTCTATCAATCTCTGCACCTTATCTGTCAGTATATCTGTCTATCAATCACTGTACCTTATCTGTCAGTATATGTCTATCAATCTCTGTACCTTATCTGTCAGTATATCTGTCTATCAATCTCTGTATCCTATCTGTCAGTATATCTGTCTATCAATCTCTGTACATTATCTGTCAGTATATCTGTCTATCAATCTCTGTACATTATCTGTCAGTATATCTGTCTATCAATCTCTGTACCTTATCTGCCAGTATATCTGTCTATCAATCTCTGTGCCTTATCTGTCAGTTTATGTCTATCAATCTCTGTACCTTATCTGTCAGTATATCTGTCTATCAGTCTCTGCACCTTATCTGTCAGTATATCTGTCTATCAATCTCTGTACCTTATCTGTCAGTATATCTGTCTATCAGTCTCTGTACCTTATCTGTCAGTATATCTGTCTATCAGTCTCTGTACCTTATCTGTCAGTATATCTGTCTATCAATCTCTGTACCTTATATGTCAGTATATCTGTCTATCAATCTCTGTACCTTCTCTGTCAGTATATCTGTCTATCAATCTCTGTACCTTATATGTCAGTATATCTGTCTATCAGTCTCTGTACATTATCTGTCAGTATATCTGTCTATCAATCTCTGTACCTTATCTGTCAGTATATCTGTCTATCAATCTCTGTACCTTATATGTCAGTATATCTGTCTATCAATCTCTGTACCTTATATGTCAGTATATCTGTCTATCAATCTCTGTACCTTATCTGTCAGTATATCTGTCTATCAGTCTCTGTACCTTATCTGTCAGTATATCTGTCTATCAATCTCTGTACCTCATCTGTCAGTATATCTGTCTATCAGTCTCTGTACCTTATCTGTCAGTATATCTGTCTATCAATCTCTGTACATTATCTGTCAGTATATCTGTCTATCAGTCTCTGTACCTTATCTGTCAGTATATCTGTCTATCAGTCTCTGTACCTTATCTGTCAGTATATCTGTCTATCAATCTCTGTACCTTATCTGTCAGTATATCTGTCTATCAATCTCTGTACCTTATCTGTCAGTATATCTGTCTATCAGTCTCTGTACCTTATCTGTCAGTATATCTGTCTATCAGTCTCTGTACCTTATCTGTCAGTATATCTGTCTATCAGTCTCTGTACCTTATCTGTCAGTATATCTGTCTATCAATCTCTGTACCTTATCTGTCAGTATATCTGTCTATCAATCTCTGTACCTTATCTGTCAGTATATCTGTCTATCAGTCTCTGTACCTTATCTGTCAGTATATCTGTCTATCAATCTCTGTGCCTTATCTGTCAGTTTATGTCTATCAATCTCTGTACCTTATCTGTCAGTATATCTGTCTATCAGTCTCTGCACCTTATCTGTCAGTATATCTGTCTATCAATCTCTGTACCTTATCTGTCAGTATATCTGTCTATCAGTCTCTGTACCTTATCTGTCAGTATATCTGTCTATCAGTCTCTGTACCTTATCTGTCAGTATATCTGTCTATCAATCTCTGTACCTTATATGTCAGTATATCTGTCTATCAATCTCTGTACCTTATCTGTCAGTATATCTGTCTATCAATCTCTGTACCTTATATGTCAGTATATCTGTCTATCAGTCTCTGTACCTTATCTGTCAGTATATCTGTCTATCAATCTCTGTACCTTATCTGTCAGTATATCTGTCTATCAATCTCTGTACCTTATATGTCAGTATATCTGTCTATCAATCTCTGTACCTTATCTGTCAGTATATCTGTCTATCAGTCTCTGTACCTTATCTGTCAGTATATCTGTCTATCAATCTCTGTACCTCATCTGTCAGTATATCTGTCTATCAGTCTCTGTACCTTATCTGTCAGTATATCTGTCTATCAATCTCTGTACATTATCTGTCAGTATATCTGTCTATCAGTCTCTGTATCTTATCTGTCAGTATATCTGTCTATCAATCTCTGCACCTTATCTGCCAGTATATATGTCTATCAGTCTCTGTACCTTATCTATCAGTATATCTGTCTATCAATCCCTGCACCTTATCTGTCAGTATATCTGTCTATCAGTCTCTGCACCTTATCTGCCAGTATATATGTCTCTGTGTCTGTCTATCAATCTCTGTACCTTATCTGTCAGTATATCTGTCTATCAGTCTCTGTACCTTATCTGTCAGTATATCTGTCTATCAGTCTCTGTACCTTATCTGTCAGTATATCTGTCTATCAATCTCTGTACCTCATCTGTCAGTATATCTGTCTATCAGTCTCTGTACCTTATCTGTCAGTATATCTGTCTATCAATCTCTGTACATTATCTGTCAGTATATCTGTCTATCAGTCTCTGTACCTTATCTGTCAGTATATCTGTCTATCAGTCTCTGTACCTTATCTGTCAGTATATCTGTCTATCAATCTCTGTACCTTATCTGTCAGTATATCTGTCTATCAATCTCTGTACCTTATCTGTCAGTATATCTGTCTATCAGTCTCTGTACCTTATCTGTCAGTATATCTGTCTATCAATCTCTGCACCTTATCTGTCAGTATATCTGTCTATCAATCTCTGTACCTTATCTGTCAGTATATATGTCTATCAGTCTCTGTACCTTATCTGTCAGTATATCTGTCTATCAATCTCTGTACCTTATCTGTCAGTATATCTGTCTATCAATCTCTGTACCTTATCTGTCAGTATATCTGTCTATCAATCTCTGTACCTTATCTGTCAGTATATCTGTCTATCAATCTCTGCACCTTATCTGTCAGTATATCTGTCTATCAATCACTGTACCTTATCTGTCAGTATATGTCTATCAATCTCTGTACCTTATCTGTCAGTATATCTGTCTATCAATCTCTGTATCCTATCTGTCAGTATATCTGTCTATCAATCTCTGTACATTATCTGTCAGTATATCTGTCTATCAATCTCTGTACATTATCTGTCAGTATATCTGTCTATCAATCTCTGTACCTTATCTGCCAGTATATCTGTCTATCAATCTCTGTGCCTTATCTGTCAGTTTATGTCTATCAATCTCTGTACCTTATCTGTCAGTATATCTGTCTATCAGTCTCTGCACCTTATCTGTCAGTATATCTGTCTATCAATCTCTGTACCTTATCTGTCAGTATATCTGTCTATCAGTCTCTGTACCTTATCTGTCAGTATATCTGTCTATCAGTCTCTGTACCTTATCTGTCAGTATATCTGTCTATCAATCTCTGTACCTTATATGTCAGTATATCTGTCTATCAATCTCTGTACCTTCTCTGTCAGTATATCTGTCTATCAATCTCTGTACCTTATATGTCAGTATATCTGTCTATCAGTCTCTGTACATTATCTGTCAGTATATCTGTCTATCAATCTCTGTACCTTATCTGTCAGTATATCTGTCTATCAATCTCTGTACCTTATATGTCAGTATATCTGTCTATCAATCTCTGTACCTTATATGTCAGTATATCTGTCTATCAATCTCTGTACCTTATCTGTCAGTATATCTGTCTATCAGTCTCTGTACCTTATCTGTCAGTATATCTGTCTATCAATCTCTGTACCTCATCTGTCAGTATATCTGTCTATCAGTCTCTGTACCTTATCTGTCAGTATATCTGTCTATCAATCTCTGTACATTATCTGTCAGTATATCTGTCTATCAGTCTCTGTACCTTATCTGTCAGTATATCTGTCTATCAGTCTCTGTACCTTATCTGTCAGTATATCTGTCTATCAATCTCTGTACCTTATCTGTCAGTATATCTGTCTATCAATCTCTGTACCTTATCTGTCAGTATATCTGTCTATCAGTCTCTGTACCTTATCTGTCAGTATATCTGTCTATCAGTCTCTGTACCTTATCTGTCAGTATATCTGTCTATCAGTCTCTGTACCTTATCTGTCAGTATATCTGTCTATCAATCTCTGTACCTTATCTGTCAGTATATCTGTCTATCAATCTCTGTACCTTATCTGTCAGTATATCTGTCTATCAGTCTCTGTACCTTATCTGTCAGTATATCTGTCTATCAATCTCTGTGCCTTATCTGTCAGTTTATGTCTATCAATCTCTGTACCTTATCTGTCAGTATATCTGTCTATCAGTCTCTGCACCTTATCTGTCAGTATATCTGTCTATCAATCTCTGTACCTTATCTGTCAGTATATCTGTCTATCAGTCTCTGTACCTTATCTGTCAGTATATCTGTCTATCAGTCTCTGTACCTTATCTGTCAGTATATCTGTCTATCAATCTCTGTACCTTATATGTCAGTATATCTGTCTATCAATCTCTGTACCTTATCTGTCAGTATATCTGTCTATCAATCTCTGTACCTTATATGTCAGTATATCTGTCTATCAGTCTCTGTACCTTATCTGTCAGTATATCTGTCTATCAATCTCTGTACCTTATCTGTCAGTATATCTGTCTATCAATCTCTGTACCTTATATGTCAGTATATCTGTCTATCAATCTCTGTACCTTATCTGTCAGTATATCTGTCTATCAGTCTCTGTACCTTATCTGTCAGTATATCTGTCTATCAATCTCTGTACCTCATCTGTCAGTATATCTGTCTATCAGTCTCTGTACCTTATCTGTCAGTATATCTGTCTATCAATCTCTGTACATTATCTGTCAGTATATCTGTCTATCAGTCTCTGTATCTTATCTGTCAGTATATCTGTCTATCAATCTCTGCACCTTATCTGCCAGTATATATGTCTATCAGTCTCTGTACCTTATCTATCAGTATATCTGTCTATCAATCCCTGCACCTTATCTGTCAGTATATCTGTCTATCAGTCTCTGCACCTTATCTGCCAGTATATATGTCTCTGTGTCTGTCTATCAATCTCTGTACCTTATCTGTCAGTATATCTGTCTATCAGTCTCTGTACCTTATCTGTCAGTATATCTGTCTATCAGTCTCTGTACCTTATCTGTCAGTATATCTGTCTATCAATCTCTGTACCTCATCTGTCAGTATATCTGTCTATCAGTCTCTGTACCTTATCTGTCAGTATATCTGTCTATCAATCTCTGTACACTATCTGTCAGTATATCTGTCTATCAGTCTCTGTACCTTATCTGTCAGTATATCTGTCTATCAGTCTCTGTACCTTATCTGTCAGTATATCTGTCTATCAATCTCTGTACCTTATCTGTCAGTATATCTGTCTATCAATCTCTGTACCTTATCTGTCAGTATATCTGTCTATCAGTCTCTGTACCTTATCTGTCAGTATATCTGTCTATCAGTCTCTGTACCTTATCTGTCAGTATATCTGTCTATCAGTCTCTGTACCTTATCTGTCAGTATATCTGTCTATCAATCTCTGTACCTTATCTGTCAGTATATCTGTCTATCAATCTCTGTACCTTATCTGTCAGTATATCTGTCTATCAGTCTCTGTACCTTATCTGTCAGTATATCTGTCTATCAATCTCTGTGCCTTATCTGTCAGTTTATGTCTATCAATCTCTGTACCTTATCTGTCAGTATATCTGTCTATCAGTCTCTGCACCTTATCTGTCAGTATATCTGTCTATCAATCTCTGTACCTTATCTGTCAGTATATCTGTCTATCAGTCTCTGTACCTTATCTGTCAGTATATCTGTCTATCAGTCTCTGTACCTTATCTGTCAGTATATCTGTCTATCAATCTCTGTACCTTATATGTCAGTATATCTGTCTATCAATCTCTGTACCTTATCTGTCAGTATATCTGTCTATCAATCTCTGTACCTTATATGTCAGTATATCTGTCTATCAGTCTCTGTACCTTATCTGTCAGTATATCTGTCTATCAATCTCTGTACCTTATCTGTCAGTATATCTGTCTATCAATCTCTGTACCTTATATGTCAGTATATCTGTCTATCAATCTCTGTACCTTATCTGTCAGTATATCTGTCTATCAGTCTCTGTACCTTATCTGTCAGTATATCTGTCTATCAATCTCTGTACCTCATCTGTCAGTATATCTGTCTATCAGTCTCTGTACCTTATCTGTCAGTATATCTGTCTATCAATCTCTGTACATTATCTGTCAGTATATCTGTCTATCAGTCTCTGTATCTTATCTGTCAGTATATCTGTCTATCAATCTCTGCACCTTATCTGCCAGTATATATGTCTATCAGTCTCTGTACCTTATCTATCAGTATATCTGTCTATCAATCCCTGCACCTTATCTGTCAGTATATCTGTCTATCAGTCTCTGCACCTTATCTGCCAGTATATATGTCTCTGTGTCTGTCTATCAATCTCTGTACCTTATCTGTCAGTATATCTGTCTATCAGTCTCTGTACCTTATCTGTCAGTATATCTGTCTATCAGTCTCTGTACCTTATCTGTCAGTATATCTGTCTATCAGTCTCTGTACCTTATCTGTCAGTATATCTGTCTATCAATCTCTGTGCCTTATCTGTCAGTTTATGTCTATCAATCTCTGTACCTTATCTGTCAGTATATCTGTCTATCAGTCTCTGCACCTTATCTGTCAGTATATCTGTCTATCAATCTCTGTACCTTATCTGTCAGTATATCTGTCTATCAGTCTCTGTACCTTATCTGTCAGTATATCTGTCTATCAGTCTCTGTACCTTATCTGTCAGTATATCTGTCTATCAATCTCTGTACCTTATATGTCAGTATATCTGTCTATCAATCTCTGTACCTTATCTGTCAGTATATCTGTCTATCAATCTCTGTACCTTATATGTCAGTATATCTGTCTATCAGTCTCTGTACCTTATCTGTCAGTATATCTGTCTATCAATCTCTGTACCTTATCTGTCAGTATATCTGTCTATCAATCTCTGTACCTTATATGTCAGTATATCTGTCTATCAATCTCTGTACCTTATCTGTCAGTATATCTGTCTATCAGTCTCTGTACCTTATCTGTCAGTATATCTGTCTATCAATCTCTGTACCTCATCTGTCAGTATATCTGTCTATCAGTCTCTGTACCTTATCTGTCAGTATATCTGTCTATCAATCTCTGTACCTCATCTGTCAGTATATCTGTCTATCAGTCTCTGTACCTTATCTGTCAGTATATCTGTCTATCAATCTCTGTACATTATCTGTCAGTATATCTGTCTATCAGTCTCTGTACCTTATCTGTCAGTATATCTGTCTATCAGTCTCTGTACCTTATCTGTCAGTATATCTGTCTATCAATCTCTGTACCTTATCTGTCAGTATATCTGTCTATCAATCTCTGTACCTTATCTGTCAGTATATCTGTCTATCAGTCTCTGTACCTTATCTGTCAGTATATCTGTCTATCAGTCTCTGTACCTTATCGTACCTTATCTGTCAGTATATCTGTCTATCAGTCTCTGTACCTTATCTGTCAGTATATCTGTCTATCAATCTCTGTACCTTATCTGTCAGTATATCTGTCTATCAATCTCTGTACCTTATCTGTCAGTATATCTGTCTATCAGTCTCTGTACCTTATCTGTCAGTATATCTGTCTATCAGTCTCTGTACCTTATCTGTCAGTATATCTGTCTATCAGTCTCTGTACCTTATCTGTCAGTATATCTGTCTATCAATCTCTGTACCTTATCTGTCAGTATATCTGTCTATCAGTCTCTGTACCTTATCTGTCAGTATATCTGTCTATCAGTCTCTGTACCTTATCTGTCAGTATATCTGTCTATCAGTCTCTGTACCTTATCTGTCAGTATATCTGTCTATCAGTCTCTGTACCTTATCTGTCAGTATATCTGTCTATCAGTCTCTGTACCTTATCGTACCTTATCTGTCAGTATATCTGTCTATCAGTCTCTGTACCTTATCTGTCAGTATATCTGTCTATCAATCTCTGTACCTTATCTGTCAGTATATCTGTCTATCAATCTCTGTACCTTATCTGTCAGTATATCTGTCTATCAGTCTCTGTACCTTATCTGTCAGTATATCTGTCTATCAGTCTCTGTACCTTATCTGTCAGTATATCTGTCTATCAGTCTCTGTACCTTATCTGTCAGTATATCTGTCTATCAATCTCTGTACCTTATCTGTCAGTATATCTGTCTATCAGTCTCTGTACCTTATCTGTCAGTATATCTGTCTATCAGTCTCTGTACCTTATCTGTCAGTATATCTGTCTATCAGTCTCTGTACCTTATCTGTCAGTATATCTGTCTATCAGTCTCTGTACCTTATCTGTCAGTATATCTGTCTATCAGTCTCTGTACCTTATCTGTCAGTATATCTGTCTATCAGTCTCTGTACCTTATCTGTCAGTATATCTGTCTATCAGTCTCTGTATTGTATCTGTCAGTATATCTGTCTCTCAATCTCTGTACCTTATCTGTCAGTATATCTGTCTATCAGTCTCTGTATTGTATCTGTCAGTATATCTGTCTCTCAATCTCTGTACCTTATCTGTCAGTATATCTGTCTATCAATCACTGTACCTTATCTATCAGTATATCTGTCTATCAGTCTCTGTACCTTATCTGTCAGTATATCTGTCTATCAGTCTCTGTACCTTATCTGTCAGTATATCTGTCTATCAATCTCTGTACCTTATCTGTCAGTATATCTGTCTATCAATCTCTGTACCTTATCTGTCAGTATATCTGTCTATCAGTCTCTGTACCTTTCTGTCAGTATATCTGTCTATCAGTCTCTGTACCTTATCTGTCAGTATATCTGTCTATCAGTCTCTGTACCTTATCTGTCAGTATATCTGTCTATCAGTCTCTGTACCTTATCTGTCAGTATATCTGTCTATCAATCTCTGTACCTTATCTGTCAGTATATCTGTCTATCAATCTCTGTACCTTATCTGTCAGTATATCTGTCTATCAGTCTCTGTACCTTATCTGTCAGTATATCTGTCTATCAGTCTCTGTACCTTTCTGTCAGTATATCTGTCTATCAGTCTCTGTACCTTATCTGTCAGTATATCTGTCTATCAGTCTCTGTACCTTATCTGTCAGTATATCTGTCTATCAGTCTCTGTACCTTATCTGTCAGTATATCTGTCTATCAGTCTCTGTACCTTATCTGTCAGTATATCTGTCTATCAGTCTCTGTATCTTATCTGTCAGTATATCTGTCTATCAGTCTCTGTACCTTATCTGTCAGTATATCTGTCTATCAGTCTCTGTACCTTATCTGTCAGTATATCTGTCTATCAGTCTCTGTACCTTATCTGTCAGTATATCTGTCTATCAATCTCTGCACCTTATCTGTCAGTATATCTGTCTATCAATCTCTGTACCTTATCTGTCAGTATATCTGTCTATCAATCTCTGTACCTTATCTGCCAGTATATCTGTCTATCAATCTCTGTACCTTATCTGTCAGTATATCTGTCTATCAATCACTGTACCTTATCTGTCAGTATATGTCTATCAATCTCTGTACCTTATCTGTCAGTATATGTCTGTCAATCTCTGTACCTTATCTGCCAGTATATCTGTCTATCAATCTCTGTACTTTATCTATCAGTATATCTGTCTATCAATCTCTTTACCTTATCTGTCAGTATATCTGTCTATCAATCACTGTACCTTATCTGTCAGTATATCTGTCTATCAATCTCTGTACCTTATCTGTCAGTATATCTGTCTATCAATCTCTGTACCTTATCTGTCAGTATATCTGTCTATCAGTCTCTGTATTGTATCTGTCAGTATATCTGTCTCTCAATCTCTGTACCTTATCTGTCAGTATATCTGTCTATCAGTCTCTGTATTGTATCTGTCAGTATATCTGTCTCTCAATCTCTGTACCTTATCTGTCAGTATATCTGTCTATCAATCACTGTACCTTATCTATCAGTATATCTGTCTATCAGTCTCTGTACCGTATCTGTCAGTATATCTGTCTATCAGTCTCTGTACCTTATCTGTCAGTATATCTGTCTATCAATCTCTGTACCTTATCTGTCAGTATATCTGTCTATCAATCTCTGTACCTTATCTGTCAGTATATCTGTCTATCAGTCTCTGTACCTTTCTGTCAGTATATCTGTCTATCAGTCTCTGTACCTTATCTGTCAGTATATCTGTCTATCAGTCTCTGTACCTTATCTGTCAGTATATCTGTCTATCAGTCTCTGTACCTTATCTGTCAGTATATCTGTCTATCAATCTCTGTACCTTATCTGTCAGTATATCTGTCTATCAATCTCTGTACCTTATCTGTCAGTATATCTGTCTATCAGTCTCTGTACCTTATCTGTCAGTATATCTGTCTATCAGTCTCTGTACCTTTCTGTCAGTATATCTGTCTATCAGTCTCTGTACCTTATCTGTCAGTATATCTGTCTATCAGTCTCTGTACCTTATCTGTCAGTATATCTGTCTATCAGTCTCTGTACCTTATCTGTCAGTATATCTGTCTATCAGTCTCTGTACCTTATCTGTCAGTATATCTGTCTATCAGTCTCTGTATCTTATCTGTCAGTATATCTGTCTATCAGTCTCTGTACCTTATCTGTCAGTATATCTGTCTATCAGTCTCTGTACCTTATCTGTCAGTATATCTGTCTATCAGTCTCTGTACCTTATCTGTCAGTATATCTGTCTATCAATCTCTGCACCTTATCTGTCAGTATATCTGTCTATCAATCTCTGTACCTTATCTGTCAGTATATCTGTCTATCAATCTCTGTACCTTATCTGCCAGTATATCTGTCTATCAATCTCTGTACCTTATCTGTCAGTATATCTGTCTATCAATCACTGTACCTTATCTGTCAGTATATGTCTATCAATCTCTGTACCTTATCTGTCAGTATATGTCTGTCAATCTCTGTACCTTATCTGCCAGTATATCTGTCTATCAATCTCTGTACTTTATCTATCAGTATATCTGTCTATCAATCTCTTTACCTTATCTGTCAGTATATCTGTCTATCAATCACTGTACCTTATCTGTCAGTATATCTGTCTATCAATCTCTGTACCTTATCTGTCAGTATATCTGTCTATCAATCTCTGTACCTTATCTGTCAGTATATCTGTCTATCAATCTCTGCACCTTATCTGTCAGTATATCTGTCTACCAATCTCTGTACCTTATCTGCCAGTATATCTGTCTATCAATCTCTGTACATTATCTGTCAGTATATCTGTCTATCAATCTCTGTACCTTATCTGTCAGTATATCTGTCTATCAATCCCTGTACCTTATCTGTCAGTATATCTGTCTATCAGTCTCTGTACCTTATCTGTCAGTATATCTGTCTATCAGTCTCTGTACCTTATCTGTCAGTATATCTGTCTATCAATCTCTGCACCTTATCTATCAGTATATCTGTCTATCAATCTCTGTACCTTATCTGTCAGTATATCTGTCTATCAATCTCTGTACCTTATCTGTCAGTATATCTGTCTATCAATCTCTGTACCTTATCTGTTAGTATATCTGTCTATCAATCTCTGTACCTTATCTGTCAGTATATCTGTCTATCAGTCTCTGTACCTTATCTGTCAGTATATCTGCCTATCAGTCTCTGTACCTTATCTGACAGTATATCTGTCTATCAATCTCTGCACCTTATCTATCAGTATATCTGTCTATCAATCCCTGTACCTTATCTGTCAGTATATCTGTCTATCAATCTCTGTACCTTATCTGTCAGTATATCTGTGTATCAATCTCTGTACCTTATCTGTCAGTATATCTGTCTATCAGTCTCTGTACCTTATCTGTCAGTATATCTGTCTATCAATCTCTGTACCTTATCTGTCAGTATATCTGTCTATCAGTCTCTGTACCTTATCTGTCAGTATATCTGTCTATCAGTCTCTGTACCTTATCTGTCAGTATATCTGTCTATCAATCTCTGTACCTTATCTGTCAGCATATCTGTCTATCAATCTCTGTACCTTATCTGTCAGTATATCTGTCTATCAGTCTCTGTACCTTATCTGTCAGTATATCTGTCTATCAATCTCTGTACCTTATCTGTCAGTGTATCTGTCTATCAGTCTCTATACCTTATCTGTCAGTATATCTGTCTATCAGTCTCTGTACCTTATCTGTCAGTATATCTGTCTATCAGTCTCTGTACCTTATCTGTCAGTATATCTGTCTATCAATCACTGTACCTTAGCTGTCAGTATATCTGTCTATCAGTCTCTGTACCTTATATGTCAGTATATCTGTCTATCAGTCTCTGTACCTTATCTGTCAGAATATCTATCTATCAATCTCTGTACCTTATCTGTCAGTATATCTGTCTATCAATCTCTGCACCTTATCTGTCAGTATATCTGTCTATCAGTCTCTGTACCTTATCTGTCAGTATATCTGTCTATCAATCTCTGTACCTTATCTATCAGTATATCTGTCTATCAGTCTCTGTACCTTATCTGTCAGTATATCTGTCTATCAATCTCTGTACCTTATCTGTCAGTATATCTGTCTATCAGTCTCTGTACCTTATCTGTCAGTATATCTGTCTATCAATCTCTGTACCTTATCTGTCAGTATATCTGTCTATCAATCTCTGTACCTTATCTGTCAGTATATCTGTCTATCAGTCTCTGTACCTTATCTGTCAGTATATCTGTCTATCAGTCTCTGTACCTTATCTGTCAGTATATCTGTGTATCAATCTCTGTACATTATCTGTCAGTATATATGTCTCTGTGTCTGTCTATCAATCTCTGTACCTTATCTATCAGTATATCTGTCTATCAATCTCTGTACCTTATCTGTCAGTATATCTGTCTATCAGTCTCTGTATCTTATCTGTCAGTATATCTGTCTATCAATCTCTGCACCTTATCTGCCAGTATATATGTCTATCAGTCTCTGTACCTTATCTATCAGTATATCTGTCTATCAATCCCTGCACCTTATCTGTCAGTATATCTGTCTATCAGTCTCTGCACCTTATCTGCCAGTATATATGTCTCTGTGTCTGTCTATCAATCTCTGTACCTTATCTGTCAGTATATCTGTCTATCAGTCTCTGTATCTTATCTGTCAGTATATCTGTCTATCAATCTCTGTACCTTATCTGTCAGTATATCTGTCTATCAGTCTCTGTATCTTATCTGTCAGTAGATCTGTCTATCAGTCTCTGTACCTTATCTGTCAGTATATCTGTCTATCAGTTTCTGTACCTTATCTGTCAGTATATCTGTCTATCAATCTCTGTACCTTATGTGTCAGTATATCTGTCTATCAATCTCTGCACCTTATCTGTCAGTATATCTGTCTATCAATCTCTGTACATTATCTGTCAGTATATCTGTCTATCAGTCTCTGTACCTTATCTGTCAGTATATCTGTCTATCAGTCTCTGTACCTTATCTGTCAGTATATCTGTGTATCAATCTCTGTACATTATCTGTCAGTATATATGTCTCTGTGTCTGTCTATCAATCTCTGTACCTTATCTATCAGTATATCTGTCTATGAATCTCTGTACCTTATCTGTCAGTATATCTGTCTATCAGTCTCTGTATCTTATCTGTCAGTATATCTGTCTATCAATCTCTGCACCTTATCTGCCAGTATATATGTCTCTGTGTCTGTCTATCAATCTCTGTACCTTATCTGTCAGTATATCTGTCTATCAGTCTCTGTATCTTATCTGTCAGTATATCTGTCTATCAATCTCTGTACCTTATCTGTCAGTATATCTGTCTATCAGTCTCTGTATCTTATCTGTCAGTAGATCTGTCTATCAGTCTCTGTACCTTATCTGTCAGTATATCTGTCTATCAGTCTCTGTACCTTATCTGTCAGTATATCTGTCTATCAATCTCTGTACCTTATGTGTCAGTATATCTGTCTATCAATCTCTGCACCTTATCTGTCAATATATCTGTCTATCAGTCTCTGCACCTTATCTGTCAGTATATCTGTCTATCAGTCTCTGTACCTTATCTGTCAGTATATCTGTCTATCAATCTCTGTACCTTATCTGTCAGTATATCTGTCTATCACTGTCTGTACCTTATCTGTCAGTATATCTGTCTATCAGTCTCTGTACCTTATCTGTCAGTATATCTGTCTATCAATCTCTGTACCTTATCTGTCAGTATATCTGTCTATCAATCTCTGTACCTTATCTGTCAGTATATCTGTCTATCAATCTCTGTACCTTATCTGTCAGTATATCTGTCTATCAATCTCTGTACCTTATCTGTCAGTATATCTGTCTATCAATCTCTGTACCTTATCTGTCAGTATATCTGTCTATCAATCTCTGTACCTTATCTGTCAGTATATCTGTCTATCAGTCTCTGTACCTTATCTGTCAGTATATCTATCTATCAATCTCTGTATTGTATCTGTCAGTATATCTGTCTATCAGTCTCTGTACCTTATCTGTCAGTATATCTGTCTATCAGTCTCTGTACCTTATCTGTCAGTATATCTGTCTATCAGTCTCTGTACCTTATCTATCAGTATATCTGTCTATCAGTCTCTGTACCTTATCTGTCAGTATATCTGTGTATCAATCTCTGTACCTTATCTGTCAGTATATCTGTCTATCAATCTCTGTACCTTATCTGTCAGTATATCTGTCTATCAGTCTCTGTACCTAATCTGTCAGTATATCTGTCTATCAATCTCTGTACCTTATCTGTCAGTATATCTGTCTATCAGTCTCTGTACCTTATCTGTCAGTATATCTGTCTATCAGTCTCTGTACCTTATCTGTCAGTATATCTGTCTATCAATCTCTGTACCTTATCTGTCAGTATATCTGTCTATCAATCTCTGTACCTTATCTATCAGTATATCTGTCTATCAATCTCTGTACCTTATCTGTCAGTATATCTGTCTATCAGTCTCTGTACCTTATCTGTCAGTATATCTGTCTATCAATCTCTGTACCTTATCTGTCAGTATATCTGTCTATCAGTCTATGTACCTTATCTGTCAGTATATCTGTCTATCAGTCTCTGTACCTTATCTGTCAGTATATCTGTCTATCAATCTCTGTACCTTATCTGTCAGTATATCTGTCTATCAATCCCTGCACCTTATCTGTCAGTATATCTGTCTATCAGTCTCTGTACCTTATCTGTCAGTATATCTGTCTATCAGTCTCTGTACCTTATCTGTCAGTATATCTGTCTATCAGTCTCTGTACCTTATCTGTCAGTTTATCTGTCTATCAATCTCTGTACATTATCTGTCAGTATATCTGTCTATCAGTCTCTGTACCTTATCTGTCAGTATATCTGTCTATCAGTCTCTGTACCTTATCTGTCAGTATATCTGTGTATCAATCTCTGTACATTATCTGTCAGTATATATGTCTCTGTGTCTGTCTATCAATCTCTGTACCTTATCTATCAGTATATCTGTCTATCAATCTCTGTACCTTATCTGTCAGTATATCTGTCTATCAGTCTCTGTATCTTATCTGTCAGTATATCTGTCTATCAATCTCTGCACCTTATCTGCCAGTATATATGTCTCTGTGTCTGTCTATCAATATCTGTACCTTATCTGTCAGTATATCTGTCTATCAGTCTCTGTATCTTATCTGTCAGTATATCTGTCTATCAATCTCTGTACCTTATCTGTCAGTATATCTGTCTATCAGTCTCTGTATCTTATCTGTCAGTAGATCTGTCTATCAGTCTCTGTACCTTATCTGTCAGTATATCTGTCTATCAGTCTCTGTACCTTATCTGTCAGTATATCTGTCTATCAATCTCTGTACCTTATGTGTCAGTATATCTGTCTATCAATCTCTGCACCTTATCTGTCAGTATATCTGTCTATCAGTCTCTGCACCTTATCTGTCAGTATATCTGTCTATCAGTCTCTGTACCTTATCTGTCAGTATATCTGTCTATCAATCTCTGTACCTTATCTGTCAGTATATCTGTCTATCACTGTCTGTACCTTATCTGTCAGTATATCTGTCTATCAGTCTCTGTACCTTATCTGTCAGTATATCATTCTATCAATCTCTGTACCTTATCTGTCAGTATATCTGTCTATCAATCTCTGTACCTTATCTGTCAGTATATCTGTCTATCAATCTCTGTACCTTATCTGTCAGTATATCTGTCTATCAATCTCTGTACCTTATCTGTCAGTATATCTGTCTATCAATCTCTGTACCTTATCTGTCAGTATATCTGTCTATCAATCTCTGTACCTTATCTGTCAGTATATCTGTCTATCAGTCTCTGTACCTTATCTGTCAGTATATCTATCTATCAATCTCTGTATTGTATCTGTCAGTATATCTGTCTATCAGTCTCTGTACCTTATCTGTCAGTATATCTGTCTATCAGTCTCTGTACCTTATCTGTCAGTATATCTGTCTATCAGTCTCTGTACCTTATCTATCAGTATATCTGTCTATCAGTCTCTGTACCTTATCTGTCAGTATATCTGTGTATCAATCTCTGTACCTTATCTGTCAGTATATCTGTCTATCAATCTCTGTACCTTATCTGTCAGTATATCTGTCTATCAGTCTCTGTACCTAATCTGTCAGTATATCTGTCTATCAATCTCTGTACCTTATCTGTCAGTATATCTGTCTATCAGTCTCTGTACCTTATCTGTCAGTATATCTGTCTATCAGTCTCTGTACCTTATCTGTCAGTATATCTGTCTATCAATCTCTGTACCTTATCTGTCAGTATATCTGTCTATCAATCTCTGTACCTTATCTATCAGTATATCTGTCTATCAATCTCTGTACCTTATCTGTCAGTATATCTGTCTATCAGTCTCTGTACCTTATCTGTCAGTATATCTGTCTATCAATCTCTGTACCTTATCTGTCAGTATATCTGTCTATCAGTCTATGTACCTTATCTGTCAGTATATCTGTCTATCATTCTCTGTACCTTATCTGTCAGTATATCTGTCTATCAATCTCTGTACCTTATCTGTCAGTATATCTGTCTATCAATCCCTGCACCTTATCTGTCAGTATATCTGTCTATCAGTCTCTGTACCTTATCTGTCAGTATATCTGTCTATCAGTCTCTGTACCTTATCTGTCAGTATATCTGTCTATCAGTCTCTGTACCTTATCTGTCAGTTTATCTGTCTATCAATCTCTGCACCTTATCTGTCAGTATATCTGTCTATCAATCTCTGTATCTTATCTGTCAGTATATCTGTCTATCAATCTCTGTACCTAATCTGTCAGTATATCTGTCTATTAATCTCTGTACCTTATCTGTCAGTATATCTGTCTATCAATCTCTGTACCTTATCTGTCAGTATATCTGTCTATCAATCTCTGTACCTTATCTGTCAGTATATCTGTCTATCAGTCTCTGTACCTTATCTGTCAGTATATCTGTCTATCAATCTCTGTACCTTATCTGTCAGTATATCTGTCTATCAATCTCTGTACCTTATCTGTCAGTATATCTGTCTATCAGTCTCTGTACCTTATCTGTCAGTATATCTGTCTATCAGTCTCTGTACCTTATCTGTCAGTATATCTGTCTATCAATCTCTGTACCTTATCTGTCAGTATATCTGTCTATCAATCCCTGCACCTTATCTGTCAGTATATCTGTCTATCAGTCTCTGTACCTTATCTGTCAGTATATCTGTCTATCAGTCTCTGTACCTTATCTGTCAGTATATCTGTCTATCAATCTCTGTACCTTATCTGTCAGTTTATCTGTCTATCAATCTCTGTACCTTATCTGTCAGTATATCTGTCTATCAGTCTCTGTACCTTATCTGTCAGTATATCTGTCTATCAATCTCTGTACCTTATCTGTCAGTATATCTGTCTATCAGTCTCTGTACCTTATCTGTCAGTATATCTGTCTATCAGTCGCTGTACCTTATCTATCAGTATATCTGTCTATCAATCTCTGTACCTTATCTGTCAGTATATCTGTCTATCAATCTCTGTACCTTATCTGTCAGTATATCTGTCTATCAATCTCTGTACCTTATCTGTCAGTATATCTGTATATCAATCTCTGTACCTTATCTATCAGTATATCTGTCTATCAGTCTCTGTACCTTATCTATCAGTATATCTGTCTATCAATCTCTGTACCTTATCTATCAGTATATCTGTCTATCAGTCTCTGTACCTCATCTGTCAGTATATCTGTCTATCAATCTCTGCACCTTATCTATCAGTATATCTGTCTATCAATCTCTGTACCTTATCTGTCAGTATATCTGTCTATCAGTCTCTGTACCTTATCTATCAGTATATCTGTCTATCAATCTCTGTACCTTATCTATCAGTATATCTGTCTATCAATCACTGTACCTTATCTGTCAGTATATGTCTATCAATCTCTGTACCTTATCTGCCAGTATATCTGTCTATCAATCTCTGTGCCTTATCTGTCAGTATATCTGTCTATCAGTCTCTGTACCTTATCTGTCAGTATATCTGTCTATCAGTCTCTGTACCTTATCTGTCAGTATATCTGTCTATCAGTCTCTGTACCTTATCTATCAGTATATCTGTCTATCAATCTCTGTACCTTATCTATCAGTATATCTGTCTATCAGTCTCTGTACCTCATCTGTCAGTATATCTGTCTATCAATCACTGTACCTTATCTGTCAGTATATCTGTCTATCAGTCTCTGTACCTTATCTGTCAGTATATCTGTCTATCAGTCTCTGTACCTTATCTGTCAGTATATCTGTCTATCAATCTCTGTACCTTATCTGTCAGTTTATCTGTCTATCAGTCTCTGTACCTTATCTGTCAGTATATCTGTCTATCAATCACTGTACCTTAT
Organism: Pelodytes ibericus; assembly: GCA_036172795.1. Classification (NCBI taxonomy): domain Eukaryota; kingdom Metazoa; phylum Chordata; class Amphibia; order Anura; family Pelodytidae; genus Pelodytes; species Pelodytes ibericus. Next base: position 15,997,228 of record CM069865.1, read on the forward strand.
CTGTCAGTATATGTCTATCAATCTCTGTACCTTATCTGCCAGTATATCTGTCTATCAATCTCTGTGCCTTATCTGTCAGTTTATCTGTCTATCAATCTCTGTACCTTATCTGTCAGTATATCTGTCCTGCCTGTCTAACCAAATCTGTCCCTCTGTCTGTGTGTCTGTCTATTAATCTACTTTCCTTATCTGTCAGTATATCTGTCCATCTTTCTGTGTGTCTGTCTATTAATCTCTGTACCTTATCTGTCAGTATATCTGTCCTGCCTGTCTAACCATGTCTGTCCGTCTGTCTCTGTGTCTGTCTATCAATCTCTGTACCTTATCTGTCAGTATATCTTTCCTAAGTCTCTCTACCTGTGTCTGTTTGTCTGTCTCTTTGTCTATTAATTTCTGTACCTTATCTGTCAGTATATCTGATCTGCCTGTCTAACCATGTCTGTCCGTCTGTCTCTGTGTCTGTCTATCAAACTCTGTACCTTGTCTGTCAGTATATCTGTCCTATGTCTATCAGTCTACCTGTGTCTGTCTGTCTGTCTGAATTTCTGTACCTTATCTGTCAGTATATCTGATCTGCCTGTCTAACCATGTCTGTCCTTCTGTCTCTGTGTCTCTGAATTTCTCTACCTTATCTGTCAGTATATCTGTCCTGCCTGCCTATCTGTGTCTGTCTGTCTATCTCTGCGTTTGTCTGTCTGTGTCCGCATATCTATCAATCTTTGAACCTTATCTGTCCTGCCTGTCTATTTGAATCTGATGATCACAGGTGGGCTGATGAAACTGCAAAATGGGCCACTAAATAGTTTTTGCCCTCCTGGGCCCAAAGTTACCAGCCCTCCCCTGGTTGTTGGGTAGGACCATGCATACCTTCGTATTGCTCTTCAATCTTTATGTAAAGGCTTGCATTGCAGCCATAAATACTGATTTACCTGCCCACAATTCCAAAAGAGATGCACAGTGCAAAGGCTCATTGCTGAGACCATTAGGGTAGGGTGACCACATTTTATTTCTGCCATTCAGGGACATATTTTACTATGATTACTCGCAGTCCTTAAGGAAGGAGAAACCTGAGTTACTCTTACACGACGCGTTTCGGCCGAATGCCTTCTTCGACGTGTGGACGTGTGTTTGGATATCTCTCTGTTTTTGTTTTTTATAGTTGTCTTATTATACATACTTATTAAACATACAAGTAAAGTATAACATGTATTATCTATAGGCTTCCACATATAACAAGCTCTGATCTGAGATTAAAGGAGGTGTGGGGACTAAGAGTGAGTATGCTTCTCAGATAGGATACTTTATTTGTATTTTTTTCATTAAAGCATTTATTTTTAAAATGCCTACACTTGTTGCAATTTTTCATTTTAACATAACATAATTTTTTGCAGACAGTTTAATAAACAATTGTTCCGTTGATTGACAGGTTTTCGTTCTGGAGAGTAAAATAGAAACAGAAAGTTTTTTTTTTTCACTAGGTGTCAGTATTATCAAGCTGCTACTGACGTGATATCAGCCGTTCAATATTAATAAGCACCTCCTCCTTTATTTGGCTTCAAACAACAGAAACATAGACACACAGAATGACACACAGAATGTGTCAGCGGACAAGAACCATACATCCCACCTGGCCCTGTCTTATATGTAGGATAGCCTTATTCCACTCATACTTAAGGGAGAGAGTGTTACAGAAAGAGATATAAAAAAAAATAAAGGGAGAGAGAGAGAGAGCGAAAACAAAAAGGAAAAAAAGAAAGAAAGAGAGAAAGAAAGAAAGAAAGAAAGAAAGAAAGAAAGAAAGAAAGAAAGAAAGAAAGAGAGAAAGGGAGAAAGAGAGAAAGAAAGAAAGAAAGAAAGAGAGAGAGAAAGAGAGAAAGAAAGAAAGAAAGAGAGAAAGAAAGAAAGAAAGAAAGAGAGAAAGAGAGTAAGAAAGAAAGAAAGAAAGAAAGAAAGAAAGAAAGAAAGAGAGAAAGAGAGAAAGAAAGAGAGAAAGAGAGAAAGAAAGAGAGAAAGAGAGAAAGAGAGAAAGAGAGAAAGAAAGAAAGAAAGAAAGAAAGAAAGAAAGAAAGAAAGAAAGAAAGAAAGAAAGAAAGAGAGAAAGAAAGAAAGAGAGAAAGAGAGAAAGAAAGAGAGAAAGAGAGAAAGAGAGAAAGAAAGAAAGAGAGAAAGAGAGAAAGAGAGAAAGAGAGAAAGAGAGAAAGAGAGAAAGAAAGAAAGAAAGAAAGAGAGAAAGAGAGAAAGAAGGAGAGAGAAAGAAAGAGAGAAAGAGAGAAAGAAGGAGAGAGAAAGAAAGAAAGAAGGAGAGAGAAAGAGAGAGAAAGAGAGAAAGAAAGAAAGAAAGAAAGAAAGAAAGAAAGAAAGAAAGAAAGAAAGAAAGAAAGAAAGAAAGAAAGAAAGAAAGAATGTTAGAAGTAAAGAAAAAATAAAGAGAGAAACAAAGTGAGAGAATAACCGAAAGAGAGATAATAAATAGAGATAAATAAAGAGAGAACGAAAGAGAGAGAGAGAGAGAGAGAGAGAGAGAGAGAAAGAAAGAAAGAAAGAAAGAAAGAAAGAAAGAAAGAAAGAAAGAAAAAGAAAGAAAGAAAGAAAGAAAGAGAGAGAGAAAGAAAGAAAGAAAGAAAGAAAGAAAGAAAGAAAGAAAGAAAGAAAGAAAGAGAGAAAGAAAGAAAGAAAGAAAGAAAGAAATAGTTTAATAAATGATATTAAGCCAGACAGGGGAATCTAACCATAAGATAATATCATTTCTACACATATTTCCTGTTAAAATGAATCTACATCCTACTCTCTTAATTATATCTGACGTTCCAGAAACCATAACAAGAGACCTGTGAATGATAACTAATTCATTCACTGGAGGGTTTTTATCCCTAGATGAGTTTCAGCTCTCTCTCAGATTTGTCTGCACAGGTCATTCGTCCTCACATGAGATCTCTATTAACTTCCCAGTGCTGGATTCATTTACTACTCTCTGTTTCTCTAATGTTCCACATTCACCCTCTTGGGAAAGAAATAGAAATGACGTGTGAGTTAGAGTCAGAAAGTATTTGTAGGACTTCAACTCCTATTACCACCAGTCCATATGAACAAGGATAAGGGTTATCCATCTCCTGTTATTAATCCACATGTGGTACAGCAATCACTGGGGATAACTTGCATCGTGAGTTCGACAAGTTCCCCGTCCGTCCACTAGGGTTCGAGTCGTCTCTGCTAGTTGCATTAAGGTAACATGAAATAATTTAACCTGTTGAGTGTTGATAGCATGGTAAAATTTCACACAGTAGAATTGTGACTCTTCTAATAGCTTGCAGCAGGAAAATGGAGGGGTAAGAAAAAAAAAACAGGGATAAAATGTATCCCAGGAAATCAAATCCAGCACCATACTGTTTGTAAACGGCAATCCCTAAATTACTTAATGGATTATAAAACCAGCTGTGAGATTCTCCCAAATGTTACATCCACCATAGGGCAAGCAGACTGTATTATGATTATCATCTGTTCTAAATCATAAGAGGGAGTTCACCGCACACATTACATCTATAGATACAGATGTTGTACTGTCATTCCCCAGTCTAGCTTAAATCAGGTACATTAACCACCAAACTCAGCTCCTTTTTCAATTATAGTGGAATTAGTGAGACCTCTCTGATTAGCTCAGTAATCATTTCGCTCTTTATTAGAACGTTTTTCTTCTCCTAACATTAAGTTTCCTCTGGCCCTTGAATGAAATAAATAAATAAAACAACTTTACTGTGTGATACGATTTTGGCAGCTCCCCTCCCATGTGTCAGATCTGTTTACAGAGGTGTAGTTTTCATGCACTTAAACCCATTTTAAAAAGTGCAGCCGGTGCCTGGAGTGTTTAAAACAAATAAAGTATAAATTGCATATTTCAAGTGTGGTTACACTATCCTCCCCTTGTCTGTGAATTGTCAGATGTGACCTCTCTCTAACTATCTGCTCTGTTTAAAGGGTTTGCTAAATTGAAGCAGTATTGACTTTGTAATATTTGAATTGAGAAATTTAAACGGACCTGTCTGCTAAAGTTTGCAGGATTGGGTTTCAGTATCGACTAAATGTGAGATTTGTCTCAACTGTTCCAGTGAAACTTTGGAATCTGATCTGATAACGTGAGTTATGGGGCTGGCTGGGCGTTTGATAGGCTGAGCATGATGGGAAATGTAGTCCACAACAGGTGGATCGCTAACATATCCCCAAAAGATGCCTCTTTAGGATAGCGTGCCTACTGCACTATATATGTATCAAACCAAGGCGGCGAAACCTGGAATAAAAGGAGATCCCAGGCTTAATAAAAGATCTTGCAAAACAGAACTGCACCATGTGATTTGGGCAAAAACAATCCTTATATTAGGAGACAACCTTTAAACGGATCTAAAAGTCTAACACCGGCTTGAAGTTAGTAAGGAACAAAATAAATGATGAGTTTTATATTTGAAAAAAAACTATTTTGGGAAGAATATTGAATGCGCTAGCCTGGTGATCTCTACCCATTTCATATCGTTGCCCTTTAATCGGTTTTTATACACAGCCCCCAAGACATTATCCAATCGTGTCATTTGGTGCAAATGAGAAATATTGCATTCATAAATACAAAGGACATTCGTCGGATGTATCAGGGGGGGGGAAACCATGCTTTGTGATTTTTGCTGATACTTTTTTTTGCCCGCGATAAATTAAACCCCTATTATTTTCAAAGTTTGAAAGAATACAAGTGCAGATCTGGTAGTATCAAGGCAGAGAAAAAAATATCTGCAGTAAATGATAAATTAAGAAATCCTACTTCTTTTTTTTTTTTTTTAAGTGTATTTTTTATACACAAAGATCACTTCTGGGTCAACGTTCTAAAAGTGCAACATTCCATTGGTTTCCATGGTGATTACACCATATAGATCTCTACTTTTTGCATACACGGTAATGGATCTTTTCGGTCAAATTGATCCTCTGCTTATCCTATTTATAGTTTTTTTTTTTTTTGAATGTGATGATTATGATGGTTTCATTTTAGGTTTTTTTTAATTATTATTATTTTCCACAGAGCTTTATAATCTAGCGTCTAATAAACGCGACAATAAAAAAGTATATAAATTAAATTAATATAGGGCGGTTATATATTATGTTCGTCTGCAATGATGTAAACATTTAAATTTGATATGCTATACATCTAACAGATTAAATGCAGGTGTGTGTGTGTGTGTGTGTGTGTGTGTGTGTGTGTGTGTGTGTGTGTGTTTTATATCTAAAAGGCTAAATACAGTTTGTATATTTTTAAATATATATATTTGATACATAAACTGTATTTAGAATAATTTAATAATTCATAATTATTATTTTAAAGAATTTTAGATCAAGCCTATGACATGTATCTTTTTTTTTTAACGCCAATTTAATGGCCTGATTTGGTGTAAATGATATAGAAACCTCTAGAAATGTTTAATGAGAAGAGAAACTGAAGGGTTTAAATTCTTGGGATTTTTTTTTTTTTTTTTTACAGTCCTTTCCACAATGTGATCACTGGAGACACAGGAAGACGAATATTAGAAAATAACATTTATTTCTAAGGTTTATGGAGTGAGGAACAATTATGTTAATTTTCTAAACAAATAGACCGACGGCAACAGCAATACTTTCAAATTCACAAGGAAAAAGAGAGCCCCCAATTTATCTACACATACCCCCACTTAATGCACTAGGAGGTTCTTCTCAAGTCCATGTAGTTCCCAGGGTCACCTACAGCACACAGACACCTCTTTCACTTGTGTTAAGGTTTCACTCACAACATAGAAGAATAACTTAGAATCCCAGCTCAGAACTTTACAATTGTCTGTCTACATATATATATATATATATAAATATATATGCATATGTGTGTCTATTTGTGATAAGGAAGATTGGCAATGCAGCTATGCAGTTCCAAAATTGTCTTCATCGCCCAAATATGCCTTAACAAGGAAAAGTGCATCTTTATTATCAGTTTGCCATTTTTCTCTTCCTTTCAGACTGTATGTATCACTTTATTCCTTAAAGGTATCCAGCAAGGAGTTTGTGAAGTTAGTGGAGGTGAAATCATCTTTTGGTGTTCAAAAAGAACCAGTTCTCACACTAAAATATTCTTGAGATTGTAGACAATCATTTTTATATATGGTGGTCCTTTTTTAAACAAGGGGGGGGGGGGGGGTTTCTTTCAGACATGATGGGGAGACCAGTGGCCTAGTGGACACATGACCTTTCTGTCTGCAATGCTTTTCTTCAAACACTTGGTGCTGTTGAGTAACAGGTGATGTTCATTGTTTTTCTGTGGTGCTGTTGTTGACCACAGGTCCATAGAGTCCATTGGAGTACACCTGGTCTTTGTGTACATTCGCCCTGTCTCTCATAAGGTCACTGAAAGCATAGTCCATGGGTGGGCGGAAGCCCAGGGTTGGCATGAACCCAGCTGTAGAGTATGGAGTCATGAAAGCAAGTCCTCTGCTGTGTGCAGAATAAGCCAACCTTAGAGGGTTTAATCCAAGGTGCCCACCCAGCTGGTATGCATTGGTCTCTGTACCAAAATGGGTGGCGTTAGGCTGTAAGGGTGAAAAAGCAGATCTGCTTCCTAATGTTCCTATGGCTGGTGTGATAGCCCCAGCAATAAGAGGTCTACTAGTGGTGGACACCGATGGTTGGATGCTTTGGAGAGTTCCATCTCTTGACCATGTTTCATCTCCCTTCTCCTGCCCTCTGTTATTGAGTATCTGCTCGATGGCTTGGACTACATCTCCACCACAGCCCTGCAGGACCAGCTCCAGAACACTCCTTTTCTGGGTAGGGAAGACCCTGGTCAAAATGTCTATGGGGGTCCTCTGTCTGGCTGAAGACGAAGAGCTAGGGTCTTGCTCGTCCTTCTCGGCATCAGAACCAGACTCAGAGCCCAAGGGGCTGATGGAGCTCGGGCTCTCCTCGCCTCCTTTCAGAGCCTTGGAGATGGGGGAGCTCAGGAAAGATTCTCCATCCCCATTTTCAGAGCCAGAGCCTGGCCTCACCTCTGGAGAAGAAGCACATGGAGCACTGCCAGAAACCGACTCACTGTCTGGAGTGACTGGCTTTGTCCCTGAGGACAGCTGCTGGGGGCTGGAAGATCTGGGGATCAAGTTCTTGGGGAATAAGTCAAACTTCTGGATCTTGGATTCTGGAGGGGAAAAAAGCAGAGAGCAGGGTGAAAATGGGCGACTTTAATAACATTGATCAATAAGGAGTCAACAGTGGGAGAGTCAGGAGATTAACCAACAACACTACACAATGGGATTGGGACGACAAATGTGCAGTAAAAATCAGGCATTACTAACTCATAATAGCTTGGAGAATTTGGCCAACTCAGCTACCAATGCCTGATTTCAGCAGTTCACTTGCAGTTTACTTTTAGTGTGTAAACTTCAATGTCTTTCCAGTTTGTATAAGTTCAGTTACAATCTCTACAGGTGGGAGTGAAATGCGTCAGTCCATATTACCAACATTGCAGGAGTGGAGCCAAGTGTAAGGAGCTTAACTATCAGGGATACTTATTCTGAATGGATTAAGTATCAGTTTGCAGAGTGGAAGTTTCCTTTAGAAGTCTCATGTTGCACAGTGAGGCAAAGGGGTTATGGGTTCATCCTATTAATCTGTATGTGAGATATGTAACCAACAAAACCAAACAGGATGAGAAGTTAGGCTACCAGCATTGGGCATGAGAATGTTATCTAAACCCACTGCAGACAAGGCTTAGTATGAGAAGGTTAAACAGCTACTAACAGCACATACCAGGGCTAAGACTGAGAGGCTTAACCACACACTGATACTGAGTGAGGGGTTTAACCACTAACACTTAACATTGAGGATTATTGAGGGATTTAACCAACACTGAAACTGAGCGAGGGTTTTAACCACTAACCCTTCACACTATGACTGAGTGAGAGGTTTAACCACTTACTCTATACACTGAGGCTCAGTGAGGTGTTTAACCACTGACACCAGATACTGAGGCTGAGTGAGGGGTTTAACCACTAACACTTAATACTGAAGAATATTGACTGATTAAACCAACACTGAGACTGGGTGAGGGTTTTAACCACCAACCCCTCACACTGAGGCTGAGTGAGAGGTTTAACCACTAACACTTAATACTGAGGCTGAGTGAGAGGTTTAACCACTAACACTTAACACTGAGGATGAGTGAGGGGTTTAACCACTTACACTACACACTGAGGCTCAGTGAGGTGTTTAACCACTAACACTTGGCAATGAGGATTATTGAAGGGTTAACCACTAACTCTGAGGCTGAGTGGGATGTTTAGCCACTGATACTGAGAATGAGTGAGGGGTTTAACCACTTACACTTAACACTGAGAATGACTAATTCACACTAATTCACATGGGGATTTTTTTTTATATAAAAATCAATTCTGGTACAAAGTTCGAAAAGTTATCTATTTAATCACCAGGTGCATTGCAGCACGGCACTCGTTTCCATGAAGACTGCCCGCAATGGACCTTGATACATTACCCCCATGGTATGATCTAGTGTTCAAGGTCCAACCCACATAGTGAGTAAAGTCTTATACAATACCAACTCTACACTGTCAGCGAGTTTATGGGTTACTATGGGCCTTAATTATCAAGACACAACTGGTGCTAAACCAGGAAAAAGTGCTACCATATTAGTAATAACCATGGAGTTTGCTCCAAATTTAGCACTTTTTTTTTTTTGCCTTGAAAAAACTGGCCGACATTTGAGGGTTTAGACCGCAGACAGGTGTGCAGAGAGGGTTAAGGGTGAGACCTCCATTCCTGCCCCACAGTGACACGGGATCCGCGACCTAGGGGGTCGGAATGGTCTCCAAACCCTATAGCAAGAGGTAAACGGATTCGTTAAATTTGTTGCTGGGGTCCATGACAGATCTTAACGCGCCTGAGGCACTCCAGTTGTTGTGTTATCCATCACATTTTTGGGTAATGTAGTCCACCCCAAATGGAGATCTGACTTAACTGTCCTACAGGGTGAGATCCTGGGTGTCAGATTCTAATTAATAAAACGTCAGCATAGGGCAAGATGAGATCACTGCAAGACCAGTTCTCTTATAATATAGAGAGATCGTGGTACTAAAGTGATTTTTAGTAATCTATACAAAATCACATGGGGTGAACATATACTAAAAAAAATGCTAAGCGAAATCTAACGGAAAAATAATAAAATCCTGAAAAATCACAGAAAAGATTCGTTTTAATTATTAGTAATAAATTAAATCTATATCTGGTTAACACTTTTATCCCGTTATTACAACTGCACATCCCGTATAATACTTATTATTCTAAGTATTATAATTATGATAAAAGTAAGCTTTCGTCGTTGTTCGATGGTGTTCAAATTTCTAATAAAAAAAAACCCACATGTATAACTATCATACGTCTACGCAACAACCAAAGATACAATTACAAATCGATATATTGTTATTTATTTTTTATTCAGTAATATATTTCGTTAAAACTAAATATGAAACTTAATAATACAACTTATATGTGTAATAATAGTATCTGGCTGGTTATATATTCCTGATAGAGGAAGGTAGATATAATATGGACTGAAATATAAATACACTCGAATGAATAAGTTTAAGAAGTATAATTCATGGAGAATAAACCAGTTATACATCGGATAAATCACTGACCGGATAATAAGTGTTAGTGTAAAATCTGTATCATTTCTGTATTTATACGCTCTGTCCGTTTTTACTTTTGTGCCGTAAAACATCAATAAACACTTTATTCTAAACAATAACTTTTCTGCAAGATAAACTCACATTTATTAATGTAGAAGTGGGTTTTATGCTATAGATAGAAGAGACATGGGAGCAGGGGATCTCTGCTGAAGGATTTTTTGTGTGTGCTGTAGATAGGGCAGATATTGGGGTAGGGGATCTGTGCTGTAGATAGGACGGATATTGGGGTAGGGGTAACTATCTGTGCTGTAGATAGGACGGATATTGGGGTAGGGGATCTGTGCTGTAGATAGGGCAAATATTGGGGTAGGGGATCTGTGCTGTAGATAGGGTAGATATTGGGGTAGGGGATTTGTGCTGTAGATAGGGTAGATATTGGGGTAGGGGATTTGTGCTGTAGATAGGGCAGATATTGGGGTAGGGGAATCTGTGCTGTAGATAGGGCAGATATTAGGGTAGGGGAATCTGTGCTGTAGATAGGACGGATATTGAGGTAGGAGATCTGTGCTGTAGATAGGGCAGATACTGGGGTAAGGTTTTTTTGTTCTGTAGATAGGACTGGGTTAATGGGTTCTGTGCTGTAGATAAAGAGGCTAGAAAGGTTCTCTTTTGAATATTTTAATGGGTTCTTACCTGTTCCTCCTTCTGTACAAACTGAACCGAAGACTTCATAGGCAGGCCTGGGGGGTATGATACCATTAGCAGCGGCTAGAGCCAGTCCCTCGGCAGTACCATACAGCAACTGGAGCTCCCGAGCCTCGTTTTCTTCCTGCGCCTGCTGCCTGCGGAGCGCAACCTGCGCAGCCATCACTCTCTGGCGTTCCGCGATCAGTGTACACTTAGCGCACAGACAGTCCTTCCAGCGGCAGTAACGCTTGTGGCCCTTCAGCGCAGACACCACCCCATGGTTCCTGCAGCGGGCGCACTTCGGAGTGCGGGGGTATTTCTCAGCCGCCCTCAGGAGCAGTTGGGGGCCTCTTAAGAGGGTCCCAGCCACAGTGACTGGAAGGGAGCCGGCAGAAGTGGGAGTCTGGGGGACCTGGGAACCAGAGGGGGCCCCACTTAACTCCATCTTAGGAGACCCCCACACGACCCTAAATAAAGACAGTGCCAAAACGGATCCCAACTATCTACTCTGAAATCACTAAACACGCTTATATAACTGTCAGATCCTCACACGGCTACAGGCAAGACCCTTATGGCAAACAGCACAAAGAGCAGTTGTATGAAAAATAAATCTATAGATTATCCAACTATATATGAGCTAATCATACAGGACATCCCTATAGACAATCACACCAATCCTATAGACAGTGGCCGACTGTGAGTATATAATTGTTGAATACTGGTAATATCAGGTTCCTATATAACGTATTATGGTAGAGAAAATCCCATACGTGAGATCCTTGGGCCCCTATGCATAGACACCCGACACAATGTGACCTCTCCTCAACTCAGCTTCAATACTACAACCCAAGTAGGAATCTCACCGCTCCTTAGTGCTGATGGTACGAGTTCTCTTCTAGATGTACTAAAACCTCCACCCCTTCATCGCCACACACTGAAAGGGTCACGTCCACAAAGCTTATTTTCCGTATGTTGTCTATGCATTTAACATATGTGAAATCCACCTATATTTACTTTAAAACAATTCCCAGCTCTCCTATTAGTTTTAAAATTGGAACTTTCCCCAGAAGTTACAAGATTCGCCACAACACCCACAGACTTTCACTATATATATAGCTATCAATACCTTGCCATGGGAAGGTAAAGTACTTTGGGTTGTACCTATAGCCCCCAACCAATACTTGTAAACACAGAGCAGTAACCATACAGTCCCTGACTATTTAGGATCCCAGATCTCCTGACACCTCCTCTTCAGCTCCACACCGCTTGGAGCCCCTCTCTCACTCTTCAAATTTAAAGGAGTCTTTAGGTGGATTAATTACCTCGGTTCCTGGTCCCAGATCCCTCAAAACTCTTTCCACAAAAAATAAAAGTGAGAGCTCTTGGGCTCAGGATGCAGTTCCAAAATGTAGCCTCTCCCCCTTTGCAGTTTTGCAAGTGTGTCAGCCAGTAACTCTCAGTCCAGCAGGCAGAAAGTTATAACTACAAACAGCCTCCAAGCTGCTCCCCCCTTGTCTCTCAATTGTTGCTCTCTACATAGTCATTAGACAAATGTTGACAACAATGTGGACCATGCCATTGGCCAGCGAGGGGGAGAGCTCATTTCCCATTGGCTTATTCCTTGATGTACAGTGTCAAGCAGGCGGCTTTCAAAATAACACAGTATGGAAGCACCCAGAGGAGGATCTTATAGAGGGAATCACTCATTAAAGCAAATAGTTTTCATTTCTTTGAACTCCCCCCCCCCCTCCTCCTCGTTGCACCATCCCTCTTACATCAAACTGTCTGTACAGTTTCACCTTAAAACTGAAATAAAACTATGTTGCAACGAAATTAATGCCATTTTGTGTTTTTTTTTTTTTTTTTTTATTATTATTATTTTTTATTTATTTTTTCAGCTCAAATGGGTTTGGTTACTGGCTTAGGACATTCAAGGGAAATTTTGAAGATTAATGCTTTTGTTTTATTTTTGGACGGTGAGTAATATTAATCTGTGTATTTATTTATTCACAGTTTTAGCATTATATTAAAACAGTCTGTCAGATGGCAAATGGTAACACAAATAAATGATTATTATTATTTTATCAGCTGATAAAGACTAGCGAGATGAGACGTTAAATAAACACTGTAGTTTAAATATAATTATTGGCAATAAAATCACCATTACAATTATGATTTTTGACCTATTATCTACTTGCTAAATAAAAATGAATGTTACAATTTTTGGGGAAGCTTTTGTAAAATTATTAATTGTTGAATTAATTCAGCGGGGCAGACATCCGTGAGGTTTTAACAGATAACATACGAGGTTTCATTTTTACATACTTTTTTGCAGAATATTCCGGTGTATTTTTGTAGACATCAACTTGCATTGCTCAAATTAATTAATTAGTAATGTCCCTGAAAATTAAAAATATTAATTTCTCCGCTCAAACATAACCTTATTATTTTGAAAACCAACGTATAAGAATTGATTTATAAAAAAATATATATAATCTATTATTTTTGTGGTTTAAAAATTTTACATTTGACAAAATAACATTTTGCTGTGGTTATTTTACAACATGTATGTAGCGTAAACGAAAGTAACTATATTCAATATGCTGTTCGGTTATGGTTGGATAAAAATTATAATTTGACAATTAATATTAATAATTATAATGCTGAATTTGTGATGGGAAATAAGGTATTTTAACGAGTCCAACATAAAAACTCAATTAAATGCAAAGAGGGTAATAAATGATCCATTTAATCACTCTTTTTCTTGGTTATGTGATGGGTCAATGCTGTATTGCAGTTTTATTTTCAATATCTGCCATGTATTATGCTGTAAAAAAAATATACATTTATTTTAGAAATCCATATTTATTACCCATGAATACACCAAGGTGTTATTTAAATATTTCTTTCCACTGTATATCAGAGCCTTCTCAATCCTGAATGAGGCATGCAATCAATCGGAAAAAGGGTGTTTCTTAAACAAAATCTCCCCCAAAAAGCCCACTCTCCCTTATTATCACAGCGGTGCAGAGAAACTGTCAATATTATTCTATAGTGGATGTCATAACACACACTTATTAACTGCAGCCAGCAAGTCAAAACACCTGATTTACTAGCAGGACTGTTTTTCTCCTGAGATTCGGTATGATAGACTGAGACTCAGATGATAAAGATGTACTGCTCCTTTAAGGATAGAGACACTCCAATTCTCTATGGGACACACACACACATCTCCCATATAATAATATATATGATATTATATCTATGGTATATATACCGTTTATTATCCCATATATATTATATATATTATACATTATTATATATACCTTTTATATACACTGACTCAAATATGTATGACTCCAAAATAGATACATAGATAGATTGATAGTGAATTTAAATAATTACTGACCATTTTTCAAACTGTTACTGGCTTTTACAAATCTGTCTCGGTTACATTTTTCAGACACAATTAAAAAAACGTATTTTTATTTTTTTTAATTCCAGTAATTTAAAAAAATAAATAAATATATATATATATATATATATATATATATATATATATATATATATATATATTTAAATTACTGGAATTAAATTATATATATATTATTAAAAACACATTCAAAAAGTTTTCCTGCTCCTTATTTTTAACCCATTCATGTCGGCCCCTTTGAATCCAGACGCATTATTATGACCACTGTTTGTTTCATACAGATTTGGACCTTTTTTTGGTTAAAATGGGTCAGTATGAAATGAAGGTTTATAGGAGATTTTTTTTCCTTTGAACTTGTGATCACAACAGACATTTTTTTTTATCTCGATTCTGAGAAACACAAATTGTATGTAAAGAAACAGTAGAAACATATAGCTTGCAGAAAAGGAAGTCAATTGCTAGTTTTTTTTTTTATCCACATAAAGTATAGTTGCAAAATGACATGCTTGAACATTTAAATACAAGCATATTAGCACAGACTGATGTGCCATAATCTGCACTGTGGAATTTAACCGTTTGCAGAAGTAATTTGTTTTAAAGCGATCTAGTAGCCACCTGTAGGAATCCTGCCTTATATGTGTAATTATTGGGATTAATTGAACAAGAACGCCAATTAAGGTTCTGCTCTGCCTGTGAGAAAATAAGGGAACAATTAGAATATTTTAGGAATGTTCTCTTATGTTAGATCACCTGCTTCTAACCCACACCTCCCACATTACTCACAGACAATGCAACTGTTTATTCCAGCACTGTTATTAAATCAGTTAATAAGGGGTGGATTAAAACAAAATAATTGATATTACTAATAATTAAAGTTCTCCTATAAACAATCGAAGTTTACAGAGAGCAATGTCTGCCTCCAAACGATACAATGGAATGTGTTCAATATTTATTAGTCATTAGTATTATTTTATTATTGATTATTGGCAATAAGTATGACAACAATTAACTCGTTGATGGCTAGTTGCCTACTCAGGTAGCTCTGGAATTTATATTAAATCGTTAGTAGCTGGAGCTGTAAGTGTAACATGTTAATGTCAATTCTACAAAATGTATATTTTTTCTTTTTGATGTTATTTTTTTTGTAATGTAATTTCTCACTACTGAGCTGTAGAAATAGAGGGAATGTTTGTCTGTAAACGATAGTCTGTTGAGCAAACAAAAAAACATCAAAACGCAGATTAATGTA
This sequence comes from Pelodytes ibericus, assembly GCA_036172795.1. Taxonomy (NCBI): domain Eukaryota; kingdom Metazoa; phylum Chordata; class Amphibia; order Anura; family Pelodytidae; genus Pelodytes; species Pelodytes ibericus. Next base: position 16,012,289 of record CM069865.1, read on the forward strand.
TTTCTGGTTTTAAATCGCAAAGAAATAAAGAAAATGTTATTTTTTGAGTAGATTTTTGCTGTTCTAGCTCAGTAGGTTAAACTTTGTAATATGAATTAATAATTCGATCAACGGGGTTTAAAAAAAGAAGAAAAAAAAAAGAGGATGAATAGATAGACAGACAGATAGCTAGACAGACTGAGTGATGGACAGACATAGATATATAGATAGACCGATAGATCGATACTACAAAAGAAAAAAAAGAAGAAAAACAGAATAAAATCGAAAAAAAATTGTTTTTGTAATTACATTTAACAATGTTGCATGGCCATAAATAAATACATGATAAATACAATGATTTCTAGGAATCATTTCAATATTATAAATAAAACAAACCCCCAATTTGAACTGAATCTAAAAATATGTTTCGAATCCTTAATTATATCTTCATTCATAGTGTTAAATGAACTTTATTTGTTGTATCATTAATACTTCCATGCAGAAACCTCCACCCCCTCCCCACTTCCAAACGCAGCCGATGATCTTTCTCTTAATACACATTGATGGTGTTGGTGATGACCCCAGATCATTGATGTCTGACCCCCTGTTTGACTGAGCATCATGGGAGTCGTAGTCCCCGGCAGCTGGAGTGCCCAATCAGCGTTCTAGACTGTCGGTTTTGCTGTGTTCCAATTGTGACTTTTAATGTTTACTCATTGAATCCGAGCGAGCAAACCCCCATCTGTTCCTACTACACCCTCCTCACTTTTAATTACCAACCAGCAGCCTAATAGAGATGATATTAACCTTAATCTTTCTGACATTAAAAGTAATTACCTCCAAACCAATATTACAATAATGAACATTACCCCCTCCCTGCACCAAAAAAAAAAAAAAAAAAAAAGCCAATAAGGATTTCTGTAGTAATTGTCTCCCTCCCCCCCCCCCCTCTCTTTTCAGATATATTAACCCATCAGGTGCTGGTAGGGGATCCTGTATCGCCATAACGCATCCCTCCACCGTAACGCTCCGGCAGCAAAGGGGTTAATCAGAAAGTTAATGAGAGAGGAATTTAAAACAATAATATTTCTAACTGTGTTGTTTATGTTGTTAATTATACAACAGTTAATCATTTAGATGAGCAGCCTCGTTCGTCAAGCACTATTATTATTGGGCTGCCTGAAAATGCTTCAGGAAACAAATATATCAATGTATATTTCTCTGCACCTATAGAAAGAAAGATGGCACCATTAAATGAAAAATAGTATACATATGTAGGAAACTAATGTATATTGATTAATGTATCTACATATATTAAAATCAGGGACACATAAATATCTATCTATCTATAGATATATAGAGATATATATTGAACTTTTTAATATGTATGCATATAACATTATTAAAGTATTCAAAATAATATGAAATAGCAGCTCTAAAGAAAAACAGGTGCAAGTCCCTTAAACACCCTATACAAATGTAATCCAAGAGAAATTGAGCACTTTTATAACATATATGTGTTCACCTACTGATAAATAAAATAATAAAGGGTCTTATAGTTATCATATAGTTTGAGATAAAAAAAAAAAAAAATTCTTTCGATGATACTTATGCTCCTAGGGTCTCAGGTAAAACACAGCAGAGGAAAAGAAGACATAGTGCACACTGTGTATATAATGCTGAACACTCAGGCCCTTGATGTACAGGTCACAATAATTGGAACATAGTGTGTAGTGTGTGTACTCAGTATAACAGCATCAGTCTTTACCTAGGTCTGGACTCTATCACCATAAGCATTTGGAACTTTGGCAGAAAATCCCCCCCAATATATTCCCATAGTTTTTCTTTACTTGGTTGGATTATGCTGTTAAACTGAGCAGTACCCACTGCTCCAACTAATGGGAGTTTTATATCAAGGGCCCAAGTATCTATTCACTAAAAGGTGAGTTGAGGTGAGATGAACATTTAATTTCACCAATTAGCTATAGATGATGCAGGGACAATCCTGGTGAGTTTGCTTAGCAGGGGCAGCTCACCAGGTTTATACCAGCACAATGTATAGTGAATATTCATCTCAATTCACCTTTTAGTGAATAGACCCCAATTATCACGAAAATAAGATATTTACATTGTATACACCATGACTTTATTTTTTATCACCAGGGTGGATACATTTATTTGTAACCAGTTTAATTTGTGTGTTCTCATCCATGTTTATTGTGTATATATATATATATATATATACCAGGCAATTCCAGTAGCACCCCTTATAACAAATGCTTGTTCAGGTTGTCTCATTATATACCCTTTAATGTAGAACTCAAGTGAAGAAAAACTATATATCTACAGGAAATTAATATATATTTATTGTTTTAGATACATATATACATGTTAGGGAATACATAGAGAAATACACAGTATACACATCAAAGTGTTTGGGAAATGATATGTATATTTATTGTTTAGATACATATATACATGTTAGGGAATACATAGAGAAATACACAGTATACACATCAAAGTGTTTGGGAAATGATATGTATATTTATTGTTTAGATACATATATACATGTTAGGGAATACATAGAGAAATACACAGTATACACATCAAAGCGTTTGGGAAATGATATGTATATTTATTGTTTAGATACATATATACATGTTAGGGAATACATAGAGAAATACACAGTATACACATCAAAGCGTTTGGGAAATTATATGTGTATTTTACCTGAATTAAAGATACACAGGTGTTTATTGCACATTTTAGTGAAAGTCTTTTGTGATTAAATCAATGAGATCACTTCTCCTCCCGCAGTTTTCCCTTCACTTCCTTCGTGTAATCTGCAGGATTCTCCTCCTGTTTTATTTAATATGTGCTAAACTGAGCTAATTTTAATTGCATTTTGTAACCTCCTTAATTAAATAGAGTGGGCTAATTAAAAGTGACTGGGGAGCAGGTTCATTTAGACTTGTGTTTTTTAACAATATATAAGACAACCAAAAAAAACAACCAGAAAAAAATATGTTTGCTAACGTGGCACATGGCTAAATCTTATATATGATCTGCTTGGGATCACTGGGAGATCCCCACAGTGTAGATCCCACATCCTGTGTAAAACATTTTACATTAGTGCTGGTTAATAGGTACTCTAGTTAATGTGGACTTCAGTTCCCATGATGCACATCCAGCCATAATCTGTATAAATGTCGGTGTTGTTTCTATTGAAAATACTTGCAGAAGATACTGGTTCTGGACATTAGTCAGGTAGGAGTTGTGAGTGGTCTCATATATATTGCAGTATTTGCAAACTGAAATCAGACCCTTAATGGACAAAGTCCATTATAATTTGATAGGTAGAGATATTATCAGTAAGTAAATGTATGCTTGCCCAGTATCAATATCACATCACCTTCCCAAAGTATGAGCTAGATTTTTATCACATGACATTATTGTCCCTAACTATGCTCTATTAAGTAATTTTAACTATGCTGTAAAGAAACTCCACCAGCCAGGCTCTATTACAGGACCTCCACCAACCAGGCTCTATTACAGGACCTCCACCAACAAGGCCCTATTACATAACTTCCACCATTCATTCACTATTACATGACCTCTACCAACTAGAATCTATTACATGACCTCCACCATTCATGCACTATTATATGACCTCCACCTGCCAGGCTCTATTACATGACCTCCACAACCAGGTGCTATTATATGACCTCCACCAACTAGACTCTATTACATGACCTCCACCAACCAGGCACTCTTACAGGACCACCACCAACCAGGCTCTATCAGATGACCATCAACAACCAGGCTCTATCAGATGACCTCCACCAACCAAGCTCTATTATATGACCTCCACCAACCAAGCTATATTATATGACTTCCACCAACCAAGTTCTATGTAACGAGCTGTCTACCGGACGTAGTAAACCCTCTGCTCATTATGGGAAGATGCTCTGCTTGGTACAGCTGAAACAGATGCACACCTCTGGTACCTCCGCAATAAGTTAGTGAAAGAATCACCGATCAGTTAAACAGCAGACAAAGAACATTTATTTGTCTGCTATACACAACCGCAAACAGATAACACTTGATTAAACAATAGAAAAACACATTACCGGTAAAGCAGTTATCTAGCCACTTGAATTTGGAGCCAAGAAGGGCCTGCACAAATCACTGCTTCCCTGGCCCGAGAGCGACCAATCAGACAAGAGGGGTGGAGTTATGGGCTGTGTGTGGCAGCCTAAACCCTTTAACTTAGCCCCACCCCCAAGGCTACCAAAGCGACCAGGCTTAACCTTTATTGTCAAGCCGCTTTGGGTACCTGGCTTCCCTGTACACAATTCACAGAAAGAGCTATTTTCACAGTCCTGGTTGTAATACATTTCGGCATAAGGGAGCCCTGATTGAGGTAAGGGGAGAACAGGCTGCCGCTCAGGCTTCCAGAACGAAGGGCCTAAAGTCTCGGTGTCTTGAAGAGCCAATCAGGGAGAGAGTGGCAGAGTCCCTTTAAACCACCGACCAATCAGAACAGCAGTGGTGGTTGGTTTTGAATGGGCCAAATCACCACCCGAGCTAACGTTCTTCATCCGAAATGAGTGATCCAGCTCTTTTCGGATAAAATATGAAGTTACCAGGATTCGGCTTAGCTGTCCACGAACTGGGGTAACTCCTAGCCCGAGTTAGTCATGCTGAGGTGCATGACACTCTATTATATGACCTCCACCAACCAGGCTCTATTATATGACCTCCACCAACCAGGCTCTATTATATGACCTCTACCAACCAGGCTCTATTATATGACCTCCACCAACCAGGCTCTATTATATGACCTCCTCCAACCAATCTCTATTATATGACGTCCACCAACCAATCTCTATTATATGACGTCCACCAACCAGGCTCTATTATATGACCTCCACCAACCAGGCTCTATTATATGACCTCCACCAACCAGGCTCTATTATATGACCTCCACCAACCAGGCTCTATTATTTGACCTCCACCAACCAGGCTCTATTATATGACCTCCACCAACCAATCTCTATTATATGACCTCCACCAACCAATCTCTATTATATGACCTCCACCACCCAATCTCTATTATATGACCTCCACCAACCAGGTTCTATTATATGACCTCCACCAACCAGGCTCTATTATGTTACCTTACTTCCACCAACTAGGTTATATTATATGACCTCCACCAACCAATCTCTATTATATGACCCTGGTGAACATTCAATAAATTATAAAATAAAGTACAGTTATATGTACAGGATAAAACTAAGATACCAGAGCACTGTGGTTAAAATAGTGAGTATCACACTACAGTTACATATACAGATTAAAATAGTAAGATGAATAGGTGATAGAAAGTAAGAGTAAGATAGTGGGGTTTATTCACTAAAAGTGAATCGAAAAAGTAAACGGCAAAACACATGCATTAATAGCCCTTTCAATTCCCTTCTCTAATTAATTGCCCCCCACTGAGGTTTGTATTACAAATTATACACACAGGCACGTGTATGTATGGGTTCGGGCATCAAATGGATCAAGATTTTTTAAAATGTATCCTATTCATCTTTACGCATGTTTATAGTAAGATTTCATAATAATGTAAGGACGTGCATATTATTTTTGAATCTCTCTATAAAATACAAAGATTAAGATGTTATTTTTATGGCTTTCCTGCTCCACAAAATGTCAAAGATTGAAATAGGCCGCGCTGGCCGACTCATTCACCCACTGTATCATCAAGGAGATATTGATGATAGCACTACTGATTACAGTACAATGGGGGCTTTTCCTTAAAACGAACCAACAAGTTAACTGTGATCAGACTTTATAGCCGATTTGGGAGAATACTTCAGCTTGCCTATCTTTTCAATTCAGCTATTAATGTTGAAGTGTAATTGTCAGCTCAGGCATAATGATTATCCCCCAATTAGTCAGTCAAGATTTCAATGGCTTAATTTTTGACCCTGTACAAGTGGTAAATAAATCGAAAGTAATTTGTACTGGAAAAACCATAAATTCAATCCTGGAAATGGACAATGAAATGATATTTTAAATCAAAGATTATATTATCTTGTTAATCTGTAAAAAAAAAAAATGTAACAAATGAACCACCATGAAAGGAAAATGTATATTTTGCCTAGTAAGTCGCAAGGTGATGTCATAAACACTAGACACATTACAAACATATTTTTCTCTTAAGTTGTATGTTTGGTGGAAATTTTGCTGATCCAATACATTGATAGTTTTTTTGTCTCGTTTCCAAGTTGAGGGAATTGAACCTCTTTGAAGGGACTCTACCACTTCCATAAGATGTAACTGGATTACCTGTGTGTTTAGAAACAAAGAAACACATACGGTATATAAGACATATGCCACTGTTTGTTTGTTTTTCTATATTTGAATTAATTGCATATAAAAGTAAAAATAAAATGTGTGTTATTAAGAGGTGTTGTGTATGTCTTTTTTGGTGGGAGTGTTCCTTTAAAGACCAGGCCATTTGACAACACCTGTGTTATATTAGTAATAAATCTTTTATATATGGATTTTTATTTGGGTAGCTCTCCCCCAATTAACATTATTATGTATTGTTTTAATGTATTTTCTCTAGAACAAAATCTCTTTTTTCATTTGCATTGTATTTTTATTCTCACTGAAACTTCAAACAGAGGGATGGGATGTTTTGTTTCAGGTAATACCTAATCATTAAAATTCATCCCCAGCACTATGCATCTGCTTCTCCTTCTCTAAGTGAATTGAAGGGGAATAAAAGGAGATTGTATTGAGATCACAGATGGGGTGCAGGTTTTTGGAAGAAATTTGAGAAACACCATTGTCCAAAATGAAAACTCAATGTGTTTCTTTAACAAAGGGTTCTACTTTAAGCCCCTCAACTTATAGCTGCCCTGTTTTTTAAACTTGAAGAGTTTCGTACAAAAGATTTTCCCAGAAATGTCCAAACCACTGTGATTCTGAGAGTGTGTCAGCTCCGTGGATGTGAAGTGGAGGAGGTGAGACATTGGGGCAGCCAGGTTCTACCCACATACAATTTGGATTTTGGATCTCAGTCTTGAATTTTTTCCTGTAGATGGCTCTGAAAATATTTAGGTATACATATTCTTTACACACACACACACACACACACACACACACACACACACACACACACACATATCTACATATACACACACAGAGATATATATACACTCATATATATGTATACTCTCTCTGTCTGTATACATATATATATGTTATACAAAATCCAAAGATCAGCATAGAAACAGGTAGGAGAAAAACTTGTAAAGCTAAGAAAACAAAATTGGAGATTTGGTCACATATATGGCGATATTATGCTAAGCCCACCACTACGTCGAAGTACTCCAATATACATATACATATATACACCTTAGGTCCACTGCACTCCACGGACAAGAAACACATATGGCACCCTGGTGCTTTTTACTTGCAAATAAATTATTTTTTGGAGCTTTACACAGATCCCATGAGTGCTCATTCTTGGAGATGTATATATATATATATATATATCTCAAGACCCGTGAGTGCGTGTTTTTGTCTTTGGACTTGTGTGTTGTTAGCTGCACAGCACCCGGGCCAGTGACTTCTTATCGGCTCTATCCGCTGAGTGCACCTTCCTTGGATTTGTATATACATACATACATACACACAAATTTATATTTAAATACACTCAAATCTAAATATATTTTTATTTTTTATATATATATATATATATATATATATATATATATATACATATACATATATATATACACACACACACAGATATATACTGTATATATCATACATATACACACAGATAGACAGCCAGCCAGACTGTCAGATCTAATCAGATATATATGATAATTAAAAACAAAATATATTCTTAATGAATAAAAAAAAAGCAAACCTGTGTCATAGTATACATAAATAATATTAAAGAAAACAACAAAATACGGACTAAATCTAATGACTGGAGCTCTTAAATGATTGGGCGGTGCTGGGAATTGCACACACCCTTTAAAGGGTTAAATCCCAACCCCTACGACCTCCCATCAGGACAGGGGGAGCTTGGATTCCTCATTAACCCTTCCTTGTCCGCTGCCGGGTTGTGCCCCAGACTCCCTGTAGTGTAATGAACCTTAGGACTGATTCATTAGTAAGAGGCATCAGATTCAGGTTTTTTATTTTTATTCCTGGTCCTGACAGATCCTCTCGGATTTGCTGGGATTTTCTCTGGAATGATATTTGTTGCCTTAGTAGCCCGTGAGCTTAAAGACCTTTCAGGAATGTGCAGGATAAACAGAGTAACATATTGAAAATGTCTGATTGAATTAGTATGGGCTATCAGTTTACACTGGGTATTACTCCAACTTATTAATTAAACATCATGTACTAATTACAGGTTTCAGTCTTTTACAAATCATGTCTCAACAACACTATATTAGAACCTCTAATATCTTAGATAGATGTACTGTATACATGTATTCATTGTAGCCCCGCACTAAGCTCAGACATACACATGATGTATTCAGGCTACCATCCAAAAACATAGGGTTGTGTACCAGACCTTTGCTCAGCTCCTTGATCACCCATCACTATAACTCTTCCTCCAATGGACCCCTTTCTTCTTCATCAGTCTCCCACTGCTGCTCCTCTCCTGTGCATTCCTTCCTTCTCTATGGGTCACCACCCAACGCATTTCTCACCATTATCTCTTTCCGCCTATTTTATTGCTCACAGACGGACCAAACTAGGTCATCCAATGTATTGGGAAAGATATACCTCATCTTACCCAAATATTGGGTAAGATGAGGAAAGCCCTTTGAAGTATAAGGGTCCTACCAAGTATTGGAGGATCATACCAAGTAATAGAGAGTTACACCAGGTACTACAAAGAAGTAGGAAATAGGACTCTTTAACGTTTTTACTTTTAAGGACAGGCCTGTCAGGCAGAAATAGTTACTAGCTCATGCCAAATGTGGAGGAAATGTTTTATTTTGCTCAACATGGAGATTTTTGTCTTTCTTTGCTTAATGTTAATGCTAGCTCGTGCTTTTGCTTTACATCTCTCGCTTGTTTATTACTTATGCTCGGTCTTGCCTGTGTTTTACATCCTTGTACTTTGCTCCTTTATCCTAAAGCCCTGTCTCAGGACAACCTTGTATTAGAGTCCTGTTTAGTTCTATCCTGTCTTAGAACCCTGTTAAAGGCTTTCCTTATTTCATGCTTCTGTTCTTTTATTCTCTTGCTGTGATTTGTTTCTGGTTTCCCTGCTGTTTATTATGCTTCTGTTCTATTCCAGGTTTTCGTCTCTCCTCTTGCTTTGCTCAGTTCCTCTATTTAAATGTGCAACCCCCCCCCCCCCCCCCCCCATTTAGTTTCTTTTAAGCTGTCTGTCTGTGTAGTTGATACAGTCTGCAGTCTAAATCCTCCTCGTTAACCACCTCTAGTGTTAGGTTATTTCCTGTATTTATGTTTTACCCTTTTTTCCTGAAGCACTTGAGGATCTCAGCTCCTCTCTCCTATCCCTATGTCCCAATTTGGTTCCCTTTTGGAAGCTTCTCGGTACCTCACTCCATCCCTTGTGTTTCTTAGCCCTTACCCTGTCCTCTGTATGATGTCCTGTGTTATTTATATGTGTGCCTCTGTATGTCTTCGTTTCCCTTCTCATCTTATCTGGGGAAATCTGGGGTCATTCAACAGATTCGGCTGTTAAAGCTATGTAACCGTAAGATCTTCTAAGCCATGACTTTTCCATTGCAGCAACATAAAATAACAATGCGGCAACATTCCATACCCTCAACTGTCCTCCCTCAAGCTCGGTCACAACTTGATGCTCTGGTGTCTTGAATCTCTCTAGATAATGAATTCTGATTAGATACAGTGTCATGGTGAGTGAGCAGCGCTGACACTGCCCTCTCCCCAAACGCGTCAGTTGGGCATGTTGGGATGTATGCCTATCTCTGACTGGTAGACAGTAAACTCGGAATCTTTGGATGTGACTAGGCAAGCACCAGATTATGACAACTCCCTATCAGTGATCCTTTCAAATTGTTCAATGCAACAAGACAAATCCCTTTTTATCTGGTGCGGGGGGTAATTATTTAAAAAAGGACTTGTCATCTGAAAACGGATATATCTCTTTACTTCATTTTCTTCTAAACATGATATCCTTGGAGTTAGTAAAAATAAACAATGTATTCACAGGGTATCCCTCTATTTGTGTATTTTAGAAGCGCAGACAGTGCTGTACTCAAAGTGAACTTTACTATAAATACCCAGGGTAATAGAAATCCTGGGTAACCTATATATATATAAGATGAACAGCTCTCTAAGCCACACACTGTTACATGTATAGTATATATATTATATATAATAAACCAATCCCTGCAGCATTCCCTTCACAGTTCAAAGGTTAAAGATAAAGACTTAAAGCTAAGGACACTTTGAATTTCCTAAGCCAAGTTCCTTTGTTGTATAAGGCTTCAGAAAAAAAGGAACAGAATGCAAATACAGAAACCAAAATCTTCCACATTGTAACGGATCGACTGGCACCCCGACTGGGTACCTCCGTTAAAGGATGCTCCTAGCGCTTCCTGAGGACTCCAAGCACTGCAGCAGACACCACAACCACCAAACCGGAGAAGCATATAAATCCTCCCAAGCATATGAATGCTGTAGGCAGTTGAATAGGAACCATACGAATAGGTTTACTCTCCTAGCAGTCAAACTGGAACAGCATACAATAAATCCTTCCCCCAATAATGAGACGACACTTCACTTCGAGGGTTAAAACAGGAACTCTTACAGCAAGATTGAACTACTTTATTTGACAAACAACACAGACTTATATACACCAAACTGCAATCAGATAACACTTGATTAAACAATAGAAAACTTAAACACATCACCAGTAAAGCAGTATCTAGCCACTTTAATCTGGAGCCAGAAGCAAGGTAGTCAGACTGGGTGGCTGACATAACTAAACAATGGAAGGCTTAAACACATTACAGACAGGGTCCATAATCTATAGGGAGGTGTTTGGCCCTCAGGCCAAGAACCCCAGTCAGTCAGACTGTCAGAATTCACTTCGTGACAGCGGCCACCCCCGAGAACAAAGGACGGCTACTTACTGTTCAATTACCCGTTCGCAACAATGTTGCAACGGGTAATTGAGGACACACTTTAAAATACATAAAGTCACATTTTACACATAACACACAGACATTTCACATATCCCCAGATAGCTCAGGTCTGAGCGCACATTATTAAGTGAATGGCGCTCGGACCACACAAATACAGTTTAATCGCCATGGAGCCAAAGTCTTTACAGTCAGTTTCATACGAATGGGCTCCATGGGATTCCTATCTGGGGTATAACACATTCACATAAAGTCTGGTCCATAGTCCAAAGGCAAGAGGCGGGCAAGCAGCCCCCTCCAAGGACACGTGGCGAGGCCGGTTTCGCCACATTTCTCCCCTTTACCATCCAGACTAACAGGGTATCTGACCTCCTGCCGGTCAGTGCCCTGGTTAGTCCAGCAACCCACCCACGAAGCACAAACAGCAATACAGCCCACCCACAATAACTGGTTACTACACCTGGATAAAATAGCAACTTGTCCATGTCCAGGTGCCTCACCACGGCTGTGCGGGGGGCTGGTAGACTGCCTTGGTGGGTTGCTGAGTGGGCAGAGACCAGCGGTACTCTGCCCGGGTGCCAGCGCTACCACTGAAGTAGCCTGGTTGGAGCCTGGTTGTGGGAGGGGAGACCGACTGTCTCCCCTCTGGATACACTGCTCTGTGGCTGGGGGACAGGACTGACCGTCCCTACCCCTGGGGCTGCAAGTGCAGAGACTACGGTCCCATCTGCATAGTTGTGGGGCTTAACATCTCCCCTTGGTGGGTTAGGCTGCCGCTGGAGAGAGGGTGTAACAAGCTCCTCTCTCTGAACTGTAGACTGCCGCTGGGGAGAGGGGGTAACCTGCTCCTCTCCCTGACACTCTCTTTGCTGGTGGAGAGGGGGACCAACCGTCTCCCCTTTCAATATTTTGTCCTGCGGCTGGGGTGCGAGACAGATGGTCTCTGCTTCCTGGGGTACACACTGCCGCTGGAGATCTGGGCCGACCGCCCAGCATCCCTGTAGGGCCGGTAGAGAGACCGCCATCCCATCTCCACCTGCCATCTGTGGGTCTTCCCAGGACCAGTCTATGAGGTCCCCTACTTCTGCCGCTGGTAGTGAAGCAGGGGGTACCTCGGCTGCGTTTTCCCAGCTGTAGGTTGGCAGGTCTGGGTCTCCCAGCCAGTTTTCCTGTTCTGTGTCTATGCCCTGTGGCTGACATGAGTTTAGTAGTTCCACATAGTCCATCTCTAGCTGTCGTTCCATGGCAGCCAAACGGTGGAGGTCTTGTCCCAGTCCCATAGATCTCGGGCCCTGTACCATCTCACCCCGGTAATAAAAAATAGCCCAGTACCGTGACTCTGCTGGACTGCCAAAGTCGAAGTCTTCTGCTAAGGCCTTCCACAACAGGCCAGGGCTAGTGTAGTTCTCCCCCTCCGGCTGGATGCCCTCTGCCCTCCATGTCTCTGGCTGGACAGTGCACCACCACAGTGCCCGGTATGAGGCGTCAAGGCTCAGTTCCCTTTCCACGAGGTACTCAAGTTGTCTGACCTGCTGCCCTCCGGGTTGGTCTCCCAGAAGCGGCATCCGCCAGGCCATTTGTTCCTCCAACCGGTATGCGACACCAGGAAGGCGCTGCTGCCGTCGATACTGGACTTCCTCCAGGGCATTGTACCATAGTTCTTGCCGGGCAATATCTCTCCAGTCCAATTCACCCTCTTCCTCAGGTGTGCGAGGTGCCCAAGGATCCACGAACCCCATTTCCCCAAATCTTTATGTAGACAGGGACGCTGTATAAACACTAGCGTCGCCTTCAATTTGTAAATCCAAACGACTGTGTCTCTGAGCTGCTTTACCTCGCACTAGGACGCCATCCCACCGCTTGCCACCAATGTAACAGATCGCCTGGCACCCCGACTGGGTACCTCCGTTAAAGGATGCTCCTAGCGCTTCCTGAGGACTCCAAGCACTGCAGCAGACACCACAACCACCAAACCGGAGAAGCATATAAATCCTCCCAAGCATATGAATGCTGTAGGCAGTTGAATAGGAACCATACGAATAGGTTTACTCTCCTAGCAGTCAAACTGGAACAGCATACAATAAATCCTTCCCCCAATAATGAGACGACACTTCACTTTGAGGGTTAAAACAGGAACTCTTACAGCAAGATTGAACTACTTTATTTGACAAACAACACAGACTTATATACACCAAACTGCAATCAGATAACACTTGATTAAACAATAGAAAACTTAAACACATCACCAGTAAAGCAGTATCTAGCCACTTTAATCTGGAGCCAGAAGCAAGGTAGTCAGACTGGGTGGCTGACATAACTAAACAATGGAAGGCTTAAACACATTACAGACAGGGTCCATAATCTATAGGGAGGTGTTTGGCCCTCAGGCCCCTCCAAGAACCCCAGTCAGTCAGACTGTCAGAATTCACTTCGTGACAGCGGCCACCCCCGAGAACAAAGGACGGCTACTTACTGTTCAATTACCCGTTCGCAACAATGTTGCAACGGGTAATTGAGGACACACTTTAAAATACATAAAGTCACATTTTACACATAACACACAGACATTTCACATATCCCCAGATAGCTCAGGTCTGAGCGCACATTATTAAGTGAATGGCGCTCGGACCACACAAATACAGTTTAATCGCCATGGAGCCAAAGTCTTTACAGTCAGTTTCATACGAATGGGCTCCATGGGATTCCTATCTGGGGTATAACACATTCACATAAAGTCTGGTCCATAGTCCAAAGGCAAGAGGCGGGCAAGCAGCCCCCTCCAAGGACACGTGGCGAGGCCGGTTTCGCCACACACATCCCATTTCAATACAGACAAAAAGACACATACATTCATATAACATATATTAATATATGAGAAGAAGGACAGAGAGAGAGAGAGAGAGAGAGAGAGAGAGCGATGACAAATTATTAATTACTCCATTTAATCTTTAAAGATCCTGACATTGTCAAATTGCTCCAAAATATACACTTATAGTACAGGTGTATTAAATGCATCCCCTGTACAAATGGCCAGTCACTAGGGTTGACACCAAGCCAGTATTTTATTAGAAGGTCTGCAAAAAAATATAACTCTATGGGGTAAAAGCAAATCAGGAATTTTTCTCCAGAAAAGGTGGCAACTGAACGAATAGCTTGTCCAAGCTAGAACACACACAATACATACAGTACAATAACTGGTCAGATCTCTGATTATTCAAACACTGGGAGGATTAGTGAAGTCCGGTAATGGAAAATATTCCAGCGCTAAGAAATATTTCCTGTGATACAGATTACAGATTGCTGGTGTTAGTCTTGATTCCTGTGATACAGATTACTGGTAGTCTTGATTCCTGTGATACAGATTGCTGGTGTTAGTCTTGATTCCTGTGATACAGATTGCTGGTGTTAGTCTTGATTCCTGTGATACAGATTGCTGGTGTTAGTCTTGATTCCTGTGATACAGATTGCTGGTGTTAGTCTTGATTCCTGTGATACAGATTGCTGGTGTTAGTCTTGATTCCTGTGATACAGATTGCTGGTGTTAGTCTTGATTCCTGTGATACAGAGTGCTGGTGTTAGTCTTGATTCCTGTGATACAGATTGCTGGTGTTAGTCTTGATTCCTGTGATACAGATTGCTGGTGTTAGTCTTGATTCCTGTGATACAGATTGCTGGTGTTAGTCTTGATTCCTGTGATACAGAGTGCTGGTGTTAGTCTTGATTCCTGTGATACAGATTGCTGGTGTTAGTCTTGATTCCTGTGATACAGAGTGCTGGTGTTAGTCTTGATTCCTGTGATACAGATTACTGGTAGTCTTGATTCCTGTGATACAGATTGCTGGTGTTAGTCTTGATTCCTGTGATACAGATTGCTGGTGTTAGTCTTGATTCCTGTGATACTGATTGCTGGTGTTAGTCTTGATTCCTGTGATACAGATTGCTGGTGTTAGTCTTGATTCCTGTGATACAGATTGCTAGTGTTAGTCTTGATTCCTGTGATACAGATTGCTGCTGTTAGTCTTTATTCCTGTGATACAGATTGCTGGTGTTAGTCTTGATTCCTGTGATACAGATTGCTGGTGTTAGTCTTGATTCCTGTGATACAGATTGCTGGTGTTAGTCTTGATTCCTGTGATACAGATTGCTGGTGTTAGTCTTGATTCCTGTGATACAGATTGCTGGTGTTAGTCTTGATTCCTGTGATACAGATTGCTGGTGTTAGTCTTTATTCCTGTGATACAGAGTGCTGGTGTTAGTCTTGATTCCTGTGATCCAGATTTCTGGTGTAAGTCTTTATTTCTGCAATACAGATTGCTGGTGTTAGTCTTGATTCCTGCGATACAGATTGCTGGTAGTTTTTATTTCTGCGATACAGATTGCTGGTGTTGGTCTTGATTCCTTGAATTCCAGTATTACACACAAATCATTTTATACTCCATAGAGGTAATATAGAAGCCTAGCTAGTGTCTCCATAGAAGTAACATACAGGCCAAGCTAGAGTATTGCATCTATAGAGTTAACATGATACTCTTCAGACATTCTAGTGTTACTCAGCCATGAACCCTGTAATACTCTTCAGACATTCTAGTGTTACTCAGCCATGAACCCTGTAATCCTCTTCAGACATTCTAGTGTTACTCAGCCATGGGTCCTGTAATACTCTTCAGACATTCTAGTTTTACTCAGTCAGGAATCCAGTGATACTCTTCAGACATTCTAGTGTTACTCAGCAATGAATCCTGTAATACTCGTCAGATATTCTAGTGTCACTCAGCAATGAATCCTGTAATACTTTTCAGACATTCTAGTGTTACTCAGCCATGGGTCCTGTGATACTCTTCGGACATTCTACTTTTACTCAGTCAGGAATCCTGTAATACTCGTCAGACATTCTAGTGTTACTCAGCAATGAATCCTGTAATACTCGTCAGATATTCTAGTGTCTCTCAGCAATGAACCCTGTAATCCTCGCCAGACATTCTAATGTTACTCAGCCATGAATCCTGTGATACTCTTCAGACATTCTAGTGTTACTCAGCCATAAACCCTGTAATACTCTTCAGACATTCTAGTGTTACTCAGCCATGAATCATTTACCGTAATATTCTCCAGACATTCTAATGTTACTCATCAATGAATCCTGTAATACTCTTCAGACATTCTAATGTTATTCAGTCAGGAATCCTGTAATACCCTTCAGACATTCTAGTGTTACTCAACCATGAATTCTGCAATACTCGTCAGACATTCTAGTGTTCTGTGATACTATCCAGACATTCTAGTATTACTCAGAAATGAAGCCTGTGATACTCTTCAGACATTCTAGTATTACTCAACCATGAATCCTGTAATACTCTTCAGACATTCTAGTGTTACTCAGCCATGAATCTTGTAATCCACTTCAGACATTCTAGTATTACTCAGTCAGGAATCCTGTGATACTCTCCAGACATTCTAGTATTACTCAGCCATGAACCCTGTAATACTCTTCAGACATTCTAGTGTCACTCAGCAATGAATCCTGTAATCCTCTTCAGACATTCTAGTATTAATCAGTCAGGAATCCTGTGATACTCTCCAGACATTCTAGTATTACTCAGCCATGAACCATGCAATACTCTTCAGACATTCTAGTGTCACTCAGCAACGAATCCTGTAATCCTCTTCAGACATTCTAGTTTTACTCAGTCAGGAATCCTGTAATACTCGTCAGACATTCTAGTGTTACTCAGCAATGAATCCTGTAATACTTGTCAGATATTCTAGTGTCTCTCAGCAATGAACCCTGTAATCCTTGTCAGACATTCTAATGTTACTCAGCAATGAACCCTGTAATCCTCGTCAGACATTCTAATGTTACTCAGCCATGATTCCTGTGATACTCTTCAGACATTCTAGTGTTCTGTGATACTCTTCAGACATTCTAGTGTTCTGTGCTACTCTCCAGACATTCTAGTATTACTCAGCCATGAACCCTGTAATACTCTTCAGACATTCTAGTGTTACTCAGCCATGAATCATTTAATACTCTCTAGACATTCTAATGTTACTCATCAATGAATCCTGTAATACTCTTCAGACATTGTAATGTTACTTAGTCAGGAATCCTGTAATACTCTTCAGACATTCTAGTGTTGCTCAGCCATGAATCTTGTAATCCTCTTCAGACGTTCTAGTATTACTTGATCTTGATTCCTGTGATACAGATTGCTGGTGTTAGTCTTGATTCCTGTGATCCAGATTTCTGGTGTAAGTCTTTATTTCTGCGATACAGATTGCTGGTGTTAGTCTTGATTCCTGCGATACAGATTGCTGGTAGTTTTTATTTCTGCGATACAGATTGCTGGTGTTGGTCTTGATTCCTTGAATTCCAGTATTACACACAATTCATTTTATACTCCATAGAGGTAATATAGAAGCCTAGTTAGTGTCTCTATAGAAGTAACATACAGGCCAAGCTAGAGTATTGCCTCTATAGAGTTAACATGATACTCTTCAGACATTCTAGTGTTACTCAGCCATGAACCCTGTAATCCTCTTCAGACATTCTAGTGTTACTCAGCCATGGGTCCTGTAATACTCTTCAGACATTCTAGTATTACTCAGTCAGGAATCCTGTGATACTCTCCAGACATTCTAGTATTACTCAGCCATGCATCCTGTGATACTCTTCAGACATTCTAGTGTAACTCGGCAATGAATCCTGTAATCCTCTTCAGACATTCTAGTGTTACTCAGCCATGCATCCTGTGATACTCTTCAGACATTCTAGTGTTCTGTGATACTCTTCAGACATTCTAGTGTTCTGTGCTACTCTCCAGCCATTCTAGTATTACTCAGACATGAACCCTGTAATACTCTCCAGACATTCTAGTATCACTCAGCCATGAACCCTGTAATACTCTTCAGACATTCTAGTGTTCTGTTCTACTCTCCAGACATTCTAGTATTACTCAGACATGAACCCTGTAATACTCTCCAGACATTCTAGTATTACTCAGACATGAACCCTGTAATACTCTTCAGACATTCTAGTATTACTCAGCCATGAACCCTGTAATACTCTCCAGACATTCTAGTATTACTCAGCCATGAACCCTGTAATACTCTCCAGACATTCTAGTATTACTCAGCCATGAACCCTGTAATACTCTTCAGACATTCTATTGCCATGAACCCTGTAATACTCTTCAGACATTCTATTGCCATGAACCCTGTAATACTCTTCAGACATTCTATTGCCATGAACCCTGTAATACTCTTCAGACATTCTATTGCCATGAATCCTGTGATACTCTCCACACATTCTCTCCATAACATTGCGGTGTTAGTCTGAAGTGCTCATTTCCATTACTCAGTCATTATTTTGTCTGTATCGTTGTTCTACTGGCTGTATTACTCTGCTACTCGTCAGAAATGTAGTAACCTATGGTTTGAATGAGTACTGCATCGAAATGCTCTGTATTAATTCAGCAGCAGCTGCACTGATTTGTATAATAATTCTGATTGGATTCTCCACGCTGGTTTCTGTAGTAATCATTAAAGGATCTTGTGGATCTCACTTAACATCCCTGTTACACCCAATCCCTTCTCATTAGGCTGTAGCTGTTGTTTCCTTTTTTTTTTTTTTTTTTTTTTTTAATGACACAAGTGACAGAGATTAAATCTGCCCAGCTCCAAAGCACATTCTAAGCCTTGAATTGGACCCTTGCAGAGAAAACACAAGTTGTCTTTAAGAGGATTGAAGGATTTACATTCCAGGATAGGCATGGGAGCTAGGGACACAGAATGGCAGCAGCTTCTACACCTGCAGGACAGCGGCTCTGAGAAAGTAAACTTTCTGTGACCCCTCAGGTTGGTTCAGCCTGAAATTTTAGGAGGGGCTCATCTTGAGCTGAAGAAGGGGGATGATTGTAGTATTTAACCTTGTAAGAGCTCCAGGAGCCTCTTCAGCACATCCCCTGTCTGTGCAATAAATGAGACACAGAATGACCTTTACGGGGAAATAACCAATTTTACAGAAAGGGTAGCAGACACTGGCAATCACCTTTCCACTTGAATGAGTAAAAGGCTTACACTTTAAAGGGCTTCAAGAATGACTGGGATGTTCAGAAAGCTAGCCTGAAGACGACATTTTGGGAATTACACCTCAGCTTTCATCGTGGGAAGACACGACGGGCTTTATTCATGAGAGGGAATTGACAAGTGAATTACAAAACGTAAGGCGAAAGCAACAGCGTTGGAAAAAAAAATAAAAAAACATTCCCATTCAGAAATACTCTCCTATTTTGGCCTAAAGTTAGAAAATCAGTTGTCAATTCCCTCTTTCAGAAATAAAGAATAAAGACATTTCTTTTTTCTCTTATCTGCCTGCAGGTGGGTATGCGATTGGTCAACTTTTTACCATTCCTGGGGTTAAAGTGATTAAGCTATAATGGCTGT
Organism: Pelodytes ibericus; assembly: GCA_036172795.1. Taxonomy (NCBI): domain Eukaryota; kingdom Metazoa; phylum Chordata; class Amphibia; order Anura; family Pelodytidae; genus Pelodytes; species Pelodytes ibericus. The sequence continues at coordinate 16,031,899 of CM069865.1, forward strand.
GTACATTTCAGCATAGCTATTCCTCTAGGCCACCCTCTACTTTTGCTTACTTGCAAGAGGACCAGTGCATGTGTATTCACGCATAGTAATCACTTCTTTCAGAAACCAATGATTGCCTTCAGATCATTTTTTTTTTTACAGCAATGATTGGAGGGGGTAGAACAGTGCACCTGTGCAGTGATCAACCCAATGCATTTCTAAGGGAGAGTATGTATTATTATTATAGTTTGCTTAAGTTACTGATGTCATGGTGGGCTGGATCAATACCCAGGAGAAAGTTTGCAAAAGGGATGCTTTCAAGGTAGACATTTGCACATTACATTTTGGAGAGTAAGCTTTAATAGGCATTTATTTTTCTAGAGTATATATATTTTATTTACAGACTATAGTGCTCATTTAATGGCAATCACCCAGATTTCTAAGGTTAATCACTCTTCATGCACCATTTGAACTGTAGCGATGGATGTTCTTAAATCTTTTATACACGCCTTACTTGCTCTCGCAGAAAGCTATGATAATTATGTTGGCGCAGGATTAGTTTTCCAGTATTTTATTTGCATACACTTAGCCATGTGAATAATTTAGATCACAGGAGTTTTGGAAAAACAGGTCACTATTTGTCAAGCGCACAGTGTTTCTATGGAATATTCGATGCATTTAAGCAAACATTCGTTCCCCTCCCTATTGACCTACGTCACCTATTCAGCTCACAGTTATTAAGAATTACTTTAGACACCAACTTCTTTAAAATTGAGGATTAGTTTTAAATTACAATCCCGGGGACTGCCAAAACTGCTTCTGGGTCTTACTAACATACTAACGTATTCATAGATATGAATAAACATCCATAGTGGCTGAACACTGGATCCACAAGCGTTCAAACAATGGGAATATCCAGAAAGAAGGGAGTATGTATTTGGGTTAACATATCTAACAGATTTACTACTCTGACACTCCTGCCTACACTCTAAGTCTTAAGGGCAGATTAGCAGAGGAAAATGTTTCCCTTTCAGCCCTAACGTTTGAATTTCCCATCTCAATTCCCTGCAATTCTCTCTTTATTGAGTACACCCTATAGTGGGATGTATGTACGCCTAGTCGCCTCTGTGCATCAGTGTTTTAAATGCAAATGCTTGTTGGAACATCAACTCTTTCCCATATAGTACATGTTACATTGCATATGTTCCTCAGAGCTGAATGCAATTAGAATAACCATATTTTGCATAAACATGCCATGTTACGGTCTCTATAGGCATATCACTGCAGACTACATTAGCATTGATCTGTGAGCAAACACTTATTTTTTTTTTTTTTTTTAAATGAAATCAGGTGATTTGTCCATCCAAGGTAATACACTTAAAGAGATCCACTCTGGTGCTTAGTAAGCCCGGCATCCAGCTCCATCCAAATCCAGATCCACAGCAATGCTTGCCACTCCAAGAAGTATTAATCTGTGTTTATTCAACAAACAGCACCCACGTCATACTTATCAAACAATGATGTGGAAGGCAGGCAAACAACGCATTTCACAACCTGCAAGATGATACTCCAACAGGAATCTTACAGGATGCAAAATTACACAAATGCTGTATGCCAATTGGTCCACCCCAAGTACTGGTACAAAACTTGTACTACTGTGTCACTAAAGTTTGGATACTTAGTTACTTTCACTGGTTTGCCAATATATTCACTTGGCATTTAAAAGGACACTCCCACCAAAGAAAAGTTTTTATTTTGTATTGTTGATTTCAGATTTGTCTTTTGTTTTTGTTATGTGACTGTATTTAATAAAACAAGTGGGTGCCGCCATTTTGTGAAATATAGTGTTTTGGTTGCCACCCCCAGTGACTTTACAGCACAAATTTCTCACTTTGTGACTGGGGACACAGAATGCAGTCTATAAGTCAGAATTCTGACCATAGACTTGCATTGAATGGGACGGTAATGTAAATGTTACATCACAAGGGGGCGGAGTTATGATCCTGTTTTATCAGGTTAAATCTCCTCTCTTTGCGTTGGAAGGCAGATAAAAAAAAAAAAAAAAGTTGTACACAGCCACCTAGTCCTGCACACAATGATACATAGGAGCCAGTAAGGGAGCAGGGGAGTATCTTATGACATCATCATGCAGGCTTTGGCCACAATTGTAAAGTGAAACTGACTGGAAGATTTTGGACGATGTTGCATTATGGGAAATTTCACAAAATGGAGCAGGGAGATGAACATTTTATTCTTCCTTTTACATGCAATTAATTCAGTCAAATAAAATAAAAACAGGGGCATACGATTAATATTTGTGCTTGTTTTAAATTACCAGGTTATCTAGTCACATCTTATGGTGGTAGTGTCCCTTTAACTATTTTCTGTTTTGTATGTTTTACATGCAGTTCACCAAAGCGGTCATCTTCAAAAATAATCATTGGTCAACCTGTTTTTAGATCAATTACTGTGGAAACAGAGCCAGGCCTGATCTACGGCACAATGAGCTATTGCTGCCTCTGTAGGGGAATAGACTATAATCTCTGTAATAAAAAGGATTACCGCCAACAGAAAGCTTACATTTATTTCGAGAGAGTAGATTTTAACATATTGCGCCATAGACAAAAAATAAATTGTGTTTCTAGTGCCATTTTAATCCCTCCCGAGCTCCATCAGCTAAGGTCCCAACCTTCCATTGTAACACAGGTCTCATTTTCTACAGCTAAGTGCATGATCACATCTTTCCTAAATTAAGTGATTATGCTGTGGAATTATGCATCACTTGGTCCACTGCTGAATAACAAATCCACTGGGACACAGCCATTTCATTAACGTTTATTTGGAAGCTCGCTGTAAATGTAAGTCTGTAAATATTCGAGAGGCTGGAATTAGGATCCGCATATTTTAAAGTGCTGTATGTAGATTCAGTGACCAACAGAGTTCAGTTTAAGCCCATTGTATGAGCCCAATCCTCCCCACCCTTTAAATCACCATCTATTTAGGCAAATGATCTATAAAATAATAACCTTAAAAAAATTATAATACGGTACCAGGTCTGAAGGCCCAATAATCATGAGCTGCCAGCAATTTAAGTCTGCTTTCTATAGATGTCCATGAGAGCAAGTAAAAATAAAATATAGTAAGATTTGGGCAGGATTCCTCTTCTGCTATATCCCTTTGTTGTTGTTTTTTTTTTCCTTACAAGAAGCTGCTTCACGCGAATGCCAATATTGGTTGCATTGCACTGACCATTGTCCATGGAACGGACTGGATGTCTTGAAATGCGTTGGGCTGTCAATCTATATAATATCCTACTATCTGGAAATCATCTTACATATAATGCTTCGAAGCATTTATTGATTTGTACTCAAAAGAAAAAATAAGCACTGTAAAAGAAGCATACTGTTAAAGTGTTGGTAGGATCATATGTGTAGTACGGTATTTTACGATCAATTACTTTAGCCAGCTTGATCAGTCTAATCTTTCTCCTCCTTTAATTTAGCTTTTTAAACGATAGATTATGAAACGAGACAAGAGTTGGGTAAATCAAGCGGAAAATAAACTACTTAAATAAAAATGTAAAAAAAGCTAAAAAAAAATTAATAAAAAGCAGTACTATTTTTTGGGTTCTTATTGGGACTCAGTCAGCTAAACACTGCTTATACTATGTCAATAATAATTAAAAAAAAGATAAAAAAATGAATGATACATTGTGCTAACAGAATTGTATGCTTAAATGACCAGAAAAGGGTTTTTAGAATGTCTGTGGCGTCTCCTTTTAATGACATCACCAGTCATCATCATCTGTAGTTCTGTATTTGTGTTTACCACAGAATAAGACTTATTTTGATGAATTAAAATGGATAACATCAAACCTTGCTCAATAAAAGAAACATTCCGCACACAACTTGTTTTTTGTATTTTTCATTTTCTGTGTGGTGACATGAACAAGGGCCTTAAAAACAGAGGAAGTAACAATATACAAAGACAGACACAATGAGGAGGGGGAAGAAGGATCATTTAATTTAGCTTGTGATAAGGACACAGTTCAGATTATCTGAAAGGCTTTGGCCACTAACTCTTTTATAAAATAAAAGGGTTAAAACACAATCATAGGCCTGTGTTCATTGGACTATATCCCCGACAGGTCCAATTGTGTATTTCGTCTTGAACCACTACAGAGAAACTGAGGTGAGGAGATTTTTTCAAAATGGCCGCCTTTTTTACATCTCAAGCTGATGTCACTCTGTTGAGTCATAAGCAGCCATAGCAGGGCTATGAAATAGAACAAAGTAGGGTCAATTCTGGGAAGGTTAGTATGGCATGAGGGATGACACTTTTAAATGAGCATTGTAGGGCCACAATAGCGACTGGGACGTTAACACATTCAATGTGCTACAAAAACAGTGCAATGAACAGTAACCAAACGGGGTCACAGCAAACGAGAATTAACTACTTTACCTACAATTCTGTTTCTAAGAACCAAAGGAACTATAATGACAATGTGGAGACCGAAAAAGCACAGCATTTAATTTTTAGACTATGCAAGGCACCCACAGGACAAGTTTCGGTCAATACATTGTGTATGCAGAGTCATACCATGCCTGAGGCATGCTACGTGTTCTTCTGTTAGGCCTCAGAGGCATGGGATGTGTACTAGAATGGATTCCCAGAGTGACGATTCATTGCAACCAATAGTATACGCTAGGTCTTGGAAATAAAATGTATGCGCCAATTAAGTATACTGTAAGTACTCAGGGTAAGCCTGGGATATAGAATATGTCGTCTCACAGTTCAGGAAAACCCAGTGTACTCCGCATCATGGTGCAAAAATCAGAAAATAAAAAAGCCTCCTCCTGCAACCCTTTACTGCCAGGGTCTCCCAGGTGTTATTTTACAATGCTCCTAGGTGGTATTTTACAATGCTCCTTTAAAAGGTGCAGTCCCACTTAGAACCTGAAAGCTGTGACAGTTTAACGGGTTAAAGCAAATATCATAAATTACAAAACCCTTAAAAGAAAAATGGCAATCTCTGATGTCTGAACAATATCGGTATCTACCGTACTTTGACACGCAATGCTCCGGTCATTTCGCTCTGTGCAGCCCCCCTGCTGATAACCAGACAATTCCATGTCAAGACAGGCTTCCTAAATACCAGATTGTGAGGATTGCAAGGAATGCAGTTGGTCTTAAAGGAGTTAACGATATATTAATATTTAAAAAATTGTGACACGTCACCCTGAAAATGCCAGTAAGACATGAGATTCTGAGTAGGGTTTGGCTTCCTGGTGTGAAAATTGAGCTTCTAATCATATTTAAAGATCAGATAACAGTATTAAAAGAGCTGGAGAAGTAATCGGAAGGATTAGTTAGTCCTTCCTTCATTAACCAATACTTAACCCCTTCAACTAGTCACCTCTGCTGGTGTCACTTTGGTCCTGAGTGGGACAATTATTGGGAGGATTTCAAGTATCCTGTGTTGGTCTTATTTATTCAGAGTTAAATATTCACATCATGCATATATTTAAGAGGCACACACTGCAAAAGTAATTAAATCCTATCGCCCTCTCCAACCTAAAAATGAACCAGGTTTGCAACCAAAAGCAAGAAATCCAAAATAAATAACTGCCATTTGTTTTTTGTTTTTTTCTTAAACCAAAGTATATTCAACAAATATCCCCTTCACATCGCATCCTCAAAGTATCAGGGAGTAGAAATGTTCTCTGTAATACTGTAAAACCTTCAAACGTTTCAACCATCCAAATTTGTCCCTGCCTTTCCAAATCAGGTGTATAGGGAGGACTATATATTATATATACACATTAGCACATATATAATACATAGCGCCGTAGGTTTTAAGGGTCTGAAATCCGGGCAGGAATCTTCAGGATTGGTAAAAAAAAAAAAAAGTATTAAAATGAATAAAAAGCAAGATGGAAACAGTTCTGCATGTTTTTTTTCTGGAGGGGACATGGAAGATAATTCTGCATAGTGACCTTCAAAAATCCCTCGGCTCTAATGGCCTACAACATGCAAAGCAGTTCGTTGAAGGCTGTTTGTGAGCGAAAGAATTCTATACGCTCCGGAGTGCTTGGGAACCTCGCTGTATAGTGATGCTGAGTATCTGATGTGGTTTATATCATAAATCATGCATGCCATAGACTGAGACTTTCTGGAATAAGACTGTACCAATGGCAGCAATGTGAGGTTCTGGATAACAAACTAGTAACTTGCGCGTACATTCTAAAACCTAGAACTAGGAGAATTAGGAGAGGTTTCCTTTAAATTTTCTGGCACCTAAACTTGAGCAATCTAATCCCACCTATCTTTACCTTAATCGACACGGATAAGGACGAGGTTGGGTTGGGGTGAAACACATTTCGCTTACAAAGCCTCCCAACCTTTTGAAACACAAGCAAACAATGCAATTAATAATCTGTAGAAAACGAAGGCAGCCTCATGTTTACAATACTATTTTTGACTAATGGGAGCAAATTATGCTTATTTACAAAATGTTGTAGGTATTAATAACCAAAATGTCCAATTCACCGACACAATATGTAACGCATAAGACCAATATTCCTATTACTACTACCCTTGTTCGAGAAAAGTTGCTGTAGAGACAGAAAAAGGAGTTATCCGTAACCAGAAGCTTTTCTTTTCCTTGCAGGAGTTGGATATAAAGATTTGAATGTATTGATCATTGGTGGATCCCTCTAATTAGGTCTAACGATGCAGTTGTGATGTCTCCACAAAACTAAATTCAGTGGAAAAACCCAAAACTTCCAACCCCACAGCAAACACCCATTAAATCAGCCACACCCACTGCCTATTTCACCAATTTGGGTAAAAGAAGATGTTTGAGTCCAAACTGCAAATTCACATAGGGGGTGGCCATAGATACTCAGCATCATTATACGAGGGACCATGCGGGTTATTTCTGCCCTTGCTGCAAGTAAGAGACCCCCGATTTTACCCCCTTAGTTGTCGTAATAGTGCATTCATTAGATCAGAAGCTGGGTGATGAGTCATATATGATATTTAATGTCCATATCAGGATGAGCTCCTGTGCAGGCCGATAACCCACGCATTGGGGGTCTGTGGAGGGGTTCGGTCTTCCAGGCAGTGCAGACGCACTCAAACTACAGGGGAGGTGACGGTGAGTAGCTTTCTTTTTCACGGTATGCAGTGCCTCTTCTCTCACAGTCCTCTCTATGTGAACACTTACTCCTTGGCTTCTAGGAAAAGTGTTTCCTGAGGATATAACTTGAGATCCATTAGGGAACTGTCTGGATCTAGCTGGGTAATCTGAAACAAGAAAAGAAACAAGTTTTGTACAAATCAGTCTTCTTAACCAGAATACTGCCTCATGAAAACCCTGGAGAGCCACATCCAAGCCGTGGGCCACCTATCGGACATCAACAATGTAGATACGAATGTTTAACAGGAATAAGGTTATATTTAAAGTGACCCATTCCAATCTGAGTGTGAGCTAATCTAGTCATGTATAAAGTACCTTACGGAGTCGTTTGTGCTCTGTATAGCTCTACCAGGGGGCTGACATTTTGTTCAGATGAATAATGAATGATAGTGTTATACAAGCAAATAGGGCTCAGTAAGGTTTTTTTTATTTGTTTGCTTTCATTAAAGCATTTCTATTTAAAATGCCTACACTTGATGCTATCTTACGGTTAACATTTATTTTTTTTGCCAACAGTTGTCCTTTAAGAGAAAAACACCCCTTAACACTAGTATCACAATTTGAGAATTGCAGGGTTAACAAGTCACAGGTTGAGAAACTATGTCTGAATAACAAATTAAAGAATGCTGCATGGTGAGATCTGTCGTTTCCTGGAGATTCTTCAACTGTCCGGCATCCAAATGATGTTACCATCAGCTTCAACATTTGTGTTACTTTTCCTTCACGTGAAGCTGGCTGGGACGATTTGAGTTTTCAGATACCAAATGAAACAAAGTTCAAAAGGACCCCTTGCAAGAGGAGCTAATATTTTTATATCCTAAAACTGCATCTGCAAAACGCGTTGGCAGGGTTCCACCACACAAGGCACAACTGGCACTCACAAGTTAAATATTTGTTGCAAAACTTTTTTGGCAGTTTTCCACTTGTATTTAAAAAAACATGTTTCCCAAGAGTGATGGCATGCTAAAATTACTTTTTAAACCCACCAGAAACCCAATTTTCTGCAACATCAGAAATGCACCGGCAGTCTGTGCACTGTTTGTTCTCATATATTTGTTGTGTGGGTTTGTGGCTTAAATAAGCAAAACTGTTAAACATAATCTTACATGTTGAAACAGCTGTTAGAATAGAGAAGGTGAGACATGCCAAAACACCTACATTTCACTGAACACCCATTTGCATCTACAGTGGGACTGCCTCGCTAACGAGCCTTTCCAGATGGGGCAGCAGCTAGCTGGAAATACTGAACCTCCCTAGAGCGGCTAATAAGATGCAGGATGGCCTTTTCTCCATTCCCTTTTATGCTTTGGAGATCTTAGGACAGTTCCAGGCAGCAGCTTGTGGATGTCATGAGAAGGGGGTGGGTCTGTTTATAGCCTTGATTTCAGCTTGCCTTCTGTTCGGAATCCACCAAGGGACCTGTCGATTCGCCAATGTTTACACCATTACCCAATTACCAAGAATACGGCTGCTGCATCTGTCAACAAACAGAGCTGTTGCCGTTTTGTTTTAGAGGCGCTTATTTTCTCTCCTATTTTGCCCTCTCCTCCCCCTTCTCATATGGCTTCTCGTTTGGCTTAATTAGCATCCTATAACCTTCTACAGCACCCGATGCCCAGAGATGCTATCTGTAAACATTTCATTTGCCACTAAGTCGGGGTTTATTGTTGTGCAGCAGCAAAGCAACTGTCTCGTATCAAGGAAATGTTCGATAGTCTCAGGACCTGAAGTCGTTCTTTCATTTCCCATCATCCGCCATATTACTCACACTGCCTGGATAAAGCTGTTAAACCAAATATCAATACAATGAAAAGCCAGAACAATGACTAGAAAAAAAAGCAATGCAAGCAAACGAGTGATCTGAAATAAATGAGGTGCAGATAGAGTACCTCCCACTAGCGAGAGCAGGGAGAGAGGACAATAGTAGACCTTTGTCTGTTCTTTTTTTTTTTTTTTTTGCAGACAGCTGTGCTTTAAGTGATATTTAATTGGAAAAATTGCATCAAATTTAAGCTGTTTGAATAGAAATATGTTTTAATGAAAGAATACAAATAAAGTACCTTATTGGTCCCTCTAACATTAAATCGGGAGCAGCCATGCTGCTTGGAATCTTGGCTCAGATAATGAAGATCTGACCCAAGATGTCAGCCGCCTGATCCAATCGCACAAGGAAAGATGGCTCAATAAGGTCCTTTGTGTTCTTCTATTAAAGCATTTCTATAAAAACTACCAACGCTCAATGCAATCTTTTAATTACACAGAACTTCATATTTTGAAGTTTACGGTAGCTTTGTTTGGTTTGTTGGACTTTTGCTTCTTTACACAGGTTTACACTAAGCCCTGCCTCTTTGTAGAGGCAGAGCTGCTTTGGTTTCTGGCACACACACAGGATCAGAGCAACGGTCTTAAAAACTTTATAATCCTAACCTTCTGGAATGAGATCACTTTACAGTACTTCAAACCACAGCACTCCAGCTGTTCATGCCTACATTTCCCATAATGCTCTGTCATCTCAGTCTGGCAGGGTAGCATGGGAGATGTAGTTCTCCAACAAGTCTACAGTTTGACACTCCTGCCTTTATTGTAAGTTCATTATGTAGGGTTCTTCCTTTGGTAGTCCAGAAAATCACAGCAGGAAATATAGAAGGATATAAGATCCTTTAATTACCTCTTAGTATGGGCGAGTAATGATATGTTTTATTCCCTAGCAAACCTTTTCATCACCTCTTATCTCAGAATACCACAACCTGTTATTCCTTATACACCAGAATCTCTTTCCTACAACAGTTACAAAAATACAAGTTAAATAAATGTATAAAATAAGATCTGATCCTTCTCTGCTGTTAAAGCCACATCCTGAATTATTTCCCCAAACAAAAGAGAAAAGGTCAGAGAAACCGATCAGGTAATTGTAATGCAATAAAAGCTGTATTAACCCCCACTCTCCCCTACAAAGTGACGCATCACAGGGCTGAGTTGGGAATGGACAGGGAATTCGATCTCCTGGGTACCATGAAAGGCTTCAGGTTCTCATTAGGTCTTATTAAATCTATTCCTTGTGGAAGCCAACAAGCTAAAAACATAAGCTTCGTTAGCTAGTAATTAGAACACAATAAAAAGACATGTTTCAGGCAGGAGTTAGAGCACAAGCCAGCAGAACATCTGTCTCTTCCTATGTAGCAGCCCATTGCCACATCCACTCTGCTTCACAAACCATAAAGTGTTAAAAATCCAATGAAAAGACAGGAGAAAAAAAAGTCTACTCTCCAGATCTATATACTAACACTTTAAGTAAGGTTTATTACGCATTAATAACCGTATGGTCTAGCAGCTTTATGCAGTATATAGGTATTTATTTCAATTATGGCGAGGACTGGCACTCTAGCTGTTGTGGCCTACATCTCCCAAGGACTGGTGGATTAGAGGCACAGGCACTCCTCCATAAGCAGGATGGGAAACGTAGATACCAAGGCTAGTGTGTCAGACTTCATTTACAGCTATGCCTCAATCTGTGTATCTAATCACTCTCAGTCTATAGCAGTGATGGTGGACCTTGGCAATGCAGAGGTTTTGACTGAGCATCATAGAAAGTGTAATTCCCAGTCTTCGGACTAACTAGTATTGCCTTATGGCTGGCTGAGCACAGGGCCGTCTTTAATAATGATTGGACCTTGGGCAAACATTTGCTTGGGCCCCTTGACCCTGCCACCCCCTGGCACGCAATCACCCACCCCGCCCAAAACAAACACACACAAATGATGCCTAGAATATGTATGTGCTCTCTAATATCCAGGTATACATTTGTAATATTGGTGCTGAGTACTTTTATTGCAGTGTATAAAAAGCTTATAATAAGGGTATAATTGCAGTGTATAAAATGTATATATGGCTGCAAAATATATACCATCTTATTATGCAACACTGCAATAAAAGTACTCCATACCTATATTACACAGTTAGTTTTCATTATTCTTACAAAGAGATTTTTTTTTTTTTTATGTCCCCCTCCCTGTTTCTTTACCTTGATTTGACTGGCAGGGAGGGGGATGGTCCAGGGTAGCTCAGTGTGGTCTGTGCATTCTCTGTAAGTGCAGACCTCAGTGTGGAGTGGCGGAATGTCACATGACACTTGGCACTCCGATTATTGCATCTAAATGTGCATGTGGGCAGAACGTCAGCATATATATATCTATATATATATATTTATCTCTCTCTCATGTGTGTAGGTGTATGTATGTATATATATATATATATATATTATATATATCACAGCGTCATACACCGTCACAATGTTTCTGTGTTACACATACAAATACACACATAACCAGTGTCGCACACGCAATTAGTGACTGTATCACACACACAGTGTCAGTGTGTGTTACACACAATCTTAGTGTCAGCCACACACAATCACACAGTGTCACACACACCCAATGTCACACACATAGTGTCTCACACACACACACTAATAGTGTTACATACACAGTGTTACACACACACAATGTCACACACACACACACAATCACAGTGTCACACATACACATAGTGACACACACACACATATAGTGTTACACACACTTACAGTGACAGCTTTTAATTTTAAGGAAAAAAAATATTTTACCATGTGTCCTCCTCCATGCTCTTTTACAGGCATGGAGCAGCAAAGACCATTGCCTGCTGCAGTCCACCAGCTATGTGAGTTAGAGCGCCGCGATGACACAAGCGGGGCTCTGATTTAAGGCTCTAAACACTAGGAGGTGGGGCTAATCAATACTGAGCTCCCGCATTTTAGGGAGCGTTGTTCAACGCATGCGGGCCGCACCTAGATGTCAGGTGAGCCGCATATTGGACTACCCCAATTAACAACTGGAGTTGAACACAAGGATTTTTTTTTTTTTTAACATCAGCAGCGAGCCCACGGGGCAGCTGCTTTTGGCCCCCCAGGAGTAACTGGGCCCAGGGCAGCTGCCCCGTTTGCCCCACGTTAAAGACGGCCCTGGCTGAGCATGGGAAGTCTAACACCCAAATATCTGCAGTGCCAAGGTTAGCTATCATAGGATACAGTACATAGTTATTCTGCATTTTACTGGTTACAGTTAATAAACTTTTTAAAAAATATATAAAATAAAATCACAAGGTATACTGAAGCTGCCACATAAACTTCTGAAAACATGAAGAAATGTTAGGAAGGGGCTATAGCATTTACCTATATGGACGTCTGGTTGCCTTGGATGACCGCCAAAGCCCAGTCCCCTCACTATCTGCAGCTGGATTGGCAGCCTACCTGTGCCTGTCTGCCACCTGGAACAATGCCCTGCAAATGGCAGAGGACACTCCTCCATCTGATTCGCCTGGTACTGTCACGTGTTTCCCCTCCCATCTCCATAGCGAGTTAACTTAACACTCTGTACCAACCGTCCCAGACCTGTTCCCTCCCTCACTGCAGGAGATTTAGTTAACTAAAACCTACTGGAAATGCTTCCATTTCTGATATTTAAGTAATATGTATCACTTTTCTGTGTAGCCTTGTTTACACGGTTTACTAAATGAATACATTGTATGCTATTTTTAATACTATGTATTTCCTGTGTTTTAAAATTGAAAACGTAATCAAATATCATTTACAAAAAAAATGTAAAAAAAAAAATCTACTGGAGATTCAGTCATCTAACACGAGAATAAAACTACAGCAATTCAGATGACTAAAATAGGACTGAACTAAAATGGCATTTTAGTCAAAAGACTGACTAAAACGAAATAAAAACGTGCCGTCAAAATTAACACTGCGTCATAGGGCCGCATTCCGATCTAAGTGTGCATGAGATAATAAGTGTGCATGAGATAATAAGTGTGCATGAGATAATAAGTGTGCATGAGATAATAAGTGTGCATGAGATAATAAGTGTGCATGAGATAATAAAGTCATGTGAAAAATAGGTTAAACTTCGTCATCTGTGCTTTTTTCTGTCCAAATCAGGAAACCTATCCCCTGCTGTACAATAATGAAAGCAAAATCTACATTTTAAGCTCTGAAAGATTTGTTTAGTTAATTGTAATGCTTGAGCAGCGGGTAGACATTTACAATTCGGCAAAAAGCCTCTATCTGACCAAGGATACTACACATACGTGCAGATGGCTCTGTCGATCCCCATATCCCCAGGCACCTGCACACATACAGCAGTTGGACAATAAATTTAATTTCTGCAATGAGCAAGGAACAAGCAGCACAGGTATTAAATTAACAAGAACTGCCATATGTTTCAGAGAAGGTGGTCCAGACATACTCATCTCCTCTAAATTAATTTAGGGGGAAAAATAAATAAATTCATTTTAGGGACTGTGAAGGTTGCCAGACTGGGACTGGTATGGAAAACTCCTTATCCCACCTTCAGATGTCCTCTAGTGAATGGATGATACTGGTCTTCTACAGTGAGCCCAAGTAGATTGTTTCTAAACACAAACCTTACTTTGCAGGCGTCCACTGGATACTATTATCCTTTATTTCTGAAAACATGTTTTTATATACTGTCCCCCCCCCCCCCCCCCCCCAAACTCCCGTTACTGTGGAAGTTGCAACTTTTTTGGGGTGAACCTTTCAGTTCCATGGCTATGACTAAGCTCTGCTGATTGTGAAATGCGTCTGGAGTTCCACTCCCCTACTTTGGGTTCTTTCTCTCTCTTCGCATGGTAAATGCGCGCACTTGAATTATAATATGCTTGCAAACATTGTCTATTGAGCCATCCTTTGCATGACATGAGTCTCCTTTTGGTAAGAGGTTAGCCCACCTACTGGTTTACATTTGCCGACTTTCCCGTCCCATCTGCTTCCGTGTGTGATGCTCACAGACAACATGATTACTGTGTCTGGACATTCTCTCGTCATTGGAGGAATGTCTTGGTTGCCATGTTTAGAACCAAGTAACTTGAAGGCTCTCAGGATCTCCCGGCATCGGACGAGAGTCCATAAAGATGCTCAAGCATGTTTTCATGCAGTGGGCTGACGCGTGAAGGACTATTAAAGCTTTCCAGGAGACTGGAGAAAAGTCCCAGAGTCTTGAAAACATCAAGTTTTTAAATTCCAAAGATGTGGCCCAGCATTTCTTTAGACACAGATACCAGCTCCACTCTAGATTAGTCTACAACCCGACATTATTCACCACCACAAATCACTTGAGGAAGACGACAAAAAAAAGAAGTCGTCTGTGGTACCACCCAAAATTATCCTCATAACCTGGCTGCAGTGTGCTCTCTTGGACTGAGGCAGGTTCCGGCTTGCAAATACTATTGCCGTGCGCCCTGGCAGTGAAAGGGTTAACATGTCCCACATAAGCACACGGTAAGAACTTGGCGTTCTAGGCCGGCTGGAAATTGTATTCTTTCCCGTTTAATTATCGGAGGCTCTGTGGAGATTAGAATATATTACAGACACATCTCTGAGCTTCAGTTGTATTAGTCAGTTTTAAGCCCCCAGTGTTTGGTACTGCAGGCAGCTTGTAAATAATTTGTAAACAGTTTATTAATAAAATGATCTTACAAATGTGTCGGTTCTCCTCAACCCCATTTAAGACTCTTCTCTTAGAAATCAGAGACGCCGGAGAGCTAGAGGCAGAATCATCTGAATCCCACCACATAACCAGACTGGTCATTTTCATAATCCTCCAGTGTCAGGTTCAGTAATCCATTGTATTGTTACTTAATTACTGACCAACATTGTGCATGTTTAAAATAAAAAAAATAAAAACCAAAAGCTTGTATTGCTCATGGAACTAGATTTAGCTTATGTGTACTGAAGGGGGAATTGCATTACTGACTTCTATAAATGACTTTGGACATTGCTGTGAGACATACAGCCTAAATTGACTTATTCATTATTTATATTATCCTAATATCATGCGTTGTTTAAAATGGATCGCTAAAAAAAACAAACAAAAAAAAAACAAAAACAAACCAACCAACAAGCACTAGGACACTTTCTTCCTCTAGTGCTGGTTTGTGGGCGTGGTCTGTGGAGGGGGCGCTGCTATTATTCGCTCTGTCTGCCACTCAGGAATTTGTTCACGGAGCTTTATTAAAAAGAAGTTGGAAGCCAGACCAAAAGGGAGGCTAGGTTTGGTGTGCAGACAGGTCACGCCCCCTCGCATAGATCCCAGGAAGAAAATCTCCTAGTGTTTAGTTAGAACTAGTCATATCTTCTAAAAACAACAAAACAGAACGCTTTCAACAGAACATGGCAATGTATAAGAAATGTTTAAATGTTACCATTAGTCCTATCTCACTTTATTTCATTTGTCTCATAGGCTCTTGCTTGATTATTTGCACATGTACCATATACAGTACAGAAACTAAATTGAAAAAGGTATAACTTTGAATATTGAGTTAACATGACTTGGTGCATGAATGTGTGTGTTGGGAGAAAAATATTTTGGTAAATTTGGTAACTGCCTGTTTGGTAAACAATTATTTCATTATTAAGCTGTACGTGGGTCAGTGGAACATCTCTGAAACGTTTAGTTTTGGACGCTCGTCACACATCCCTGGGTCACTCAGATCTTGATTGGTGATTTTTTTTTTGGAAGGTTAGCCTAGGACACAAGCTGCTGGTTTGTCCGTATAAGGATCAATACTCACGTCTCTTCGTGGAAAGGTGCTGAGCAGTTTGAATTCCTGGCAGGGGTAACCCTTTGATGCTACAAAGTCGAGGACAACCTGCAAGGGGCTAGAACCGAGGAAACGCCTCTCGATGAACTGCCCGCTTGGTGTTCTGATGCGCAGTTTGCTCTGTGGCTCACTGTGCTCTTCCTGTGGCTCTGGTGGTAGTGACTGCTCCAAAGACAGTCTGATAGCCTGGGAATTAGACATAAAAGAAGGTCAGAGTGATGCACACTTTACTTACAGCAAGAAGTTACCTGTGTAACCGGCCTCTCAACCACTGTAACCCTGTTCACCCTACTTAAAAAAATAATAAAATAGAATTAGGCAACTGACAGCCCATCAAAAGGTCAACCCTGAGTGGTCATTGTCTAAACAGAAAGCCATTCTCCGATAACCATGAGACACACACTCATGGATCCTTTTACAATCTGTAATGCTTAAAGTGGGGCCCTGAGTAAAATAATTATTTTCGTCAGGCTGTGTAACCATTCCCTAGGATAATTCGGATGCACCGAGATCCAAATAATAAAGGCAAACTTTGAGAATGAAATTTATTAATACAAAAAGATTCTTGATTCATTTGGTGTTAAAGTAGATTTTACTCGCAGTTTTATTTCACCATTATTCATATGTAATATTTTTGTGCTTTTCTTCTGAAAGAGATTCTTTCTTTCTTTAAAAAAAATATTTTCTATTCATTACAAAATATTTAATATTTTTTAAACAGTTGGCAAATTAAATTTTATTTAATTTTACCTAAAATGATTTAAAAAAAAAAAAAAAAAAAACTTCTTTCCCCTTCATTTTAAGATTAGTAAATTCACAAAGAACTAGGAAACATGTTTTAATATTTTTGTGGGGGATAATACTTCTGAATACCTTCTCATCTAATTCTGATCTAATGAGAGACATATTGCCATTGTATCATGATCATAGTGGATAAGGATATTAAATTAGGTCTGAAAAAGTGGTTTCATTCTTGAAAAAAGGAAAAAGGTATATCAAATTCTCCATGTAACCGGATGATCCAAAACCAGGATCCTTTAGGGATATTCTGGTAAATTGCGGAGGAGCTTACAGGCTGATTGGGAATTAGCGAGCCAACCCATGTCTTCAGATAGCAGAGGAAAGTATTAAAAGAAAGACCTGGCTTTTCATAGTGTCTTGTGATTTTGGAGACAGGTGTCAAGATCGACACACAAGCAGCCCAATATTAACTCCATCACCTGAGTACCAGGTGACAAATCTGTTTAGTTCTCACCGCTTAATGACAACTTGCAATGCAACCAATTAAAATAAATCCCCCTTTCTGCAAATCCCAATTAGATCAGATATGACTGCCCGAGAGGACAGCTGATTTAATTGTCACGACAAAGAGGTTAACAAGGCTTCAGAATGGGAGGGGAATTGCTGCACCCACCGCCTCTGCTTCAGGATAGTATTGCTTCCCTTTGAAGATGAAGAGGTGAGACAGGAACAATCCAAAAGTTAAACCTTTCAGTGATCCTGCTAACTTGGACACAGCTCTGTAAATGCCCTGCAAGGTAACTCCTCGGGGGCTATTTATAAAACTCAGCTCTGGGGCAAAGTTCTACAAGTGATGGGAGCAGCAGTGACGCCACATTGGTTTCCAGGGTGACTGCTCCACTTTTAGAAGTGCCCTCTGGTTTAGAGAGAAAAACACACCTCTGGTAGGGAGGAAAATGTCAGTGTTTTGATTCCCAGATCTAGAGGAAGCACTTCAGGAAATTAAGAATTTACAAGTTTATTTTTGTAATTTTTTCCCCAGTCCTGTCAGTCTGCTGTAAAGAGATTGGAATTTGTTAACGGCAACTAACTAACTTCATTACAGTAGCTCCTGTTTTATGCATTATTAAACCAAGTAGGGAGAGCCCTAGATTGTGAAAAGGGTACTCTGATATATGGGGACGAGGTTATCAAGAGACTACCATCGCTTTTGCTGATAATGCACATTCAGCATCTGGCTAGGCATCATGGGAGTTGCAGCGCTGCATGTTGTACAGTCCTGTTTTAAAAGGCCCTGTAATCACACTACCAGGTTTGATCTTGCTGACCCACTTGCCAGAGAAGTCCAAATGTAGAAAAATAGCAGTTCTTAATCTCAAATTGGGGCAGAAATGAAAAACAACCTGCACTCATGGGGACTGTGGGGTCAGGCAATATTGTATCATTATGGGTAGGTAAGAGGGCTTTTAGTTTTATATGGGCTTCCCGGGTAATGTAAATATAACTTGTGTAGGGAGGGTTCCATCTGGATCTATAATGTATCAGTACTAAAATTGGTGTACTTTTTCTCTACATATGAAAGAATTATTAGAGTACATGCCTATTTCCTTTCATCTTTATTCTGATTTAGCGCTCCCACCATTATTTTGTACTACAATTCTTGTGTCTATTTATTCTCTTGAGCACCTTATAATCCCCATGGCTTGAGACCAGTGGATTTATACACAGATCACAGTACTCCGGTCTTAAACAGGCACCGGAAAACGGAAGATTTGTAACATGCTGCGTAAAAGACGTCTCCAGCAGACCCAACCGTATTAAATAGGGTCACAGCGCGAGAGCTACCGCTCGGAGCAGGAGTGATGTGCAGCTTTCCCAAGCAAACTGCCATTTGCCAGTCTACTCCCTTCTCAAAGGGTTAAAAGTAATCCACGACAAGTCAGAAAGAATAATAATAATGCAATAAAATTAAACTCCCAAACTAAGATTGCAGCTTGCGCTTTCCAAATTATAATACAACAGAACGGGCGGCTTATCCAGATTTGAACGTACCCCCTTCTCTTTTGGCTTTACCTTCTACCTATTGTTATATAAAAGCACCTGTTCCAATTCTCCTTGTTTTGACTTTTCCCTGCCGGCTGCAACAACAGATGCCATTATATTTACTGCACCCTCTCAATTATATTTCAGGAGGATAAACAGTAGCTCATTAGGAGTACCTTTTTTTTTTTTTTCCTTTTTCTTTGTGCAAAGAATTTCTATTTCCCCCTGATGTAACCAGTTCCCTAACGGCACGGTCACAGGACACAGACTCACAATGGCTATATACCGAGGCAATGGACCAACTTATGGAAAAACAATTAGAAGATGCTCAATGCATTTAACGCTCACATCTGAACAACCAACTCTGGCGGGCAGAACAGGGATGAGCCGGCGTTCTCTGAATAGATCAATAGCCACATTTCAAATATATGGAGTGAACAAAACCCCCTTCTATGTAAGCAAACACAGCTCTACAACAATAGATTATAGATAATCCCTGAACTTCAACTGCATCATTCTTTAATAAACAGCATTGTTTAAAAAAATCTTTTTTTGTTTTGCAAAGCAAATATCGCTTTATTATTCCTATCGTTGTACACTGTATTATAAAGAACAGAGGTCCGGCTGCAATCGGGATACTGGAGACTGGTTGGATGTTCCTTTATGTAGGGAAAACATAGTTTCCAAACAGCCATTGTGCTCTGGCTCTTAGAATGAAAAGGGTAACAGAATAAATGCACAGACAGAGAATACCTGTTTGTTTTACTAGGAACTATTGCTATAGATCCAAAGAAACAGAAAGGAAAATACATTGGTACAATGGAGAGAGGGCCTTCGCTGCTTCCCATCGACATGTGTGCAGTAATGGAGGTTTATACAAAAAAGAACCCTGCAATTGATTTATATACAGACTGATAATCCTGGAGCATCGTGTGTCCATACAATGTATTTAACACCATTGTTATTAAATGCTGTAACAAAAAGACAGAGCTGTGTGCTCCATAGAACCTTTATACTATGGAACTACACATACATTAAGTTATGTATGGGTTTTCCATTATAAAACTCTACTTTTCTATTATTATTTTTTTTTTCTGCATTGTGTGACTTGGGGAACTAAATATTGGATCAGAAACTGGCCTGAAAAAAGGCAACGACCCACATTAATTTACCTCCGCTTTACCATAGACTGCAATAGAATAAATTGAGTTAAAAAAAACCCCAGAGATCAACTCACATCATTCAATAGAGCCCAGGTAGATTCAATTAATACCATTAATTCAGGATCTTGTTCAAAATAAGAAAATATCACAATTTACCTTCCCTAGTTAATTACTTACGATTACTACTTCTTGAGGGACTATCCCTCTGCATTAAAAAGCAGCTGTGTATGGAACATGGGAACATAGGTTTAGGCAATCTTGGGCCTTACAGCTGGTCGGAGGGACTACATATTTAAATAGATTGTTGAGGGCCATAGACAGAAGAAAAAAAATGTAACTCATTAACGTAAAAGTTCTAACTCCTCAAACTAGACCGCACAGTGAGGTTTAGATGTTGAGAAGGGTTAGGGGGTCTTCTATCTGTAGCCCAAACTGCCATAAGAGCATCAGCTTCAAGAAATTACCTCTTTCTCCTCTTCTTGTTCTTTTCGGATTTGATCCAACCTGTATTGTTCGGCCATTTCTCTTTCCTGGGCTTCTCTCTTGGGGAAAAAAATAAAAATAAAACGAGTTTCTCTGTGGACTCCTGAATTTCCCACTTAATAAATGATTGGTATTTTTACAAAGAACCTGCGACCAGCTACTGCCAGGTGTGTGTCTCATGTCGTACGAACACATACCTTAGCGCGGTCAGCTTCTAGCGACACGCGATATGCTTCATCCTGCTCCCGCTTCACGTTTTCCCTCGCTTCCCGTTCATCCTAAATATTGATAAGGAAAAGGATAGACTGGTCACATGAAAGGCTCGTTGTAACCAGCAGAGTCTTTTTGGACAAAACATTTGATTCGTTGTTTTTTGGGGGGAGGAGGGGGGGTTAGAGAGATGTAATTTCCAAAACGGGTTGTGTCATTAGAGCAGAGTGTTGTAACAGGAATAAAAATTAGCTTAAAAAAAAATAAACAAAAAAATGTTATGGCACTTTGAATAATTTTTTTTAATAAAAATAAAAAAGTAATATTTCTCTCACTGTAATCTGAAAACCACAACAAAAGACCTTCACTAAACATTGTTGCTGAGGAAAAAAAAACCACACACACAAAAAACACAAATAAAATAAATAGTGTATACAAACAATTTTGGGTACCACTTATTGGATAGCCATGTTTCATCTAGTGTTATCTTTTTGTTTTTAGATAAATAGACAGCCAAAACGTCTAAATTTCCCATTACGACACATACTTTCACTTCGCAAGACAAGTTTATAGAAAGAGTGTTTTAATTGAACACGGGGGAATACTATCTACCATCAGGGAATCCATACACCAAGGCTACGGTTGGCAACCCCCAACCCCCAAAATAAACACATTTTATGTAAACAATAAGGATTTAAAAAAAAAAATGAAATCCTTGTATTTAAATACTTCTTTCTCAAAATCTGCAATGAACAACCCCTCAACACCTATGGCAAATTGACAAATCAATCATGCACCACCATTAAATATTTAATTACTGCATGCTATGGGATGTGGAGCATCGTGGACAATTAGTTTACAAAAAATATGAGGTATGCATTGAAAATACCATGGTGCTAAAAAAAAAATTAAAAAAAATTGTTTTTCCTTTCTATTTATTTAAATTCCAAAGTAATAAAAAAAAGTTTAACAATTTTAGGGGGCACTTTTTTATTGAGACAATACCACATCTTTAAAAAAAAAACAAAAAAAAAAACTTCTATGGCAGCCTCTGATTGGCTCTTAGGAGGAGAAATCCTATAAAAAGGTAAGCTGTAAATTATTGCACAGTATTGAAAAAACCATGCATTTTTTTTATTGTAACTTTTCCCATTTATGAGACCGGGCCTTTAAATAACGCTTCGAGGACAAATGGTCACAAAAAATAAATTTGTGTAACTGAAAGATTGCATCAAGTGTAAGAATTTTAAATAGAAATAAATACAAACAAAGTAGCT
Organism: Pelodytes ibericus; assembly: GCA_036172795.1. Taxonomy (NCBI): domain Eukaryota; kingdom Metazoa; phylum Chordata; class Amphibia; order Anura; family Pelodytidae; genus Pelodytes; species Pelodytes ibericus. The sequence goes on from CM069865.1 coordinate 16,053,654, forward strand.
TTTACTGAGCATTCTGTGCCTGTATAGAACTACCAGGGGGCTGACATATTGTTCAGAATCTTGGTCAGATGAAGGAAGATCTGACTAATCTGACCCAAGATGTCTGCCCCCTGATAGAGCTAAACAAGTGAAGATCTCAGTAAGGTGTTTTACTTATATTCTTCCATTAAAGGATACCAATTTAAAATGCCTCCACTTGGTGCAATCCTTCAGTTAAACATCACTTATTTTTCGCAGACAGTTGTCTTTTATTCAATCTGTCCAAGGAAGGGAAAACAAAAAACCCCCAAACCTCTTCTAATGTTGTGTGTAAACCTAGCCAGGATTACACCTTATTCAGATCCGGTTAACTAGTGTGACATCTCCCGTACGTGATTTTGGCCACTACATACTGCTGCATTTGTCTCTGCACAATCACGTCCCATCGTTCGTCCTGTGCACAGCTCTCGCCAGGAGTTGACAGTTCCAAACATCCTGTGGCTTTTCTATTTAATTAAATGTGGAATCTGTGGTTCCCCTGCGTGGCAGCGGAACTGCTACATGACTCTCACTGCGGGGCCCAGTTCCAAACCCCTGGAATTAATTTGAGAAAAGGGGGGAAACGCAGTTGTCGGAAAAGAGATAGAGATACAAACTGTAATTTCTTAGATAGGCTTTGGCCAACAGTTCGAGACACTGTTAATTAGATCATGGGAACGTGTAATAAAAATATTACAAATCTCACCAAAAGTTACTCCGTAAAAAAAAAAAAAAAAGAAAAAAAAGTATAATGCAAAATGGAACAAAACCGACAACAAAACTCATGGAAGAGGTGCTCTGCTCTAGAGCTTAAAATAGTAGAGAATTACACAGAGAGGTATTTGAATATTTTAAAGTGTTTTTAATATGCATTTTGCACACCCAAAAAAATATATTTATATATTAAAAAAAAAAAACATTCAATCTGACACAGACCAGTTTCCTCTAAATTTTCAGTACATCTTAACACCAGATTACGTACTCCTTGGAGCTGTCAATTAACCTCTAAGGAATGTATTTTTGGAATATAAGCAGCGGGCCATGACATAGGTATGGTGTCTTTTGTTGACGGAGCATATGGCAAGATGTGTTTATGTAGGATATTAGTAAATGGTCCTTGTATTCAAATCGTACAGCATCGTCCAGTAATCCTCTAGATGTATTGCTAAAGTAGTCAAGGCTCAAGAGTTAACACCACAGCAGTATATGGGATGTTCATGTAAGATTCCCTGACTGACAGCACGGCTGGCTTCTAGCTCCGTTTAGGAAATGTCACAAAGTGACCTCATGACCCTCTTCCATGCAAACCTTCAAACATAAGGAATTGTGTGCTCACTCCCAACAGTTGCCAGCAGCAGGTCAGCAGCAGTCTGCCATTTTCAGACATTTCCTTCCTACTCTAGCAGTTTTTCACTTGAAGGGGAAGGTGAGACTTGGGATAATTACGCACACTGCTGGAAGTAGGAAGAAGCAGCAGCGCTGACCTCTCGGTGTAAGGAAGAGGGACGGGCACAAATAGAGCACACAGTGATTTAAAGGGACAGGGGCTCGTCACCGAGCAGAGCACTGACTGTTCACTGCAGTCCTGACAGGGTTATAGTACGGGACAGGTTGTGATCAGAGATCATACTGAATAATCTGGAAAATGATGCAATCAGAGCACTTAATAATAAAAAGTAACCGGGAGAAATAGATTTGCCCTTGGCAACACTGATCCAAAGCTGTATTACAGGGAAAATGAGCAAGCCAGACACAAACACACACACACCAGTGTTTGATATGAATAATCTGTATCTACAGGTCAGTGTTCCAAATGTGAAACCCACGGAAGCCAATGAGAGATGAGCAAGATTCCACCTGCCATTAATTACATACACCAAAGAACATGTAATTCTTATACTAGAGGAATGTATTTGTATACTGTAAATAGTGTAATAAAGAACACACTGTGGATCTTATTCTTAGTTAACCAGCACGGTGATGGGGTAGATGGAGTGTACCATGCAGCTCACTTTAAATCAATGCTCTACACACTTGCCCCAGTCTGATCTTTCGATGTGTGTGCTGCAATACAATTTATTTCTTTCACAGTTAGATTAATAAATGGCAATAAAAATAATATCTTCACTTATACAGCTTTTTATCCTCAGATCAGTGAGTGCTTTACACAGTAATGAATACATCTCCTCTGTTATTACCGCTCCACATTTTATTTACCTCTGCTGGATGAAAGGCTTAGCAAGCTCCCCGGGGTTTCAATGTGTGACCTTCTGGCTGTTAAGATGTTATAGGAACTTCACCCACCCTGTCTGGCATTTAGTGTAAAATGCAATATCTACTTTCTGCTTACAGTTAAGGAAAAGGGACGAGGGGGGAAAAAAAGAAAGAAATCAATGTACCACATCCAGAGCGAACATCAACATTTTCTTGTGATTATTTATCAGTTTCCAGAAGAAGCCTCGTAATCCTGATCTCCAGACTGATCTCAGAGACCGATAAATTAACAAGTGAATACTAGAACATAACCTTTTATTGTGTAGACAACCGTTTAACCCATTCCCTTCTAGATCTAAAGATCTCTTCTTACAACTCTCTCCAGAAAAAAAAACAGTATACGTTTCAAATCCACTTAGAAATAATACATTATTTCCATTGTACTGTAGAGGCAGAATGTAATTAAAGTCACAGTCACATATATGTGTTTGGCAGTGCAGAAAAGAGGAGAGGGGGGATATTTTTTGTAGGTGGGCTGGCAAGCAGACATTGATTTTTTTTTTGGGTACAGTCTTTGTTGCATTTCACCACTCATTTTTTTCTTTTTTTGAATGGGTGTCCAGTGACAGTCAGTGGTAGATGACTGTGTCAATCATGCATCATGCAGTCAGTAACCGGAGAGGAACATTTCCTCCTACCCTGTAGGTGTGTCTGGCCACATACCCATCAGAGCTGCCAGGTCATGGGGAACCAGCTATACAATATGGCAGTTTAGCAGTCTCAAAAAGCCTTCTGAATCAATGGGAATCCAGAACAGTGCTCTATAGGAGCATCAACCAAAAAACTACAGATCTACCTATCCTGACAATCACCCTGCTCCTGAATATATAATCACAATTGCTACTCACTAATAGGGCGATCCATTTATATTACCATTTTAAAATTTTAATTCAATTAATACAAATTTTTGATTAAGGATATGATCAATTTTGCTCTTTCAGAGAGCTGCAGGGGCTCAGATTTTTGTATACTGTATATAATAAATTGCACCCTTGCAAATGTGTTATTTTATGCAACCCTATAATGTACTCTAATCACCGTGCATTGATGTAGCATCCCCAGTGACTCCTATATCCTAAATCACACTCTCTCAAAGCGCTCGTTTGGAAGGAGAGGGAGACTGTAAGCAAATAAATCTCCAATGTCGGTAGCAGTATTATGTGCAAGGCATGTCAAAAAGCAGATACAAATGTCAGGCTGAAACTCCCATCTTGCGCTAAACTCCCATCTAATGCCATCTGTCTGCCGGAGAGCTGCATCTTCCTCGCCGGATTACAGGACTCCTGCTCACCATTTAACAGAGGGGATAATAACTGTAAGGATGATATTCTCCTATTTTCATCGTCTTACCGGATCTCTGGCTTCACATTACAGACCTCAAAAAAAATTCCTCTTATTTCCTCACCTTGTTCATTTGTGGCACAAATATAGAAGGAGCGGTTTGTTTTCATTGAATGATGTTTGGCATGGGATAAACAAAAAAAAGGCCACCGATTACTTTAAAACAACAAGGATGAACTTTAAGGCTAATGAAATCTTAATGTTCGGGTAGTTGTTTAGAAAACAGAAATGTCCCCAGCACAGGGCACAGTCGTCTCCGAAAACGCACAGGAGAGGCTCGACCAAACTTAACTGGTAAACATGCAGCTGGTCCATTATAAGTGCTCTTTGCACTTTTGAAAGTGCAGACACGATAGACAGCATCCTAACACTCTGGGATTCAGTCTCTCAATGCTACGTCCTAAAAAAATGGTGAAAGTTGGGAGCTTTGGCACTAACTGGAACCATCTCCATATCTGAGTCGACTCCAAAAGGAGAAGCTGGCTTCGGAAGCTCAGCTCATGTTGACGCACTCTACTTTGGAGACATAACTCAACGTGTTTTGTAAAGTATACGGCCCAAGATCATGTTAATTCATCAAAATGTTCTCAGGTGGGCCTGGACTGTGCAAAATGCGTTGACAGCTAGTACGTTTCTTAGATGGACTTCTGAAACCAGTTTCTACTGTGAAGTCAACAGTTTGCAGCTAAGAATTATAGAGATAAATAGATATTAGCGTTATATAGCCATGCAAAGTTTAATGTGCAAGCCAGGTTTATCACCATAGGGTCAAATAAAACCGTGAAGAGCCCTTGCAATTACTAAAAAACACTCTCCTCAAAGCTGTCAAAGACCAACGGTAATTATTTTGGAGGCGACATGTTTGCTGGCAAATAGTTATCGCTCTTAAGTACAATAGACAGAGTGCTTTCTAACCTTGCTCATTAAAGAATTTGGAGAGTTAATAAATGTGCAATCGTCAAGCTTTCGTGGGGATTGCCCGTCACTCTCCGGTGCCTGATTTCTATACACCAGTGAAACCCAGAATTGTGGCACCTGCGCATGTGGTGCTAGCTTTTGATATCATTGAACATAGGTGGTGACAGAGCCACTATTTGACACGATACCTGCGTGTGGCTACTTTGTAAATGTACGTAATCACAAGTCTCTTTACATCTAAAGTAAATGCTCCACACAAAAAGTTTTCCAAAAAAAAACAAACAAAAAAAAAACACAACAAACAATGAACCCACTTTTTCTGGTGAAGCTTCCAAAAAATAAAATAAAAAACACACTAACAATGTACACAGGATCTAGGACCATGCCAGGTTTATCCTGTACTTAGCTGGGTTAAAGAATGAAATCACCAAAAAGAACAACCTGTGCTGGCAAGTAAGGGTTAATGTACTAAACAAAGGGGCAGGTGAAAGCTAAAGTTACATTCTTAGCTACTGAAGTTTTCCTTGCCAGGACTGGAGAGCATTCATCTGGTCCTCTGCAATAATAGACTCTGACAGCAAAAAAATAGAAGAATGTGCCGTGAACAGGTTCTCACGTGGGCCCAGTCATTCCGTGGCAGCTCCACCCGCTTTAGGCTTGTCACAAAGTGTTACTGTAATCCTTCGAGAATGCTTCCCTGGGCATTGGGAAATCTACCTGTTAATGCTCAAGGTCTTGTTGGGTAAAAGTGTCACAATCTCAAGTGTTTTTCAGCACAGTTATTGCAATCTAAGCCTTTTCATTCAACAACAAGGCTGGCAGCCAGAGGTCTATGTACAGAAAGGGTGGGGGGTTATCTGTACACATTTTGTGTAAAGTGTACTCATTGGTGGCATGTGTGAGACTCCGCGCGAGGTAAAATAATATCTAAGGCATAGAAAGATGGAGCAACCAAAGCTCCATCAGGAGCAGGAATAAAAGGCCAACCAACATTTAGTTTTACCAAGTGTGATAAAGTAGTTCGAGAATTATAATAGCAAAATATTAAAATGAACAATAAAATGACCATTACAAGGATAACCCAGATTTATATGGTAAGAAACCAAGCACTAGGACACTTGCTTTGTCCAATATCCACTTGCGGGCTTGGTATGTGGAGCTTTCGCCCCTGCTGTTCTCCAGCTTGACTGCTTTAAAAAAAATAAAACACATTGGTATGTTTATCGACTGATAGGCCAATCTCCTAGTGCTTCGTTTTTTATTTGTATCTCCTTTAAGGGACTATATCACCTAAACATTGTTTTTACTGTGAAAAAATGATTGAAAATGATCTATACATTGTGTTAGCAGAATTGCAAACAAATGCTTAAATTAGGATAAAATTGGTATTAAATGTGTTTGTGGAGTCTCCTGTTTATGACATCACCTGTGGCACGGTATGCAAATGAACTGCTTTTCAATGTGTAATTTGCATATCAAGCCAGAGGTGATGTCATAAGCAGCAGACACCACAGACACATTTAAAACACATTTTTCTCCTAATTTAGGCATTTACTTGCAATTTTGCTAAAACAGGGATCATTTTCAATCATTTTTTATGCTCTACATGCACAGCAAAAACAGTATTCAGGTGATAAAAATGGCTGATTAAAGGCACTGTATGTCATCACCTGCTGCTTGCGATGCATTTGGTGGCAATTCTGCTACACAATGCATCTTTAGTTTTATTCTTTACATTAACATTAAAAACAATGCTTGGGTGACAGTCTCCTAAAACAAACTTAGATCAAGGCCCAGCTCATTAAACGTATTACTATTAATCCCTCTAAGATTTTATTTCATCAGACACAAGGAGCCATCATCCTTGACATAGCAATCTCACTAACAGGATGTTACATATGGCAGACACAGTGATGGAGTCAGTGCCGTGGGGTACCTAATATGGTCTATTGATGAGATGTAAAATTATGTATGTAAAATATTAGTGTTTCCAAGGAGACCAAAAGATTCAAAAGATCTGCAATAAAGTTCAACAATTGTATAAACTATCTTTCTGTAGATTTTATTTCTTGACTGCGTCTAACATTTCAGGGGTTTCCACAATGACTGCTCCATTTCTAGAACGGACTTCTTAAAAAGCGCCTCTTCTATCGTCACTCCTTTCTATGTAGAGATAATCTCTCGTCAATTCTCCATTCCTGCCCTGGGGGTTAAAGCCTGGCCACTTGTCCCCTGTATAACCTTTCTGAAGAACAGGTTACGCCTGCACCCAACGCAGATCTAGACGGATTGCCTGCGAGTTTACCGAAGCCTTCTTAACACCCAAAATTGGTTCTGGGATTATTAAGGTGTACCCCCAACACATATTTGTTCATTTGAGAATATTCTTAATGCTTGTTATAAGGAAACGCTCTTAGTCTTCAACAAACTCTTGCAAAAACCCCAGGCAAACATCACAAAGATACACTGTTTTCTTACAGAACAAAGAATTTGTGTTGATCGTCTTGTGGTTTTCATCAACGACATGTAACGATAAAGAAAGCAGCAGCAGAAGCCACAATGTGTATTCTGTTTTCTATTGAAGGCTTGAAAGGAACGCGCATTTGGATACATTTTCATCTCTTTGTGAAGTGACCGCGGACTGACAGAACCATGGAACAAACCTCCGTAACCCACAAAACAATAACATTGATTTTTCTCATGCCGTCATGTTTACTCCCTGTTGGTTAGACATTTTTTCTACGGAAAACCAACTTGTCATATCCGTCTGCTTGTATTGGAACTTAGGAATGTATTCATTAAATAGGGAGTTGAAGGGAATGGACAAGGGAATTTCAAAGTTAAGGCCAAAGTAGCTGAGTAAAATTCTCCCAATCAGCGAACGGGCCCTACTATGTCAGCTAGACAAAGACTGTAGAGGTCCCGCAGCTTGGCTGTAATAGTTAGTTTGCTATTATTAACATTCTATTACCTTATGCCATCTCCCCACAAAGAAGAGCATTCCACCTTGGAACATATGGTCTTCCTGTACTTTGTTCAATTTCAGGATATTATGGCGGATTAATACCATTGTGGACTTTTTCGTAACATGCGCTGTGTATCGCTGTTCTCTGAATTTTCTTAACAGAGGGATAAACCCCAATGCAAGGTTAATCAGGCTTAAGACTACTTCTGCCTTTGAAAAACACCTTTTGAACAATGCTGCAAGTCTGCGCTCTTCAAAACACATAGCTCTGTATTTGGAAGTTTATCTACAGACTTACAAAAGGTCACGTCATGGAGATGCTATGTAAGCCACATTAACCCATAAATGACCGAGAGGACCAGCTACTCAAGGAGTGGAAATCCGTAAAAAAGGCTGCCTGGACGTCTGCAGTTGGACCGCCTTCTGCCTGGATATATACATATATATACACAAATTGTTAGGCCCCTATTTTAACCCGTCCGTGGACATCTAAGGACGTTTGCGTCCAGTATTTCAGGACAGCAGAGATCATCTTTCTGCAGTTCATTGCAGTTGATACTTGGGCACACCTCTACAATGTCGCAAAGTCTCTGACTCTGTGTCCTGGCTAACGATTGCTCTGTGAGCACAAAATCGCCCCAAGGGATTAATTTAGTGTCCTGTCAGTCAAGGTCAACAAAACAGGAATAGTTTTGCAAATGTTTCTTTTCATTTTCCCTTGCTTGTGGGAATAGTCGGTAATACTGCCACTCTGCCAGATCATTAGGGGCAATATCAACGGTTTGTCAGACTGACCAGTAACGGGGAATGTGTCAGTGACCGACCTCACCCCTATTCAAAACTCCACAAACCCAACATTTTTACCATACATAACCAGCAATAGCTTCTAAGCTAAACATGATAGGAAGATCATTTATAAAGTGACCAAGTCAACAAATTGATTTGTTGAGTCAACAATTTACATAGCGCAAGGTACAGAGCATAGAAGGGAACTACATACTAAGTTAGACAAACAGACTGGTACATGAGGTAGAGAACCGTGCTCGCAAGCTTACAATCGAAAGGATCAAGAACACTTCTTTAAAAAAGTTTTCAGATTTTGAAATGACTCCCTCTAAGTATATTTTAAGCGATGGTATTTATAACGATAATGGCAGTATAACACATCACAATTGCATTTTTACAGCAAATATTTTATTTCTTCCCAGTGTCAATTATTATACGGTATAATATTAGCACCAGTATTAAAAACAAACCTACCTAATAAAACATACGTTGGCATACACAAAGCATCTGTTGTATGTAGATTTGCTTTTAGAACATGTGTTATTGATTTTACACCCATTTATATAATGAATGCATTTATGATGATGGTGCATGCACCAACAAAGCCTGTGCAGTGGAACTGCCAGTGTGTAATTGCACTGGAGATCAGTGATCAGTGTGAAAGGCATCAAACCTTGTATTACACATTCCACACTAGTCTGTAAAATGTTCCCCTGTCAATTACACAAAAAGCAACAGATAAAAACATCCCCACCGCACTGCTCTCCGATTACTGGAAAATCATGCACCCTGCAACGACTTTGGCAACTTTTCAGAAATATCTGCAGCCAATTACGGAGCTTTAAACATAAACGGCAAAAGCTGCGGAGAGGATTAAGCTTAAAGAGATCTATTTACCCTGCAAAGCCTCTCCCATCGGATGAATGGTATTAACAAGAGGTTTTATATTCGTAATAAAATAAATATTTCATACATTAAAATCTCTTTCACACGCTCGCCACAATTCTTCCAATCCCTACAGGTTGCCTCTCAAGTAGCCCAAATATTTCATTTTAAATACCGAGTCATGTATGCTGATAGCATGTTCTGATTGGCACCTTCCATCCCCCCCCCAGAAGTTTCAGCTACTGTTTCATACAGGTCTAACATAGAAAACTAATTTAATTATAATAATAATAGCAATTCTTTTTGTAGAGACTTGCACTTTACTGCACCCTCGCTGACCCAACCAAACTGACCGTTCATTGTACATAGTATTAGCCCCAGTTCATGGCACTAATTTTGATGAGACCATAAGTATAAGAGACAGAGTTCTTTCTAAAAGGAATCAAACCTGCAGTTTGAACAGGTTGCAGTTGTGGCCAAGTAAGTTACCACACAGGCCTGCTTCACTAATCAGCCGGACCAGTGGGGTGCGGGAATAGTCCTATACTGGGGTGGGTGAGGTGGTTAATACTTGGGAATTGGATTATGTTAAGATTACACATTAGTTGGTGGAACAATACACTAACCTAGTCTCCGACACCGCTGTAGAAGGCCAACGTTATGCTATCAGTTTAGGGTAAAGATGCGGGTACTAACCTCTACATACAAAATATATTATAGCTTTGTCTGCACTACACTGGATCACATGACTCAACAATATACTTACCTTGATAAACCAAAATTAAACAAGATAGTATGGGCATGCTGGGATGGCTGAGCATTATGGGAGTTGCAGCTAAAAAAACAGGTACTGATCTGGGAAGCCCAAATGAGAAACATATGGATTCTCCCAACACGTAAGATTAAAACAATAATAATTTCTTTGGGTCAGTTGAGTCCAAGAACAGATGACTCTAGGTTTTGGACTATGGATGGGCCCTGCTAGAAGGCATCTTGTTAGCCATCGCATGAATGGGGCCAGGCATATAACATCTGTAGGTGGTTTCCTTACCTCATCCTTGATGTCTTCTTGCTGCTGCGCAGTGAAGATTTCCATCGCGGAAATCAGTCTCATCATTAGCTCGTCCACCGACGTGTTCCCTGGCAACGGCACAGTCAATCAGCGAGGAATTAGCGGCAGACGAGTTATAGCAACACGGCAGATTAAGACCAAGAAACCTAATTAGAATGTTTATAATCGACCGATTTGGGGAGACATTTCAGATACGGATCTCCTAAATGGCAGCGGTAACAAAAATACAAGTAATATAAAGGAGAATTAAAAAAAAAAAAACTCGCAGGTGACAATTGTTATTGTGGGGAAGAGAATGAAAAAAAAAAAAACCACTGCACAGGGAACCAGATGCTGTGTGTGTAACATGTAACCTAGGAGAGATGTAGCTGACCTACTAACAGGAGTTATTGGAGAAATTACAATGTAAAACTTTGGTTTACACTTAAAGATGTACGAAATGTTTTAAAATAAATAAAACATTTCAAAGAATCACCAGATAATGTACCAAAGTACACAGCATTTTCTAAGAATCCCAGGGTAATTTCAAAATATATTGTATTTTATTTAAATATTAAATGTATATATATTTTTTATATTATATAAATTTTTTGGAGCAGCATCATAAATTATAAGAGGGCTAAAGAAAAGCTGGCATATAGTGTAACATTACATAAAATATAACCAGCAGTGTGTTCTCTACGTGTCCCACAGAATGGGGGGGGGGGGGGGGGGTCTGGAAGTTCCCACTATGAGTAATATAATATAATGATACAGAAGGGAATGAGTGTCCTGATTAGAAGGGTAAATATGATCTAACCATATAGTGCAGTATGATATCCGTATGTTTTATTATTCACTGTGAGGTCACTAACATGTTGCTTGCGTCCTAATCACTTGTTTTAAACGGGTATACTATTTCATTGAATTGCAAATGTTAAAAACATGTTCTAACATAGATCCGATTGTAAAAAAAAAAAAAAAAAAAGCCAAGCCTTCAAATCCCATTAATACCGTGACATTTTACACACCTGTGGCCAGTTCGCCGAAATCAGGAAGGGCTAACTTTTTGAAAAGCCGTTTTTGTGGACTACATTTCCCATGATGCTCAGCCAGCCACTGGAAGGCTGAACATCATGGGAACTGTAGCACCCAAGACCTGTAGATTAAAAGGTTATCCATCCCTAGATTAAACTGCTGCATTACTGCTAAAAAAAAAAAATTAAAAAAAATCAAAAAAAAAAAAAATTCTAGGTCTAATGCTTAGATTGGACAATAATTAGGGAATCTCTCTTGCCATCTGAAATGCCGTACCTTGGATAACATTCAATACTTCATTAGACGATCGTTTTCCCATAATAATGAGGAAAAGTGGAAACTGATCCGTTTTCTGAGATCGAACAGTCTGTGCTACCACACTGCCAAAATGTCGGGTACAGGATGTGAGGAACCTGAAGGGAAATGGAAAAATAAAAGATAGTAAAACTTTAAAGCAAAAAAAAGATCAAAAACAATAAAAAGTACAGAAATGCACAGTTTTGGGTGCAGAAGAAAATGTGCATGCCATTTTACCATCAATACTAGGCACTATGGGAAAAAATAAAAATACAACTGCTTCTACTGCAGAATCAAGTTACTTGTAAGGTTTAAGAGGACTTTATATTTCTTTAGAACACTGCATGTTAAGATGTCACACTGAACCTATTTTTGGATAGGCAAATTCTCCTTTGCGTGTACAATAGGTTTGTGATAAACGTTTGTTATCAAAATACATTGTTTTTACAAAACAAAAATCCACGTTGTGAAAGTATACATGCAAAAAAAGAATTCAGAAAAAGTGAAACTTTTAAACAGAAGAATAATCTCCAAAGAGATGTACCACTACAAACAAAGAATCAAACTTACATTATTTTCAAATCAGAAAAAAAAATTAGGCCAAGATGATGAAATGATCCTATCTTGTCTTTTCAGATTATTTCAGGTCAACCAGACGTTTTGGGACTAGTTCTACGAGGCTTCACAAAAAAAGCCTCAGTGAAGAGGTCTATGTAACGAGCCCCAAGGTTCGTTCATGGAGTTACAGTTTCTGGTGAGTCCGGTCAAGTTCACTTGGACCCTGAAGCCTTACTTAGACCTAACAAACCAGGGTGGCTGATTTCACGTTAACATTTTGACTACACTGTTATGTATTGCTCCGTCAAAATGGTGCAATCCATTTGATTTATGTTCTTCGTTGAGGCATTTCTGCTGGAGCCAACAATAAATAAGATAGAAGCGCAACTTAATGCAATACAAACCACACAAAACTTTATTTGCACCTCTAAAAAGTTTTACTGATACCTAATAAAATGAGGGGAAATAAGTGTCTAGTCACCAAAAACTTCTCTTTAGTGAATATAGTCTTAATTTGCATTTCTATACATATCAAATGGCCACATATGTAAATAAATTTAAATTATATATATATATATATATATATATATATATATATATATATATATGTGTGTGTGAAAGCATTCAAATTTGCCTTTTTTATCATCAAAAAGAAGGGGGAAAAAATCCACTTATAATATTAGCATAGAAAAGTCGAGCATTAGTATTCTTAACACGATCTGAAATAAATGAAAAAAATGATAAAGCTTTTCTCTTCCATTAGAGGACTGTTTGAAATTAGCATTTCTTTCAAGAGAAAAGGGTAGCTTATGATATGTTTTCAGATGTGATGGTAAAAGTAAATGTCATAATAATAATGAATTATGAAAGACCAAATGCAAATATGGAATACTTTAATAAGATCCAATTTAATAAAGTCTGTAAAAAATAATAGAGTTTTAATAACATGGGTCAGAAATGGCAAAACTGTGGAAATTTCTGAGAACTCGCCACTGAATGAGGTCTATTAATACTTAATTATTTTCATGAAACATAATTTAAATTGAGCGGATTTTTTTTTTTTTAATGTTAGAGAATAAAAAATGTGAGAAGAAGTGGAGTGGATGATATGATTAATTAATGATGAACACAATATAATAATGCATTCATATAACTCCATTAACCCAAACGGATTACCTTAATTATTGGTAGAATAGTGTAAACAAATAAACCAGGTTTCTAACTCCTCAGGAATCTTTTTTGGGGGGAAGTTTACAAAGTGTGAGCAAAGTTTCACTTAAAGGGACACTCCCACCCACAAATATTTTTTCCAGATATGTCTTGTTTTTGTTATGCAAGTTTATTTTATGAAATATGTGACAAAACAAGTGTAATTTTGTGAAATAATGTTTTGGGGTGCCACCTTGAAATGAGTTTCCTGTATGAGAAGTAAATATCATTCTTCTCCTGTGAGGCATATTGAGGACCCTCACATTCATTGAGAAAAGTTTTAATACCATTGTCCTCTATGTCTAAGGGGGTTTGAAGGCAAGATGAAACAAATAGTAAACGCAAGGAGCGCCAAACACACCAAACAGTAAGAAGTGGAATATTAGGTTATATAAAAACAAAAAGATAATCATAATCCGTCTGACCAACATGAAGATAATTTCACAAAAGACTTTTGTAGTAAACCGTTGATAAGTAACTGATGGAATTACATATCCACATTGGATGATTGGGGCTGGGGACACAGAATGCAGTCTAGAAGTCAGAATCACAGACTTGCATTGAATGGGACGGTAATGTAACTATTACATCACAAGGGGGCGGAGTTATGATCAGGTTAATCTCCTCTCTTTGTGTTGGAAATCCTGCCCACGATGATACACAGGAGCCAGTATGAGAGCAGGGGAGTATCTTATGACATCTTCATGTGTGCTTTGGCAACAGTTGTAAAGTGAGACTGGCTGGAAGAATTTGGACAATGTTGCATCATGGGAAATATTCACAAAATGGAGCCAGGAGATAAACACCTAATTTTATTTTTCCTTTTATATGCAATTAATTCAATCATATAAAAATCAAAACAGTGTCATATGATTTATAAATGTTTTTGTTTTAAAGGACCAGGTTATCTAGTTACATCTTATGTAAGTGGTAGTGTCCCTTTAATGTGTAAAAAAAAAAAAAAAAAAAAAATTATATATATATATATATATATATATATATATATATATACATACATATACACACACACACACACACACACACACACACCAAAAATGTGTTCTCCATATCGCACAGTTGCTCTAAAAATATAAATGTTCAGAGCAATTATAATCTATACATAGAAAACATTTTTAATCTAGTATACGAAAGCAGAATTGTCTCTAACATGAGTGCGCTGTTTGAAGAATCTATGTGATATTTTGTGGATATAATACGGTGTCTGTATGTTTGGGAGTAAAATGTAAATATTTATTTCATTATAAAGCATACCTGAAAAATGACTACACATATAAACGAACACAGAGTTGGACAAAATGATTTAGGAGACACTGACAATTTTAGGAGCCAGAAATATCAATATAATGATCAATAATAATAACAAAAATAAATAAGTTAAGCATTTAGGAGCGGTTTATATATTTATCCAGTTATCTGTCTAGATCTTATATAGGCCAAAATGAAGTCTCTTTTCTTCTATATTATTTAGAGCACTTGTGAAAGAATACAGGATTTTGTAAGGCACTCTAATACAGGGAACTATATATTCTACATTGTTCAGTCATAAGGACTGAGCATCAAGGGGTATATAGTGCCGAACCATCTGCAGTGCCGAGGTTAGCCATCACAGAGCTTTAAAACACACAACCAATAAATTATTTATGCCGTATGTGGTAAGGTGAACAATACAGGGAAGGTAAAGCCAAGCCATTTAACAGTGGATTAACACGGGGCGCGTCCAGTCTAGAGTGGCCAAAATAGTGGCCTGGAGAGCGTATGAAAAGAGCCAGATGTCAGGGCATGAAACAGGGGCTCCTATTCACAGCTCGGAATGTGGATTACCCAGATCTCCTCCTACGTGCAGAGGGAGGTGAATTGTAGCTAACCCAGGGTAGTCGGCACCCCGCCATTCTTGCTTCTCCCTCAATTATACAAATATTTAGTTGGATAAAGACACATGGTAGGCAATGCTACAAAAAGGGTTTCGGCTTTCTTTGCCTCTCCCTTAATTGACAGTTGCAAAAATGTTGCTAAAAACGAATGCTGAGAAGGTCTGCAAATGCTTGTGTTAGAAAACAGTGTCACCCTCATTACGGCATCCAAACCTTTGTTGTGCCCGCAACTGAAAATGTAACAGACGGGAAGGACAAAAAAAATGCCATTTTACAACTGCAGGAAAGGCTGGTTAATACCGTCTTTTAAAGAGCCACGTGCAAGAGATGCAAAATGGTCATACCAGGCCTTCCTCTGGATAGGTCTGTGTAATATTGGTCAACTTCTGCTAACAATCTATATAATCCGGGGGGGGGGGACTAAACTTTATTTTATTCCACATTAGAGGTTAAGCACTCAAATAGTTCTGCGCACTTATTCTAACCGACTTTTAGCATACTGTGAAAAATAAGTAAAAGACGAGCTAGTTTATGGTTCAGAAGAGAAGTTTGGCTCTCTCTTTTTTTCCCATTAACCCGCAAGGTCTTGATACAGAGATTTTTTTAATATATATATATATATATGAGGATGTGTGTGTACAGGGATAAAAAAAGACACAAACATCAAATATGGTCTAATATAAAGTTACATGCAAGGCAAACGTGTTTAATATTTAATCATCATCATAATGATAATGAGGATACCCCTTGTGGGCCCACATACTGCCTTCATTTTACCACCTCTCTCCAAGCCCTTAACACATACCCAACTGAGCATCTCTTCCATCACCTCAGCACCCTACCTACTTTCCTAATTATCATCTATCAGCTCTGGTTTCCCCATTGCCTCGTAGAAATTACGTTTTACAAGGTATGGAAACAGTTGGGGTATGTCTAAATCCCCTAATGTTATCCACTGTCTCGATGCCTAGATCTGACCGCAGAGCAAGACGCCATTTTCCTTTGGCGGATTATTGGTGAAGTTTTGTAATTTGCATTAAAATAAGCAACAACTATTCAAACTGGACTTGCGATAAACTTGGTTTATACTGTGAATTTATACAATAAAACAAGATCCATATATTTTGTCAGCAGAATTGCCACCAAATGCTAAATTAGAAGATAAAAATGTGTTTTAAATCGATCGGTGGTGTCCCCTGTTTATGACATCACCAGTGGCTTGATATGCAAATGACACATTTCCTTGCTGGGGGAAGAAAAAAAAAAAAAGTACATTTGCATATCAAGTCATAGGTGAAGGTCTCACTTAACAAAAAAAATCCTTTCCTCTTAATTTAGGCAGTTGCTTGCAATTATGGGAACACAATATATAGGTTTAGAGACCATTTAAACATTGCTCATTTGGGATGTACATAATAAAACTATAAATTGTGTTTGCAAAACGGCAGAAATTAACAGAAATGTATGTTTTAAATGTGTACATGGTGTAATTCTTCATTGCAAGTAGCTAATTTGCATATGGAGTCACAGGTGATGTCATAAACATGAGACACCTCAGACACATTATAGATTTTTGAACTTTTTTTTTATTCTCTACATTCACAGTATAAACACGGTTTATGTGACCGTCTTTTTAATAAAACCGCAGTTACTAGAGCTGGATCCTTTGATTCTGTTAGCTGGGCCTACTATTTTGACTCCCAGGGGGTTTCTCTGATCCAGCTGCTCTTTCCCTTGTCTGGCATCTCTGCAGCATTAAGTAAAATTAATTTCCTACATCTGGCTGATGTCAAGTGCACAAAATTTCCCTAATCGTCTCGCTGAGCTGCGAGTGGGACAAGAGCCGCCAAGGATCAGCAGACGGACGCTTAACAAATTACAGAAGGGTGCGAAGGTCAAAAAGGATGAACCAAGGAGGCTCTCACTGGAGAAATATTAACATGTCGGATTTCTTGACATAGCTAAAGAGAAGCAGTTTATTTCCTTCCTTCCCCCCCCCCCCCCCCCCAACCAAACTTCAAGTGCTTTCGATGGCCGATCAAGTGGAATTAAAGATACAAGAGCCCTTACGGAATTAGAGAATTCACAGCTTTACAAAAGTGCGACACTTCAACAGGACATGTGTCAAACAGTACTCAGCCAGCAGTGGAAATTCAAGTGCACTCCACTGACAATAGTCTCAATCCGGGGCATGTCCAATTCTTGTATTAAGGAGTGCAAACTGTCAGGCTCACAATTTCCAGTTTGAAACTGGAATGTCCAATGTTTCTTGGGCAAATCTATACATATGAAATGCCCTTGGAGTCTTGGATTCATCAGGAAAGTTCAGATACATCTGTAATTACTTTACCAACTGTTATACTAAAGTGAAAGTAAACTAAACTGTATACAAGAAAACAGCTTTCTGGAAATAAGGCACGAATGTAAAACTGTGTCAATTCCCGGGACAGACATCAGTTGGAAAAAAAAATAATCATTGCCACGTCTTTCTGAGCTGATACATTCAGCTTGTGCAGCCAATCAGAGCCCTTGACCACCGCTTGTTTCTGACTAAACAAATAATCCGTAGAGGGGACCTAGTTAAGATCAACAGAGGGTCTGTCACTGCACTCGCCGAAAAAGACAGGAAGTGGCTGGATGAGAAACTAAATTAACAGAAATGTATGTTTTAAAAAATGTTTTTTAAAAGCACACGCGGTGTCGCCTGTCTATGACATCATCTTGTAGCTTGGTATGCCAATAACACATTTTTCTAAGAAATTAGCTCATTTGCATGTGGTGTAAAGGGTGATGTCAAACATGAGAAACCTCAGACACTTTAAACACACATTTCTATCTGCTGAATATCAAGCAAATACATAACTTAACTCAAAGCATTGCATCTTTTTGATTATATATATATATTTATTTAAATTTTATTATTCTCTACATTCAAATGATAAACCATGTACACATAATAAAGTCCCATCTAGAGCTTCACCAAAGAGGCAGAGTAATTTTCTATGTGCTAGTCCTATATGAACCTTGTATAATCTAATCTGAGCACTTGTTCCTGCTTGGTAATGTATACAGAATAGCTAATATGAGCAGGTACAGTCCAAGTGGAAGTTCACAAGAGAAGCAGAAGGACATCCGGATTGGGCTGCAACAAACTAATACAGAACACAAAGCACAGGGCCTTTGGTTCGTCAGCAGTGTGAAAAGGAACATATAGTATTGTTTATGTGAAACAAAAACTACCAAAAAGGCCAAACTTCTTAACTGCTTTCCCCAGTTAAAATTCTCACAGGCCGCCAGCTGCTCACCTGGAAGGGAACAAAGTTCTGAACTGGTATCTCCTTTTTTTTTGTACTGTACCAATGCCATTCAGCAAAACAGGATTATCACCTAATGTAAACAAAATCTTCTCGCTGCCTGTTTAACTCATTTACCAGATGAATGGGAAACTGCAGCTAACCTATCATTAAGAGAAAACTGAGTCGCTCAAGGCTCGCTAAGCCGCTCACACGCTCTCATCCTATCAAGCGCTTCCTGAGTAGGTTAGTTTACCTGTTTCACCAACAGGCTGAGAATGGTATTTTAAACAGTTATAATGCTCACCCCTGCCCAGCTTGTTCTCGTTTTCAGGAGATTTTCACCTCTATCCCCTCCACCCCGTTTTTTTTTTTTCTGCCTTTTAATTCTATTTAGTGCGATTAGCAAAGTATTCACAAGTGCAGCCCTGGACAATGCTGGGCAGTAATTATGGACCGTTAACAAAGAGATGTAAACAATTACTGAGCTGCTCTGAAACTCAACACTAATAAAGTCATTAGATGCTGCCCCAGTCATGATCCTGCTCAAAAAAAAAAAACCTCTGAAGTTACAGGAACACATGGCATTGTGCAAAGGGACAATTGATGCTGGTGGAATGCAAACCTCGAGTTAAACCAGGCTGCAAATTGATCTTGACGTTCTGTTAAGACCGGCACTATAATCAAAAGCCCAGCAGAAAGAGAGACTATGACTAGGAGAAATCATGCAAGAGGAGTATGTTCATCCTCTCCGGCAGGGTTCCTCCACAGCTGGCCTTCAGGAGAATAGTAAAGTGCTACAACATGTCTACATAACAAGTTATGTTTAAATGATAGACTTCATCAAGCGTAGGCATTCTAAATAGAATGCTTTCATGAAAGAATACTAATAAAGTACCTTGTTGAGCCCTCTGTCTGTATAGTTCTAACAAGGGACTGACATTTTGTTCAGAATCTAGGGTCAGATGAAGGAAGTTCTGATCCAAGATGTCTGCTCCCTGATCTATACAGAACAAAGTCTCAATAGGGTAACTTTATTTATATTCTCTCATTAAAGAATTTATATTTAAGATTCATTTTTACTGCAAAGTTATACTAAAATGTATTTTAAAAAATGCGAATGTTTTTACTTATGCAACAAAAAAAACAAATTCCTACAGCCCAGGAAGGGAGAGAAGTCTTATATAATTACGTCTAAGTTTCCCATGGGGTGGTTTCTAAATCTCTCTCTCTGTTGTTCGTAATCTACCTGAGAGAGATGGAGTTCAGTAAAGTATAATATGCTGTAAAGTGTTACTGGTTCTCCTGTCATAGAAAGGCATGCTTTAATACTGGCAAGTGTGAACGGATTGTAACACACAAATCAGTCTTCATCTACTATACATCCCATCTGTGGGAAAGGTAGCTGAAGAGAACCAAGCTCTCCAGAGCCACACGTAGGGTACTAGATAGAGACGGAGAGGGGGCTGAGAGGACCAGGCCAGAGTATCTTCAGTCAAGTTAAGAAGGGGTTAACAGCCAGAGTCAGCACCTGTGAACAAGGCTAATTGTTCCACAGAGAGGAGAGAGACATGGAAAGTCAGGATATAGAGGCAACTATGTATCAGGAAGGCTTGTACAAAGAGAGACTGTGCCATCCAGCTGCTGCTGTTGGATCGTGACTCTCAGACAGCCTACAGACTATATAGATATATGATATGTACATTGCGTTCGCAATCTATTTAAAACTCCACTATGAATGTTTGTGGTGTCTTCCATTTATGACATCACCTTGTGGCTTGAGATGCCAACTACAACTTGACCACTGAAAGCAATTAATTTGCATATCAAGGCACAATTATGTCTATGAAAAAATACATATTGCAGGGCTGTCAAGTGGTGAGCTCACCACACCCAGTGTTCAACCAGGAGATTAACGAGGACCGCAAAGGAGGAGAGAAGAAGCGGTGGGCACTCTCCGAAGCCATGCTCGACAACCTAGTGACACAGGTACCTAGCACGGGTTGCCAACCACACCAGCTGCTCCATTGGAAGTGGGACGGTTAACCCATCGGTGCCAAAAAGGGTTAATAGGGGATCTGTACATCCTGCTGAAGCATGTGCGAGGCGGGGGTCAATAATGAACAGCTGTGAGGTGTTTGAAAGGGGGCCGCTCCTGTTGAAGTGTTCACGGCAGGTTATCTGTGCAGCCAGTAAACTCCTATTACCAGTGTATCCAAGTTCTGCTACTTAATAAACTCCTTCTGGTAAAACATTACAAAGCAATTACATGGCCGGTGATTGCCCCCCTCTAATGAAACTACACCGCAATTTTGGTTATTGTAAAATAAAAAGGGTCCGAGGAATCAAACAGGGCGAGCGACAAAGCAACAGCAGGTATCCATCTGAATTGAGCCGCCACAGATGGTTACGAAGCAGCATCTTATTCTGCATGGCATTGTGGAGAAAAGGGTAGGAGGGTCTCCATGCGGACCATGAATGGACACGGCGGTATGGAAGAGTTTACTGAACAAAATATGAAGTTTACTTAAATTTAAAAAAAAGAAAAGGAGGGGGGCCGAGGCTCTTAGCCAAATGTTTTGCTTTCCTTTAAAAAACGTTCCTGTTTGATGAGCTCGTCAGGCATTGCTCATGGGCACTAGACGGGTTATGGTCTTTTTGGACATAGAAAGGTTGAAGAAAATGGATCTGCCTTCCATAAACGAATTACAACATCTTTAAAATGTAACCTTTACGCTGTGCTTTGCACACATGTGCATGCATTACATTCTTTTAGGGGCCGTTCTGGCACACATTGCATTCTGGGATTGTGTGCTATGCATTGTGGGTGCACTTGCTAGTCACTTTACTGACCGTTTTCACCTACAGCGAGCTATGAGCTTCAACGTAACATACCATCTGTAAAACTACCAACCATCTAGCAAACATAATACAGAGTTGAAATGGTTACTGCTTTTAAAGTGCAGCCATGTGTCTTTTTACACCTCACTGACAATTCCTATGGGCAGTTGAGTTTGGTTGCTTTTCATTGTAATCATGGATCAGAATTCTAGTTAAATGTGGACATGTATTATAAAGGCATGTAATCCGGCAGGTAAGCCCTTGAATACGAGGCAAGTGTTTCCAAATTGGCACAAAAACCAAGCAATGTGGACAATTTTGCTCCTATAATGTACATGGGGGCCAGGTTAATTAGGTCTGACCGCTCCCGTTACAATGAACGGGGGTGCTAAATGTTCCCAGCCCCTCTATCGTACACATTGGGGGCCTGGTCAAGTTTGAGCCAACTTCCAACCCTGTTTATAATAGCAGGGGGTCAGGGCTTTCGCTCTGACCCTACATGATTATAAAAGGGGCCAGGGATTTTTTTTTTTTTTTTTTAATTTATGGGTCAGCGGCAGTCTGTTGGCCTTAAGGGGGGGGGATTTAAAACTCTGCTGTTATGGACCATAACGGTCCATATAGAGTAGAGCAAATCCATAGGATTCCCAGGTAAAACCCCAAATGAACATGGCTGAAACTCAGCCTGAAATTGATGATTTTGGGTTGAAATCAGCTATATTGACTAGCTGAATTTGAGAAAATTCTGAAATTCTACTGCTTTGACCGATCTGGTCCCATTTATGATTAAATCGTTGCTGGTGAAACACCCAGGACTGATTATATGCTCCATGTCTTTGATTGTATAAAGACTGGAATAACGTTTGTACTTCTATATAGAATTCTCAACATCTCCGGATGTTGTTTTGTCTTCCAGAGTGCGCCGTCTATCTGATCCAGCTGTTTTATCACTGTGAGTAATGGTGGGAATCCGTTCATAGCGGCAAATGGATATAACAAGCCGGTGCCTCAGACACTGGCCAAAGTCAGCCCTCACCTGGCTCTGTTGGCTTCTCGAGTCATGTCCCAAGCCCAAGTGATGAAGTTCTGACTTAGATACGATACAATGGACTCTGCACAGAGCATTTGGGAGCAGAAGACATTGGCAAGAACACTCTCGTCGTGGTGGAGGTAGATCGCAAGCAGCTTCCTCTGTAAAATACAAAGATGAGAAAAGAATAGGTAAATAAATCAGAAAAAGTAAAATCAGCCCAAGTTGCAGAGGCAACACCTCAGACAATGATTGTTACATCCGTCTCAGTTTCACCAATCTTGAAGCTTTTATTGCAAGTCTTGCCAAACTGCATGAAGTACCCTCCACAAAATATAACAAAACAAAAAAAACACGTTGGACACTTTAATTTAAACAAGAGAAGAGAGCTACGGGAAGATCAGAGGCTGTCCCTCAGGATCAACCCCTTCTGCATTTCAAAGGACTTCTTCCAGGCAATATCCTAAGTTACTGTGCTAGAATCTCCTCCATTCTAAGGAAAGCAGGGTAAAGATGTGTTTACACAGTGATTAGACCCTTAGAATAAGCTCCCCACCCCTGTAGAGAGAGCCCAACTATTCTTCTCCTGCACCAATTCACAAAGCCGGCCAATATTAAACACCCATGCTGGGAAGACAGGCGAATGCAGGCTGGTGGACAGTCCAAAAAGGAAAGGGGAAAAAAAGCCTTTGCAAGGCCTTCATTCTTTACCAGCAAGGAAAACTTAGGAAAGTGTTTAGTTAGAGAAAACCCTACATTGACCTTGCCCTAAACCCTTTAATCTGTCCTTTGTCACAGTGCCGCATTGTGACATCTCCAACACTCCTCCCCACCCCCCAGTGCTACTCCTTGAGAGCAAAAAAAGAAATATATATTCTAAATAAAAAGTGTAAAAAGAACCTGCTGAGAAAGCAGTTTTTATGCCAAATACAAACGTTACAAAAAGGTTCTCTTATTTCTAGGGGTTATAGAAAAATGACAGGGCTGGCGTACTGAGTGCATATCTCCACTGCCCGTAACAATGAGTTAAGCCTTTTCATTAAATCCCATAAAATGGCTATTTTTAGTCTTCGTATGCATTAGGTTTTGGAGAATTTATTGCTCAAATTTCAATTCCAAAGCATATGGAGAAGAATATAGTATCCAAACATGTAAAGATCCGTCTCCTGGTATCCGTAGAGCTCTACAGGCTCCAGATTCCAAACGAAACGCAAAGGCTGGGGGAGAAGGGCAGAACTACATAGAAGAAGCCATCTTTAATGAGGTACATTGATCGTTGTTTTATTAGTGGCCCACTGGGTGATGATTAAAACAGTTTAAGAGGGACGGCTGGGTTAAAGCTATTTCCAATCTACAGCAGTCTGTGCTGAGCATTTGAGATAATGAAGAACAAGAAAAAAAGGAAACATTCAATAGAAAAGGATTTTTTGGGGGCTGAAAAGTTTCCCTCTTAGAAGAGAAAATCAGACATTGTTTTCTCCATTACCTTCAAAAACATCCACCAATCCCGTACCCCCTCAATTAAAAGTAACGGTCACCTAAACTTTTTTTTTTTTTTTTTTTTTTACTGTGAATGTAAATAAATGTATTTCAAAATTCATCTATACATTGTGTTAGCAGACTTGCAAGCAAATGTATAAATTAAGAGAAAAATGTGCTTTAAGTGTGTCTGTGCTGGCACCTGGCTGGTGACACTGGTGGCCAGATATTCAAATTAACTTATTTTAATTGGTAGAATCTAATTTGCATATGAAGCCATAGGTGGATTTCAAACAGGAGACACCACAGACCCATTTGTAACATAATGTATAGATAATGTGTCATTCTCTACATACACACTATAAACAATACTTAGATGACAGACCTCCTTTAAAAAGGACAAATGTAGCAAAAAATTAACTTCTGTTTAATTGAAAGATGTATGAAGTGTAAATAATTTATAAAGAAAATCTTTAATGAAAGAATACAAATGAAGTGCCTTATTAAGCCTTCTTTACTCCATATAGTCCTCTCGGGGGGCAGACATGTTGTTTAGAATCTTGGATCTTCACTCACCTTGGTTCAGATGAACAAAGATCTAATCCATCTGACCAAAGATTCTAAACAAAATGACTGCCTCCTGGTAGAGCCATGTAGAGTAAAGATGGCTCAATATGGTACTTTATTTGTATTCTTTCATTACAGCATTTCTATATAAAATGCCTACACTTGATGCAATTCTTTAGTTAAACACAACTTCACTTTTTGCTACAGTTGTCCTTTAAATAAGTGATGCACAGTTTTGTCCTTGGAGTTGTTTTTGTTCAGATATCCAGCTGCAAGAACCAAACTGTAAAACATTTCCAAGGGAAAAAAACAGGTAGCAGCAAGAAAATGATGTCACAATGAGAACAGCGAAGTCACAGGCTCTATCGCCCCTCCCATCGCAAACTGCACTGCTGTAAAATGGCCCACCGTGTGCTGGTCATAAATAGGATTTCATTAAAAAGGGGGCCTGAGTGTAATATCGTGAGAAACACGTTATCAAATGGAGTGTTTTACTTAGTGATTAAGCAGATACCGGTTCATGAAGCTTTTCAAATCCTCCCTAATCCAGGCACTCCAATAAACATTTAATGAACAGAGGGGTTCAAAAAGGCTGGCGGGGGATTTAAACCTTCAATCTTGTTTTTATTGACTCTGGAAACTCAATTTCTATCTTCGGTTCATCTGCTTTTCTGACAGTTCTCCGTCGTTTTATATTAAAGCGTGATGGGAAAGAGAGGGACTGATCTGGGTTTATAAAAAAAAAATAAATAAAAATAAAGTAAAAGCTTTACAGAGACATCTGCTAAGGAATAAGTGTGGGCAGAACCTGACATTACAATAAATGTCATAAATATAAATAAAAAAAATGTACAACAGCTTAATTGCCACAACTGACATACGTTTAACAACACGGGGTGAGAGCAAATCCCATGAGCCCCAGTCAGAGATGCTAAAAATCTGACTATTTCTAGAGAGGGTAGAGCACCTTCTCAGGTCTAGAAAAAGATCACACCGCCTAAGATTTGTAAGATAAATCTGCCAGCGCCTTTATATTGTACACAAACATTGACTGGCTAATGAAATGCAGACATCCAGAACATACGGAACTACAACTCTCAGAACCCTCTGGCAGACACACAACAAGCAGCTGATGGAGGATTATGGGAGAGTCCAGTAATTAAAAGGACTACCTTCATCAAAACATTAAGGTTTGTGTAACTGAAAGATTGTATCAGGTGTAGTCATTTTAAATAGAAATGCTTTAATGAAAGAATATGAATAAAAGTACCTTATCGGGTCCTCATAGCTTGTACAGCGCTACTAGGGGACAGATATCTTAGGTCAGATAAAAGAGGGAGGACCTGACGTGTCGGACTCAAGATTCCAAAGAACATGTCAGCCCCCGAGTTATAGACAGCCAAGACGATTCAATAAAAGGTGCTTTATTTATATTCTTTCATTAAAGCATTTTGATTGCATCCACTTGATGAATATTTTTTGGACAGTTGTAGTCATACATCAAAAACACTCTCCTTAGTTCCTTATAATCCACCCAATTAAAAAGCAGGACTGGGTAGACACACCTCTCGAACTGTTGTGCGTCAACAGCACCTATGAAATACAGTAAGCCTTTGAAAGCTCCAGTTCCCATCATGATCACCAAGTGGGTGACTGAGACACTAGTTGGCATGGACTCATTATGACCAAAGGAAAATGGATCCGGTATTCCACCGGGATAAGAATCTCGTCTTGTTTAGTAACTTACGTCTCGTGCTTTTCCGTAGAACGCCTCCTGGAAAGACGCCTCTAGTGAGCCAATAAAAAACACAGGATGGCACTCGCCGTATCTGAGAGGGTGGAAAAGCACAGGTGACTGGTCAGAATCTTTACAAACTGGTCGTAAAAGTATTCTGAAAGGTTGAAGCATACCAAAAATAAGCCTGGTTACAGCATATTTATACAAAAAGAAATCTACCGCATAATTTAACATGGAATGAGGTCAGGGAGGTGGTGATGAAGCCTTGCACAAACTACTGTAATCCAAATCTTATAATGTAGTACAAATAATAAAATAAAAACTACAAACACACCCAATATTGAATGCATGTTTAAAATAAGTCATTTTCATGTACTTTTTCTTTAAAGGAAGTATTTTCTGCAGAAAATACAGTAATACTAGCTGACATTTTTCTTTAGTATTCAAACCAACAGTTTCAGATCAACAATACACAATCTCCCTAGTGCCCTATATGTAATATACCTGTGACTATTCATACACTGTGTAGCATGGTACAAGTAAAAGGTCAATAGCAGCACATCTGGTGTTCATTTACAATGAAACAGGTGCATTCAGCCAAGAGCCCTGTATATAGCTCTACAGTGAATCTGAAACCGGCTCTACTGTGCTGCTTGCCGGAATGAATTGTTCCACTGGTATAGAATGCATGGCAACGTTTCAGTCCAAACTGAGGTCTTCGTCGGGCCACACAGACGCAAACAAAAACACAATGTAACTAATCCCATGCCCGTAGTAACGAAACAGGGGCTCGAATGGTTAAGCACATTTAGGAGGCAATAAGGACACTGTGTGGAAACATCCATTGGAGAGCGTGAGAGTGATTTACCTGGAAGAGAATTCCGCCGTGAACTGCAACAAAGCATCTGATTCGTTCTCCGCGTTTTCCGGCACTTTGGAGATATAAAATGGTCAGTGAGGGTAGGGCAGTTTGACACTAAGTGCTACATGGCCAACAATGGACATTTTACAAAATTGTAACACAACACAAAGACATGTCATGCTCTATTCACTGGGATTGTAGACAATAAAAACAAGCAGTGTCACTGGTTTTAATAGACGTCTCACCAGACCTTAGCTTCTAATGAAGCTCCCGCGGGGGTGAACCCCAAAAGAAGTTGTCAAATGGCAATTAATAAGCAGTCTGTGTTCAAACCGGGCTCCACCAGGTCTCCAAATTGTAGAAATAGTCAGAACTGATCGGCACTCAGTGAGGTCAAATTTTATTCCACAACCACCAGTGGCAACGTTTCGACTGTGAGGTGTTTACCAGGGCTGGATGAAGACTGAGGTCTTTATCCAGCCCTGGTAAACACCTCACAGTCGAAACGTTGCCACTGGCGGTTGTGGAATAAAATTTGACCTCACTTATATTGAGTGTCGAGCTATTCTGATTGTTCCCTTAACGGTAAAATTCTGTATACAGTATAAACAAGCTTCCAATGAGCGGCTGTTATGTAGGAGGGCAGTAACTCTGAGCATGGTCCCCATTTGATCTTGCTTCCTTGCTACTCGCAATATTCAAAATGATCTGGGGTAAGTCTAATACAGAACAGCCCGACAAAGGAGCAGAGTAAGAGAGATCTGCGCTGTTGGAGGCATATTATCATCTACAACACAAATGATTTATGTGCACTGCTTATTATGGGGATACATAAGCTCTGGGGATACATACTTATTCATGCAGTACTACACTACTTAATTTCTTTACCATGCTGAAGCATTGATTCCTATGTGAGACATCATAGGACACCATGTAAGGGATGGTCAGGTCTTCACTTACTCATTGGAGACTTTCTAAGCGCAGACGAGGATGCCATGCCAAAGATGTCTCCATCATCCACCCCAAACTCTGTAGCATCTTCAAAGTCATCTCCATCACTATCGCTTATCATGTGGATGTCCGTGCACTGCTGGGGAGCGGACTTGAAGTCAGGCCCAGAATACGCATCAAGATTAGATATGATAACATTCATGGAAGAGAAATCTAACGTGCTATGTGGACACCAAGAGCCATATTATATATACACATTTCCATTTAACATAAAGGTGAAGTGTATGAGGGATGGACCAAAATCCTTTTTTTCTTATAAAACAGATCCCGGTTACAAGTTCCCAATTGAAGAGCAAGAGGGGTGAGGAAAGGCTTGCCCTCACCTTTCCAGCTCTCCAAAAGTGTCAAAGATCAGTAGATAGGATGATGAATACAACGTACATTTAGAGAACCAAACTAATCTGCAGGAACTCTGCTTCCTGGCACATTCTAGGAAATGCAAATAGTATTTGCAATGCTTACCAGATAAGATCCAATTACCAGTAATACCAAGTTACCCTTTAAATTTTGCAGAGTGGACTACAATAAGACCAATATATCATTAGTAAGATTGGAGCACCGTGCCAGATTAATATCCAATATATACCTTTAAGCAAGATTATGGCAATCATTCAGAAAGAGGAGTGAAACAGTTGGAGGGGCAAAGGTGAGAAAGCCACTCCCTCCTAAAAAAGCAGTGTACATCACTAGCTGCTATATTAAGTTTGCCGGTGTTCTACCTATGTGGCGATATTCTCCATGAAGAAGTCAGTCTGGTGACACACGTCAAATATTGGCTGTGGTCATTGTGACTGTGCCTGGCCAGTGGAGTCCTTTTACATTACATGGAGTCCTAAGATCTCCGTAACAAAGCTCCACCCACTTGCGAAAATTCTACATTACTAAGACAGGTTATTTACTGCTGGACGAGATAAACATCTCTAATTGGAGATTCCGTAAAGGTTAAAAAGATTTAATACTGTAAAATGCCGTGATAAACCATGTGGTGATTAACGATTAATACATAATACGATGTAGACTGTACCCACCTCTTCTGACTGCTCTCTGGTTTGGACAGGGGATGACCTTCTTGCCACAGTTAGCCGGTGGCAGGGGTAACTGATTCCTGAAGATGCCAGTGTAATCTATACCATAGAATGAAAAGAAAGAGAGGCGGAATCAGTGTGGAATGGTGAGTTTAACTTAATATGTTCATGTCCAGCCTTACCATTGTATTATTTAATACTCGCCTTCTATAGATTATCCATAGGAAACCAGGCTATACATTATCCAGAGAACCGGTTTGTAAAGGAGACATACTCCAGTAACCAAGTGTCACAGGGAGCCTTGGAACTACTGCACTATATGAAGACTCTATTAGCACTAGAGGTCGAATGGTAACGTTACAAGATGCTGGTTTTCCTAAACGACTTCAGAGGCAATTGCAGAACAACTAAACGGCACTCAATATGACCCAGAGATCTCGTCACCCAAACTCGATTTACAGTGAAAAGTACAGTATAAAACGCACAGCAAAAGAAAAAGTATAGATTGTATGGAAATGTGTTTTACATGTGTCTGTACAGTCATCTTCTACATACAAATTCACTAGAGACACTATAAAATAATGTAGAAAGAGCAGAAAAGCAAAATCTGAACAACCTCTCTACACCCTTAAAGGACAACTGGAAGCAAAACTTATGTCTAAGTGAAATGCTTTAAGCAAAGTTTACAAGATACTCCTTGCGCCGTATTGCTCTATGCGCCGTATTGCTCTATGAGGCAGACATGTTGTTTGGAAGCTTGTGTCATTCAGGACTTTATTTGTATCCTTTCACTAAAGCATTTCATTCATTTTTATTTTTTGCTTCTTTCCTTTAAATGTTCCATATTCTCAGAAGTGAACCCTGCACGGGGCATGCACTGGACTGCACCTTTAATAAGATCTCAACTTTATAAAAACACCCGACCGCTACCTAACTTGAAATAAAACTTGTTTTATTATTATTATTAATTTATTTGCTGTTAATTTAAGTATCTGATTGATCTTCTGCTTGTGAGTTACCTCTTTAAAAGGTTTCTGTTAAATATTAATTAAAAATAATAAAATGATTCCAGTTATTTTCTAGAGGTGCAACAACTGTATGCATGTGTAAGAATGAATATCCATGTAAGCGTGAGGATCTATATAGATATATTTATATCTATGTAAATATCTATACATTTCCTATGTATACATTACACCTCACACTCAATTAATACATTTTCAATATCTGACCAAGCTTCTAGTATGTATTGCCACATAAATCTCTCAATAAAAGCACTTTGCTAGAAAACCAGAGTATATCTGGACGTATCCTACCTAGTTAAAGGATAATATCGTGGTTTAAAGGACAACTGGAGCTAAAAAATAACTAATGTTTATTTGAAAGATTGCATCAAGTTTAGATAGTTAAAGAAATTTTTAAATGAAAGAATATAAATAATGTACCTTATTGAGCCCTCATTGCTCTGTATTGCTCTTATAGGGAGCAGACATGTTGTTTAGAATCTTAGGACAGTTCTTCATTCTCCTAGGTTCAGATGAAGAAAGATCTGACCCAAGATTCTAAACAACATGGCTGCCCCTCTTAGAGCCAAACAAAGCAAAGAGGGCTTAATAAGGTACATTATTTATTTTCTTTCATTAAATCATTTCTATACAAACTATCTACACTTGATGCAATCTTTCAAATAAACATTAGTTATTTTTTTACTCCAGTTGTATTTTAAACACTATATTATCCTTCTAGAACGGTCAATGTGTTTGGGTTCTTTTCATGCCATTGTTATCCAGAGCTGCACAATGGACAACAACATCACATTTAGACAAACTGGAAGGAGAGGAGGGGCTGGCTCACACCTAAATACATCCAGTACAGGTATATAACGAGCAGCTGTAATTAAAGCTTATAAACAAGATACTAATGCACAGTTCACGCTCCTCCATGCGGTTATCTATGAGGGGAGGAGGGTTAAATCACAGTAGGTCTTTATTTTTTTCAGGTTGAAACAGGCAGATTATCCCTGTTAGTTAGACGCTAGAAGAGGGCCTGTTTGAACCAGCCCGGTGAGAAAGCTCACCTCTTGCTGTCACAGTGCTTTCCCTAATTATAATTCACTGCCATTAACTGAATTAAACTGTCACACTAGCTTGAGGTTGCATGTCAGGATCACATGGTCAGTAAGTCAATAGAGGCAGGGTCTATGGATGGAATATGACAGTCGTTCGCTTACAGCAGCCCATTCTTTGTATGGCAGGATGGCTGGAGGTAGATGGATTAAAGGGGTATATGCCTTGAGACCAGTCCTCAAATTAAATTTACACATCTGACATTACTGCTAAATTAGGGGAGACCAGATGTCCTTCTCTTCAACGGGACCAAACCTGATTAAGACATCTGTCCCATAAATAAATAAAAAATCTCCCGATCCATCTATCGCAAAGTTAAAAAAGCAATTAATAAATGTTTATCATCAAGCTTACAAAGACCTTGAAATAAAAAGGGTTAAATAAAATGTAAAAAGCCGTGACAATCGATTGTGATCATTAAAAAAAAAATAATAAAATGTATTTTATTTAAGGATAACTTTAAATGTTAAAGAGGCAGTACTATGATGTATTCCTACTATCCTTTTAAAATTTAGGCAAAAAACTAGGGCCATATAATAATATTTGGAGTGACTCAAAAGTCAACTTTCACAAAACGGAATCAAGTGTTCTATCGGTAAGATATCTGTGGTAATGCAGTTTGTGAATGAGACAGTCAACCTTCTTCTGATATATTGCCATTTTAAAACCTACTCAGGATGAAAGCCATAACATAAAATCTTGGTTTGTTTTTATTAAGAACAAGCCATTTAAGAAATGGGGGTGGGGGGGTGATGGAAAAACCCCTCCACCTGCAATTCAGCAGAGGCATTATCAAAACACTACATTAATTTTATTAAAGAGTGAAAAGACGCATGGATCAATTATTTTATTATTTTAAATGATAAAAACAATCTTCTCTCTAAATAACAGTGCTTTAGAATTGTTTAGTACAGTGATAGCCAACTTTGGCACTGCAGGCGGTTTGGGAACTACATACCCCATGATGCTCAAACATCTACAGTGCCAAGGTCTCCCATCACAATTGCAGTCCTTGTTTAAGACTCTTATTTTATAAAGATGTTATCAGTGCTTTGGTTATGAGCTTTTACTTATGTTTACTTGCATCCATTATATTTTATTTTTATAAGACCATATACCATTCCTTGGGCATCCAGCTCTCTGCAAAGCTCTTACACTTTCCCTCACTGTATAGCTAATTTCTGTGATGTTATCCTCAGTCTCCCCTTCCCTGGCTGAACTATGCATTCCTAGCAGGTACGGGTCTCTGTGATTGCACTGTAGCGGATATAAGGAGCAGGTCTTATCTCCAGGTTATGAAGCCAGCATTATTCCGATTCGGAGATAATTGGTGCTGACAGCTTCATTTAAGGTTCATTTCACTTGGCATTTTTTTTTTTTTCTTTCTTTCCTTCAGCTATGGGTTCAGTCAGTCCCAAAAGCCTTACCTCTCACACCTGTTGCGGCTCTTCATGTTACAGGCCAGTTTGGGCATGTCACTTCAAATTAGCGTTATGCTGAGTCGATAACAGTGGCAATTACTTGTCACAGGTTTAAAGAACAAGAAGAGGGGGGGGGAAAAAAAGTTTCTAATTTGGTCAAAAGTACAGTGTCGGGAAGGAAATTCAGACCTGTTAATACAGGCTGCGGAGAGGAGCAGGATGGGAAAGTAAAGGAATGTGAGACGACGGGACCGATAGCGGGTTACCTAAAACGGTATGGAATTTTGTGTGTAAAAGCTTCCAAATATCGCAACTAAGCTATTAATAATACCGTATATGCTTTACTTTGATTGTTATAATAAATAATTACGCCTGGCATGCTGTGCAATCAGCCCCTACCAACAGGAGTATGTTAAATTAGGACCTTGTCCTGTTCTATATCTGTGACATTTATATAACAATTACCAGATTTCTTCTGCCCAACTCTGCAGCAATAACATACATGATGTATCTCTGCACGTGTTCACATACCTGGAACCACGTTACAGGGGCACGCCTATTCACACCCAGAAAGTTCCCGGGCCATGCCTGTCACCTTAGATAGACTGTATCACGGCAGATGTGCTCATGTGGTTACAGTTACTGACAGATCAGATCATTTCTGCTTTGTCATGTGCTGGATTAATAGGAGGCCTGGAAGCAGAAATATGACCCAGAGATCTCTTGTCAAACATGTGAAGTAGTATATACACTAAATCGAGATAATAACACTGTCACCGTTTTGTAAGAAGGGCCACTTATGTGAGGAATGCAGGGCTGTATTGATGAATGAGAGAACTACAGGGAAATTCAAGCTTAAGGCCAAAGTAGCGGAGTTGGAAAAATTCTCCAATTCAACGGCATGGGGAAAATGTTCAAACTCTGCTACTTTAGCCTTAAGCTTGAAATTACAGTCTCAATTCTCTCTTTCATGAATAAAGCCCCAAATATCCACTGGATTAAAAAAAATGTATATATGTTAAGCTACATTTTGAAAAGTGTTTTTGTGATTTTGTACATTTTCCCAAACAATTGCATTTCTGTAAGAAGTGGATGTGTCAGGGCCAGATATACAGTGCAAAAATGGAAGGCATAAATGATGGCAAGGCCTGTCTGAAGTGCACAGTGCTAAAGCTAGGCCGTGCCCCTTTTGCGTCATGTACTTTCCTTGTCAACCTTATAGAGAATTTGGCCCTGCAGGTCATCTGTGCGCCATCAACTTTACAGTCTCCTGCCCCCTATCACATCTACCTTCACTTCGCTCATACAGATTCCCTCTTGTGCGTGGAAGACCATCCTTTATCCAGGTGGAGTATCCAAAAATCCCTTAACCAAAATAGTTAGTTACCCCCCCAAAAAATATTTGGATTTTACCACAAGTTGAAAAATCCACACACACCTGGTCGAAAGGAAGTGCACAACAGTTTATTCAGCTGCTTTTTTTTTTTTTTTTTTTTTTAATTCATGCCAAAATTACCCCATGCAAAAAAAAAACCAAACACATAGGGTAATACAATGGCAGGTGCGCAGGCATACCACTCTAACGGCAGGTTCCCAACAATGACTTACACCACTGGAAGAGCGAGTTATTTGCTCTGCACAGTATTTACATTGATAATATTATATTTCATGAGTTCTGAGAGGCTTTAATATATCTTATTGGTGAAAATGATCCGTTTTGCGAAATGATCGGGACCAGAAGTATTTTGGATAAGACACACTCTTATTACATTACACTAGGCACACAGGCAGCAGGTTTCTTTTGGCACACAGGCACCAGTCTTTTTACCATCTCTCTTACATCACATGGAAACACAACCTTTTACCTCCCTTACCACACACACACATTAAACATGCCAAAGATGCCTGTGCTTTGCACATACGTATATGTAAAATACATGCACCTGGGCACAGCTACTTCTATCGGGTAACACTAAATGCTGCCAACCAGCCATATTAGGAGAGCAATGCCATGATCCTCAGAGTACAGCAAGAGGGCCACAGTTGGACACCATTCCTCCAGAAGGATTCCCAATACCGGAGTTGGGTGTATACAACCTGAAATGATCTCAGAGGATAAAGAATGGGGGGGCGGGGGAGCACAATTCTAGGTATCATTATACTTACACTCTACTGTATGTTTAAGGCTTGGAGGGGAAGAAAAAAAAAAAACTCTTAAAAGATTGCATTTCTAATTCTCTAGCTAAAAGGTGTCAGGATTCAGGAAGTACTGACAGAAACAATTAACTTAACAGAAACTGGGAGCTTAGCAGAGATGCAGAGTGCCTGCAGCCACTTTTAAGAAGCATTTTTGGCACGATGTGTCCCCCTGCTCGGATTTAATGAGGGTTTCGCGGACACCGCGCTTCCTGATCATATCAACAAAATGTGTTTATACAGTAGAAACGCTTTTGTCAAACTGGGCACGAGGCTGGGCTCTGAAAGAACAGAGAAGGTGTTGAAAGCAAAATGGTAGACGCGGAGCCCTGCGCCTCTTCCATCTGCTAAAGATCACCTCAGAGCCGGGCCGAGCGCTAAAATGGACACCTGTTCTCACAAAATGAGAGTGGGCTACAAAACCCAGAGCCTCACAACATACTATGTAAAACAAATGAATAACGGCACAAGACATGACAAAATGAAACAAACTTTGGCGAAACTAATTACTTATTACACAGAAGAAAGGAGGGGGGTAGGCCTTTAACTGTTTAATTACCCCAGGAGTGAGCAAAGACTTGCATGCATGTGTGAATCATTGTTAGTTTATGTACAGCAACAGTAATACTATATATGACTGGCTCTGAAAATAAATCAGCACTTCTCACACAGCGAAAAACACAAATTTATTGGCGTTTTAGATTTTAGTATGTAGCATTGTGTATGGGCGCGAGGGTCGGGAATTAATACGGCGTGTGTAAATACAGGAAATAAAATATCAATACTCGGGTGTTGCTGTGAATCGTGGTAAAAACGTCTTTTATTTGAGCCCCCCTCCAGATAATGTCTCCCCCCCCCCCCCCCTCCTCAAAGCAGAGAAAGTGTTAAGCGTCCAAAAGTGACTGATTTTTCTGAATTACAGGAACTATAAAAGGACACTCTACACAAGCTGCCGCTGAATGTCACCTGAAAAGCAATCACAAAAGGGCTCTGTCTTGGCTTATCTTTGGGCTCTGTCACTACGGCAACCAGCAGAGGAAACGCGTTC
This sequence comes from Pelodytes ibericus, assembly GCA_036172795.1. Taxonomy (NCBI): domain Eukaryota; kingdom Metazoa; phylum Chordata; class Amphibia; order Anura; family Pelodytidae; genus Pelodytes; species Pelodytes ibericus. Next base: position 16,089,523 of record CM069865.1, read on the forward strand.
CGCATCCAGGCATTGGCGAATCCCACAGAAGCCGGGGCTAAGGAGGCATGTGAAGCCTGGCAGAGATTGACTGCATTAATACATTAGCAAATACTGTGAAACACTGGATAAATGTCAGCAATTATGGCAAGAAGCATCTAATAACGTTATCCATTGCCTGTCAAACCCCCTTGAGAGTTTGATGTACGGCTGCCACTCAACAAAAAAACAAAAAAAATCCGTCGGCAATTTTATCTCTTTTGGACGCCCTGGCCCGCTGCTTTTGGATTTTGTACTTTGAAAAGTAATAAAGTCAGAGGCTGCTCATTCTGCGCTGATCACAACGGTCAACAAAACCAACGGCAAGATGGAAAAAGGTATACTTCCCACGCTCGTGTCAACAGCCAGGGCCAAGCAGCTGACTGAACAATAGCAAAGCAAGAGAGTGGGCAACAGGCACCCCAGCTAAACTGCACGATAATCCCTCCAAAGCCCTAAACACTTCACCAAAATGAACGTCCTTTCCTACTGCAATCCTGGAAATTGGGCATGTTAGTCGGGAGTGGGGTGAGGGGAATTAACCCTGTACGGTCCAATACCTCTTAGCAGAATCAATAACGATTGATCCATATATTAACTATGTAATATACTTTTCGTCATTCAGGAAAACTAGCTAAATAATTGTTCCTTTTCAGACAGGTCTACGTAAAATTGTCTGAATGTTAGATTAGGCCAACAGTGCAGTAAAGGATTCTGGGTAATTAATCTGTATGAGACTGATCACTTGGTGCTCCGACTATGCCATGTAGCAAGGCAACTCCTTCGAAATGTGAAACCTTATTCCAAACATAAAAAGAGTACTTACCAATACTGTTGTCTTGTATATCCATGCTCTAATTAGTCATGGCCTTTACGCCAAGAGGATACACTGTCCTGATCTGGATGCATCCCACTTTGTTCCTCTGGTGCCCCATTTGTCCTGAATTAGCCAACACGTGGCACACAAGCGGTTGGTTACTTGCTGCTTCTACTCTGGGTGTCAGTCCATCTGCAGCTCGTGAGGCTAGACCCCAACCCTTTACCCTACCCTAGCCCTCTTGACTGTTGAATTACGGAACATTACCGATTTGGGACAGTGTTGAATTTATCTCTGACATTACAGGAGAATGAATACTGCATATGTACAGTGCCATGGATACTTCACCGGCGCCAATCTGCACCGCCCACATCCCGTATTACTAGTGGGGCATGCAGTGAAGTATGGTGAAGGCAGGCATGGAAGTGCCAAAAAAAACAGAAAACAACATAATAAATGTTTGATCATTTAGGATGAACAAGCATCGCAAACACAGAATAAAATATGTTAATTTTATATTTTTAATAACAAAAAGGTTTTGGAAACAATGTAGAAAAACTATGTATTTTCATGCTTTAAGAGGCATCCATTGAAGATATATCGTTATTTGAAACAACTGCAATATTAATCTATTTTTAAAAGGATTCTTTTAGCGTGAAAAAAAACATAGAAAAAAAAACATGATCACGTTTTGATCTAGGATAAAAATCACTGGATTAAAAAGGTATCAAGCTGAATAAAATACATTTAAAATGTTCGCCAAACAATTTAATGGTGCAGGATAATTATAGCATGTGTAACAATAACACTGACAACCAGGTTTGTATAATAATTGGAAACCAGCATTAGAGGAACATTTGTTCCCCTTCTTTAAAAGATTAGAAGCCGAGAAGGGGTTTGGTAACAAAAAAAAAAAAAAGTGATAAGTCTGTAGGGATTAAAATAAACATCTCCTTTAATTAGACCAGGCATATTAATTCGCAGTGTTAAAATTATTCCTGCACTAAATAAACCAAAAAAATGCCCTTGTTAATGTGTAAAATGAGATTTCTGGGGGCTTGTCCTCTGTGTGAACATCAGCTTTACTGTCACAGCTTGATCACATTCTTTAGAAACTCTTCCCCACGAGGAAAAAGTGCTATTGACAATTCTTACAGAGCCTACAGAATTCCACACTGAGAGGCGCAAAGAGAGGATGTAGTTATTTCCGAGGGGAATGCAGTCACAGTTATTATTTTAAATGATGGGGAGCAAATATTCTGGTCTTGTTTAGTGTGACAGATTCTTTCGCTGGCTCCAAGGAAATGGATACATTACCAGTTATTGCCCTGAGGAGCTTGCAATCTAATTGAGGTCAGGACTTAAAAATGTCCCAACAGGCAATTTAGGAATACAACCCCGAGGCATCAGGCTGGCACTTACTTATGAAAAATCAAATTAAATTAAATTTATATAGATATAGAAAACACTACAAAACACACACATGGATATAAATTTATATATTTTTTTTCTTTAAATATCGTAAGGCACTCTATAGGGATACAGAGCATTTGTTTCGTTTTAAAGGGTTGAAAAATCCGGTTCCAAACTCTACATATTGATCCACCGATATTATGTAGGATGAGTTGGGTATTTTTTCCATACAATTTATCAACCGGTTAATTGTCCAAACAAGACAAATTAATTAAGTCAGAATAAACTAATGAGTGAGGGTTGGAAATATGTTAAAATTGTTTCGTAGAGAGGACATGGGAAATTTAAATGTATTTTTTTACGGTAATAAAACAAGAAAATGCAATTTGGCTCCTACTAACATGATAACGTGTTTTGGACTATGTATGTAAACAGATTTTGATGGAAAGTAAGAACCAATCGGTACATGTACTTCATAATAAAATATCATACTTCTTTTAACATAATTATCCACTTTGTGACCGCACGGTTGTCTTTACACTTTTGCATTGTTTGTGTTTAGCTATCATTTCCCCCTCTCTTCTAATGTATCCACATGTTATATATTGTTTTTATCGGAATAAGATACCATTATTTTTATCATATTTACTAGAAAATAAATAAAATAACGATAACAAAACACTCACAAAAAGTTTGCTGAATAAAGTCTAATATTTGTCCTAAGTTTTACAAATACCCAATGTTTATATTTATTTTGCAGTTTTTGGAAGTCATAGGGCAATAACTGAACATAGCGTGTTGCGTTGTCCTGACCATTTTCTTCTACAGTCACATTTTAACCCTAAACCTAACCCTAACCCCCTAGCTCTAACCCAAATACTAACTGGAAAATCTTAGGATTACAAATGTGGACGAGGCCAGTTCATAATTTGACATCATGTGGAACAACTACAAACAAATTGTAACTTTTCTTTGTATTGTAAGAACATGAGAAGCTGCCTGTACCTGCACAATTAAACTCAATGCTACATTAATTGCTGTTATGGTTGGCAAGTAAATTGGTACCAAGTGCAAACACTGTTCACAGCTCTTGCTTCATCCCTTGGATGCTGATGTACCCTGTTGTCAGATCACAGCTAGAATGAGACTGCCATTCACATGTCACCAGCATCATCTGCAGGTTATAGTTTCAACTGTTGATACAGCGGATAATTTTGTGGCTGGATGAGATTCATGCAGGGAGCCAGGAACTGCTCACAACTGGAGATAATAAGCCTTATTATTTCCACTATCCACTTAATATATTAAATGAGGGCAGGTTCCTGTGTATCAATGTCCCCTGGTGCCATCTACTAAAAATATGAGAGCTGCAAGTTAACTCTTTGACTGCACGAGCTGTCATCTTAAATTCTTAAAGGAGAACAGAGCACAAAAATCCGATTGTGGATCTTAGGAGCTGTGGTACTTTATTTGTATTCTTTTATTAAAGCATCTCTATTTAACTGAAAGATTGCTTTTCAGGGTTGAGGTTTTAAACACAAGTTAAATTGTGTGCCCACAGTTAGAATCTAGGGGCAGATCTTCATTCACCTGCATGAAGGTTAACGAAAATCTGACCCAAAATTCTAAACATGTCTGCCCCCCCTGTTAGAGCTATATGAACCCTTTAACCGGTTAGTGACAATGGACTTACCAGGCACAGCACAGAAAATCCATCTGTCAGAGGCCGATGGCGTAGCCTATTAGTCCTGTGGTCAAACCAGCATTGGCAGCGTTCAACAGTCACAATCTACGCTCACATCTGGTGTTGCTGCAATGCCTCAATATCAACGCATCCAGCAACACAAAAATGTGACCCTTCAGGGGGTCTGCGATCACTCCGGAGAGCAATTGCATGCATCATATAGAAAGGCAGCATGCCATTCCAATATGGCCCTGCCCTGCTGTGAGCAAGAGCTTTGGAAGAGATCAGTGATCACATTCCGTCACTCTGTTGTCGTTGTTAGACTGGCTCTTGAAACAGTCAGCAACATTACAGATAAAATAGGCTTAATTAGAGTTAGGATTATACTAAGAGTCAAGGTTAGCGTTGAGTTATGGTTAATTTTAGGGTTGGTCAGTTTAAGGGGGGGGGGGGGTTAAAAAGCAATGCACTACTTACAGTTATTGCCCTATAACTTGCACACAAAAAAACAAACAAACATGTAACCACTGGATATTTCTAAACTCAGGAAAAATATTAGAATCTATTTAGCATTTTCTAAAATTAACGTTTGTAAACGTGTAAAAGACTTTTCATGTAAAAGTTTGAAAAGGTTGTTTTCTTTCAATATACCTTCATTTTTTTTTATCGTAAATTATATATGATATGATCAAAACCTGGAAAAACCATATAATGGGTACATATAATGGGTAATTTAAAATTACAGCCAAACAAAAAGACTGCAGACGTGTTAAAACAGCTATTGTCACAAACAGTACAACATTTTCAAAACAGTCCGGTCACTCAGGGATTAATATTGTTCATAGACGCACAATGCCCCATAATGCATTGCATGGACAACATATATACAACAATACATATTCCCAGATTTACACTTCTGCTAGTTGAATGCTAAACATAACATTTCGATTTTGCTCTGTCTGCCAAAGCGGACTTATTTGTGGATGAATAATGTAGGACTTTTGATGGGTAACCGGCATAAAAGCACAATAAAGCAGCAAACGTCAGTCATAGAGCACTTTCTGGAAAACAATCCATAGCCTCTGTCCAAACAAGATATGCAAAGTGTGAACTAATGGCGGAACACGTGGTTCTATTCATAGGGTCATGGATGCAAAATTCACTTTGGTAAAAACAACAAGCAAATATTACAGCCCTTAAAAAAAAAAAAGTGGAATGATTTATCAAAGATCACCAACAGTCAATATTGCTGTATTTACTATTGTGTACAGATAGTCCACAGAATACCTGGTGTGTGAGTAAAAACACTACAATGGTTCACTTAACTAGTGAACTTCTAAGAGCATGGTAAGGATTTTTAGAATAAAGCAATCTAATTAGTGTAATTGGCACAAAGTTCTAATAACTCCACAATATAAAGTCCAGCTTGACAATTCATAGATTGCTCCCTAAGCAGCCAAATACATGAATCGGCCGCCAAAATTCTCTCGAGGGAGAGAGAAAAAGACATGGGGAGGGGTAAAGAGACATGGTGGAGTTGCCACATTGTAATGGATGGTGCCTCCAGCATAGTCTGGTGGAATTGCACTCAAATAAATAAACCTGGTCCCAAATTATCTCTATAATCTCTATTCCTCCTCCACCACACTTACTGGGCAGTTTACCGTACAAAAAGTCACTAACCATTAATTTCCTAAATGCCGTAAAAGCAACCATGATACGGACGTGGCCGAGTCCTGTCGTTACTTACATGGTTCCATAAAGTGGCATTTAATCGCTACATGGAAGACCTTACACGCACACACTCAAAGGGTAAGGATATGCACATGAGCCTCAGATGGGTCTGCTGTCAAAACACACGCCTTCAATTACAAATTTAACCCAAGTACAGCCCCACAAACGATGTGGATAAATGTAGACTTCCTTCCATTCATACCAAGAACCTGGTAGATTCGGAGTAATTTGCACAAAGGCTTTCACCATCATGACTACCTCTACTCGTTTTCTAGCAGACACTGGTGTTTTCTTGGTTTTAAACCATTTTCCCCAAAAATTGTTGTTATCACTATAATATTCTATGCATTATTATACTTGTTTATTCAATATAAACCACAAATATTTTGTTCTAAAAGTGTGATGCCAATAAACTTTATGAATTCAAAAGGATATATACTTTTTTTAGCCCATTAGAACGGGTTATTTCCTATATTTGTACATTCAATTGCTGGACATTAAGAAATTATAGAAGGCAATGATAGATCAGCAGTTAAAGTTAAAAAGAAAAAAAAAAAAAGCAATAGCGAGAGCCACTTACAGAGTCATCTTGGGCAGTTGGAGGCCAGCCTTCCCACAGCTGATGGCGCACTGGTATACTCGTCAGGTCGTAAACATTTCGTTTTACCTAGGAGACAAAAAACATAATTCAGCATCATGTAGAAGCCACAAAGCTACCCGTGATGGGCAATAAAGGCAACAAAAATGTTCATATATCATAACTTTACGTACATGTAAAAAAACAAAAAAACAAAAACAGCAAGTACAATTTGAAGGAACATCAGCTGGAATGCAGAGCGAAGTCCGAGAAGGGTGCGCAGTATGTGGCCATCTAGCACAATGACATGGAACGGAAGGTTTATTTTCACATGTGATGTATAGGAGCATGTATGACATTGGAGGTACACAAAAAAGAAATAAAAATGTATTTTTGATAGAGAGATTGATAAGCGTGGGTCCATCCATATTCATCAATGCTTTAAACTGGATGCAAATTGTATTTCGTCTATGGTTAATCATTTTGCTCGTATAGCAAAGAGACTCCTCTTTGAGGCAGTAAAATTCGATTTTTTATTTTTTTTTAATATTAGACCAGAAATGGAGATTTGCAAATGAGCTATCCCTGGTACATTGAAATACATGGAAAGATATTTCTGAATAGTTCTAGATGCAGTAAGTTAACTTGGTGACAAAAGAAGGAAGCCACACACCAATTTATAGTCTGTGGTGGCATGGTTAAACATAGACGTCCCTGGGTCACTCTGCTCTTGGCAAGAGCACAGGAAGGAGCCTGTTAGACAGGTTGTGGTGTCTATATCACAGAAATGAAAGTAGCCAGGCACTGCCATTTTGCACAAAAATAGTCTTGTTTGTATTGTGGGACGCATGGATACCAAAATAAAATATTAAAAAATGTGTCTTAAATGTATAGATAAATGTATATATACTAAGCTTGATGAAAGATTAAGAGTCTATTTGCTGCCAAGTCCTGATATTAATTAATATAAAGTGTCTTTTTCACATGCATGCATTTAATATAAGCTGCATGGCAATCCTATAGTAAAAATGGCAGCATCAGCAAGGTAATATTAACAGGTCTGTGTCAACGGGCTAACAATCCTATATGCCACTCCAACTGTTTAAGCTATGCCTTTATTAGAAGTGTATTTGCAGAGACCATTTTAATGGAGTGCTTGTATGGATAAAAAGGTCATTCGATATGGTCGTGCTTGACCCCTGGAGAATAAAGAAACGCCGGGCTCGACACAGAGAAAATGATGTATGACCAATCAATTTGCAATCCTTTATACTGAAACAATCTACAAGCATCTGTGGACCGATTCTCAGCAGGGCGGTGTGGGTCAGACACAAAAAATGTACACAACACGGAGGTTAAAAGAACAAAAGGGACTCAATGTTCTGGGCAGGTTTATAATAAACCCCCCCAAAAATTAAATTGCTTCATAGGAAGGAAAATAAAAGAAAAAATATATATAAATTGGAAAATGAAGCTCAGGCCTTTGTTTGTAATTCCTAATCAGGATTATTCTTGTGGCCAGTCCACCCCATTAAATTCTAATTAAAAACTAAAGTCTCGGCCGTGTAATACAACATACTGATAGGCGTGCTCATTGTGTGTGCAAAGCATAAGGATGTAGAGAAACCAACAGTAAAATATAGGACATGTATGTGCAAAGCATGCTTTTTAAACTTGCACAGAGAATGCTGGGAGCTTGGCGCAATGAACATAATGCCGAGTGAGCTCAATTAAAAGGGTAAAAAACTTGAATGTTTTTATTTATAACAATAGATAAAGGTCAAGTTCTCCCCACTCCGTCAGTCTGGCCTAAGTTGTGAAGTTCCGTTATTAACGAAGCAATGTTTTAAACCTGATTTTCCAAACAAACCATGTTCTTTCCATCTAACCCGCCAAGTCCAGGTCACTGGATCCTGGGCAGGGCCCCGCCAGTGCTAAATAAAGTGGCATCTCTAACCGTCTTGGTTTCTGTGGCAACATCTGGTGATGAAGCCACTTCAGTTACTGAAATCTGTATTGCATTACAATTCATTATCAGGAGGCAGCCTGGAAACATGCTTTCATATAGCACAGAGACATCCGAGAAATGGAAAAACCCAGCAACTCAATATGTTTTTCCGACAGCCACTCGCACACCTGCAAGACTTGGTCTTACCTGGTCAGATCCGTTTAGTTCATTAGTTTTGGCCAGTCAGGACTAGAACGAGGGGATTAACGCCAATCCCCCTTCATAGAAGCAAGCAGCTCTCCTGCAAAGCTTATATACAAGGCAGGGATTACCTTGCATTAATTGGAATAATAATAATACAACTGGCAACAATACACGACACCACCACCTCCACAAGAAATACTTGGTGTACACAATAAATATTATGTACATGTATAGTTCAAATGAAAGAGGGTATGAAGATTTAATAACTATTACAAGATCACTCGGAGGGTTTAGTCCCTTTTGAAAGACATCTAGAATACAATTATTCATACACTTCAATGAATGCATGCATTTTAAGGATTATTTAGATTTAAAAGTGCAAAAAAAATATAGGTAGCCAATTTGAAAATCTGAGTAGCCCTTAAAGAAGAAAAAATGGCCTAAATGTAAATTTGTTTTAAGAGATTGGTCTGCATGTTTGGCTGCCTATTTTCACCCAGCTTAGAGAGGCCCAGTTAAGCATAGAGTTGTATGATTTTGGCCTGCTCTACTGGCAAGAAAATGGTTAAAAGAACAGTACTAATGTGGAGATACTGTGCATTCCTTTCAGCTCCACAGCACAACATGCAGCATTATGAAATGAACAGTGTTTGCCTCTTCTATTAACTTATCGGCAACTGCACTGATTTCAATAACATTCCAGCACTATTGAGGGCTTAAAGGGCCTTTTCTTGTGATAGTGTTATGTTGGCATAAAGCACAATGCCAGACTGATGTGCTTCACAAAGGTGATCAAAGATTCCCTCATGTTTGCCAGTGCACAAGTATTCTTGGGATTTGTTCTAGCAGAGTGACCCCAGCTTAACAACTTATCTCAAAGAAAACTAGTTATCACAAGCCGCCCCCGGCTGTGAGCCTGCCATCTACAGCGCATTAGGTAATGTTTGATAAAACCAACTCATGAGGATAACTAGTTTGTTTTGAGGGGATGCCAGCACTGCCCCACTCCGGCTTCACATCTACTGGTTACTAAAGAAACACAATATTCTGCTGGACCTTACGGATTCCCCATCCTGGAGGTTAAAAGGAAAAAAATAAATAAAAAAACTAACTTTTAAAGGACAACTGTAGGCAAAAAAAACCCTCATGTTTAATTGAAAGATTCCATCAAGTGTATGGTGTGTACAGAGATGCTTTAATGAAAAAATACAAATAAAGCACTTTACTGAGCCCTCATTGCTTCATATAGCTCTAACAGGGGGCAGACATGTTGTTTAGAATCTTGGATCAGATTTGCATTAACCTTCATGCAAGTGAATGCAGATCTGCCCCAAGATTCTAAACAACATGTCTGCCCCCTGCTAGAGTTATACGAAGCAAAGAGGACTCAAAGTACATTCTTTCATTAAAACATTTCTATGTAAAATGCCTGCACTTGATGCAATCTTTCAACTAAACACAAGTTAATTTGTTGGTACAGTTGTCCTTTAAGTGACCTATGGGCTGTGTTGTATACACTTAGAATCTGGACTTTTATATATCCAAAGTAAAAACCTTCAGGTGCTGAACTATCTAGGTTACACATGTTAAATAAGCTTTTGTAGAACATATTTTCTTTAACATGCAAAAAAATACTGCAACATAAAACTAAACATTAAATCACTACTCACTGATGTTACTATAGCTATTAAAAGCTCACAGTAAGTGATGACTAATAGACAATATTATATCTAGATACGGCTAGTATTCTTATTCAGACTACCCTTTGCTGTGAAGGATGTAATCACCTGATTTTTGGTGAAGGGTTATGAAAAAGCCCACATTTGAAGAAAAAAAAATGGCAAGATATGCTGAATTAAGTATTCTCTCATTTTTGGCAGGTTTCACAATGCATAGTTGAATATTTGAGATGCAAGATGATAAGTCTCCATCCCCTGCTCAAGTTTTGAAATTTATGACAGTACAGCTGTACACAGTGGCCCATCATTTGAATGATGCAGTTATAAAGAAAATAACACTTGATCTCTAAGCAGTGTCCCAAGCACACCTGTTTCATCACAGACATATAATACTGGACATGGCATTACCCTCAGCTCATGCAACAGTCGATATTAAAATACAATTCTATCAAGAGATTTGGTGGAACATCCCACAACCAAGAATCTTAAACTATGTAGTGGACATTCTACTGCCAGCAGGTGGACGGAGGCAGATGATACCACTTACTTTTAAGACCAAAAATGGCAGCACAAATGCACCAATTCTTTTTATTTCTTTTTTTTAGCAGGGATACCAGCCTTTGGCTCAAATTCTTGGTTCATCATTCATGGTCGTAAAGCTATGGGCTATGTAAACTTTCTAAACTACAGCGGCCTCGGTTTGTTTGGTGGTTTTAATTGCAGGCCCAGTCCCAGTGCCAGAACATGGAGGCCAGTTGTATTATTTATTGGAAGATCTGAAGTGCAAAACTGCAAAATCACACTGTATGGCCCGTTGGTCAGAGTGAAAGGACTTGGAAGAGGCCTTGCTGGTGTCGGTGAATTGATGAAACATGCCCGGCTATCACAGGAATTCATTCACTCGTAACAAAAGGCTAATGTTTTATCTCTTTTGTGCATTGCAAGGGAGCAGGGAGTAAGGGGGGTAGAAATATCTTACTTTGCCAGGGCTCATTCATTTATTCTTAATTCAAGGCTCAGCCCCAAGAAACTTACTGGGATATTGGTTTTGTTTTTAACATTTCTGGAGGGGTAGACGTAAAAACGCAGGTATTTACCAATTAGGGGACATTTTAATTTTATGTTTTTGTATTTGTAACCCCTTTGCATCCAGGGGGTCAGCTATACATTGACTGCATGGACAAACAAGCAAGGGGTTAAGAGCTTTCCTCTTTTATTGAGCCCTAAGAGACCTTAGTCCTGAACTGTAGGTTTTGACAGATTCCGTTTTCTGTTTATAGTAACTGTTTGGAGTGCGGGGCTTTGGTTAAAATGATAAATAGTTAGGGTGCAATATAAACTGACTGCCAAAGAGCAGATCTAGGTTATGCCTAGTGATCAATGGGCTGAGCCAAATTATTTTGCATTTCATTTTCCATGGATTATGCCGAGATGGGTATTACGGCTAGCGTTGTCTGCTAGAGCATAAATCAATGCTGTAACATAAGGAATTAAAAGTGTCTACAGCATGGCTCTTAAACAGCATTTAGATTAACTCCATATCTATCCATTGCTTATACTCGGTTACAATATCAATGCGTAAGAGTCTGGACAGTGAGGTTTTAAAATCACCAGGCCTGGGAACATGACGTGTGAAATGATGTGTAAAGGAGACACAGTGATCTTTACATTCTGCAAGCCTATGCATGAATCGACATGATTTTATCAAAGTATTTCTGTAATGGCATCTCTGAGTGATGTCACAAAGAGGGCAAGGTGATTCTCCAGCTGGGTACAGGTTCTACCTGGGCTGGGCCACCGAGTATGTTCAAAAGGAAGACTGAGATTTTTAATGAATAAACTACCCAGCCTGGTATTGTGTAATGGAGACAAAGTTACAGCCGGTGGCTTTCTGCTTGGCAATTTCACCCTCATATCTCAGGACTACTGTAACGAGTGAAATACCTGCTCACTATCTTTTCTGGTACAGGATTAATACAATACACTATGGAGTGAATAGAGAGTAGCAGGGAATGAAAATAGATAAATGAAAATAGATTTAAATCAGAAATAACAAAGCAGGTTGATCACCCATCATCCTTCTCAGCGAAGCATGGAGGCTGCCCCTCCTAGGAAAAAATGGATGCCAATGTATCCTCATATTAGGACCACTGTTCACATGTGCTTCTACAAGTGAAGCACAAGTGGAGAAAAAAAAAAAAAAGTTTATTGGTTCTTTAATGCACTTCCCTCCCCCTCAATACAAACTTATTATTGGGAAACCTAATCCAGCTGTCCGAAATCTAAACTTGTACGTAAACTGGCCTTAAAATACAGCAGATAATTAACCTAAAATAAAAAATAAAATAAAGGCCAAATTAAAATGTAAACATTGGATGGTAGTGGGCTTTCTGAAATATCTTAATGGGAAATTAATCATTTTCATGGCATTTATGATATATTACCTTAAAATTTAAAATGAATGTTTGAAAAGATAGGAGGACAAAATTTAGAAAACAACCTAATTAATTTTAGGGTTTTCAAGTTTTTTCGATACAAGTATGTGCCATGCTTTTACATTACTGTCTGCAAAATAATGCAGGATTGTTCATTTTAAATGGTAAAAAGGCCTTGGAGAAGAACCCAACAGAAATCCACTAAGCAGTGTGGTTGATTATAAACCATTCAATTAATAAAACACTTTGCAAGTGAAATAATTTGCCGACACCCAACATGTCACCAGCATATATTTTTTTTTTTTTTCATCCATTACAGTTAAATGAGTTAAACAGAGAGGTATAATTAGGCAGACCTGGATTTTAAGATTGGGTCAAAGAATGTTAAATTGTGACAAATATATACCCATAAGTTATAACAAGTCATGGACAAGTGCAGTATTTAAACAAAAAATAAATGTATCCGCAAAAATACATATACATTCATTCATTCATTTACACACACACACACACACACACACACACACACACACACACACACATATATATATATATATATATATATATATATATTAGTACTCTCAAAAATTGCAATACTTTGTTTTAAGCCAAGCATGATTTTGCAACATAATATGAAGAACATTTTTAATTTGGTACTCTCAGATTGATTTTATTAAATAAGATTACAGTTTAAAGGGGCAGTATCATCTAAAAAAAAAAATATTTACTGTGAATGTAGAGACTAAAAAAAGTGTTTGAAAAGCGTCTGTGACATCACCTGTGGCTTGATATGCAAATTGACATTTCCCATTGAAAACCCATTTAATTTGAATATCAAGCCAGAGGTGATGTCATAAAAAGGAGACTCCACAGACACATTTAAGTACAATTTTCTCTGAATTTAGGAAATTTTGCTAACACAATGTATAGATCATGTTCTATTTGTTTCATTCTCTACGTGCACAGTAAAAACAATGTTTAGGTGGGAACAAAAGGGAATTTTGAAGCTTGCTTAATAAGAGAGCAGGTTCCTTTGTGAATTATATACCACAACTGATCATTTCAACAGCATCCTCTTATAATATATACTTGTTCAGGTGAGATCCACCTTGAAGTTTAATACTTCAATCTATCTATAGATAGTCGGACAGACAGGCGGGCGGGCAGACAGGCAGGCAGGCGGGCGGACAGACATGCGGACGGGCGAGCAGACAGACAGGCGGGCGGGCGAGCAGACAGACAGGCGGGCGGGCGAGCAGACAGACAGGCGGGCGGGCGAGCAGACAGACAGGCGGGCGGGCGAGCAGACAGACAGGCGGGCGGGCGGGCAGACAGACAGACAGGCGGGCGGGCAGACAGACAGGCGGGCGGACAGACAGACAGGCGGGCGGGCAGACAGACAGGCGGGCGGGCAGACAGACAGGCGGGCGGGCAGACAGACAGGCGGGCGGGCAGACAGACAGGCGGGCGGGCAGACAGACAGGCGGGCGGGCAGACAGACAGGCGGGCGGGCAGACAGACAGGCAGGCAGGCAGACAGACAGAGACACACAAAAAAAAATCTTTAAAAACTTTTCTTACACTTATTAAATCAGATTCTAACATAAGGCTTTATCGTCAAGTATAAGTTTTACATTCTAAACGTCTTTCCGTATTTACGCAAACATCCAAATCCGTAAATTTGCTCCATTTTACCAGTTCAAATCAATGTAATAAGAAGTGAGAAAAACAGAATTGGCTTGTCCACATGTAAAAACTTTGATTATATAATTTAAACCTAGGTATCATTTGAAAGTTGATCATTCAATGGAAGATGGTCGATAGAAACTTCACTCCGTCGAACATGGCCCATTGTGATCAGCACGTGAAGTGCCAAATGAGATTCAAGTGTAAAATCATGCATTTTGGGTATAATAATAAAAATATTGTTTAAACTGTGTTTCCTTGGGGAAATCTACTAATGATAGTGCACAGTGCCAGCTGAAAAAGCAAATAAGGATATTGTGATGCATTAAAAGGGGAATTTACTCATGGGAATAAGATATTACTCTGCTGCTTTAAAGGTCCATGGGAAAAACACCTCCTTGAATAGGCGGTTCAATTCTGAGGGCCTTTTTTAAAAAGACATTATGGAACTGGAGAAAGTGCAGAGGAGGGCTACAAAACTAATAAGGGGAATGGGAGGTATAGTTATGAAGAAAGGGTAGAAAAGTAAAAATTGTACACGCTGGAGAAACAGCGGCTTAGAGGGGATATGTTATATAAATATGTACAGGGCCCATACCAAGGGCTTTCTAAAGACCTGTTCATTAACGGAACAATACAAAAGGACAAGATACCATCCGTTAAGACTTGAATAAAAGAGATTTAATGCGGAAGGGATTTTTTACGATAAGGACAATTTTTTTTTAAAGTATGGAATTCACTGCCTGAAGAAGTGGTTCTAGCAAATACATTAGATGCCTTTAAAATGAGCCTGGATACGATTTGTTTTAATGAACCAAAGCATAGAGGGCATTGTATGTAAGAATAGGCATTAAATATTTATTTAGAGCTCGTTGGTCCAAGGAAAAATCGGATTGCCATTTGGAGTCAAGAAGGACATTTTTTCCCCACATTGAGAGCAATAATTCAAAATTTCTGAAAATCAGGGTTTTTTTTGGTCTTTTTTTCCCAACCTAAACTACTATGTAACTGAAAAATAGGTTTGAATGGTACAGAGACTCCCAAGGTAACAAACCCCTTGTACCAAGAATATATATATATATATATATATATATATATATATATATATATATATATATATAGCGATGACCTTAACACCATTATAATAACACGGGAATAGCGAAATATAAACTAGTACTTTTTGAGCAGGAGGGCAGGCACGGCATGTGAAGCACTCCTCAAAAGCTTAACAGCCATCTTTAAGAAGCTCATTGAAATTTCCCCCCCCCCCCCCCCCCTTTTTTAAGTCCACATATTCTTCACACAGTCGATAAGCTATTCAGAGATGTCCGTGTGGACAAAGCAGGTGGGACTGAAACGTTAAGTAACCGTTATGGAACATGGACTTTTGATGCTCGCCTTACTCACTGTACAAACCTCTTCAATTATATTGAGGCCTCCGTTTAATCTATCATTAGGAGCCGGTGACCCAGAACTAAACGTAAAGCAGATCCTTCCTTCCTCCCATGCCCAGATTCACATGCCTCTCTGCCTAGGGATACCCTGAAGCATTAGTTGCACAACAGGGTCCCTCTAATCTCAGCAAGGCTCTGTGTAAGTGCACTGGGACCAAGAAATTCATGTTTTACATCTTTAAGTAGGGACCCTCCTCCTCCTCCTCCTCCTCCTTAAAGGAGACAAAGAGAAAGAAAGCTGAGGAAATGGCTAAATGAATGTACAGACATCCAAAGAGTTTGAGTGTTAACCATTTACGGTTGGCCATCCACTGCTACCAAAGCAGGTGACCTACACCATCTGATCCTATAGCAGTTAAGCTGTTAAACCGGTCGACAGACATATAGCCATCTAATTAATGTTCCGCATAGAAGAAAACAAAATCCCCCCATAACCAAAAAAAACAGAAGTCCTGAAAAGTTCCTGTAGCACCTATAGAACTGAAAGAATCCATATCTGAGAGATGGGGTTTGGTAAAGGAAAGGATGGAAGAGAAGAATTGCACATTATCCCAAGATATGGAGCTAGGTCTACTTGGCAGCTTCATTTTTACGATTGTTGCTCAAACAATTGTGGAGCCATAACATCCTCTTAGGAAAGACATGTTTTAGTATACCAATAGCACATTGATACATAAAGCAAGATGAATGCTTTATGGACACAGTTCTGTTAGTTCTGTTGGTTCTGTCAGCTGTAAGGCAAGCCTAAACCTCAAAATTTCATCAAACTCCTGGCAATATAAAAAAAACAAAAAGAAAATGAATGGCGTGGGTGAGGGTAAATACGGCACACAAGAACACCGTATTATGCCTTCTTTTTGGGCAGTTCCATGCATCATAGCATTAGAATAAATCAGTTTAATTGAAAATCAGTTGTAATTGAAGAGGAGTTGGCCTACAAATTCAAAAAGAAATTCTCACATATTTGGTCTCTTCGATATGTGTTTAAATAGTGAGCAGTTTAATTCAGCTAAGCCAAGCTTGAGAAAGACCTACAGAGGTCGAAACGTTGGCAAATCTTTGCGTGGAATTAAACACCTCACTATTTGAAGTGATGAGCCATTGTTTCTTTATGCTTATTGTGGAGCCCAGTTTGCGCGCTCTTTGCAATCTATGTGTCGCTTACCGCTTCATTTTGTTGAAGCTAAAAAGGGCCTGTGAAAAAGCCTACACAGGCTTCATGAGTGTGATTAAAGATGCACATTCATACATATATACACTCGCATAAAGTCCCAATAGTATGGTGGAATATTTGATTGCTATAAAAGTGATCAAAAATGTTTTCCTTTTGGCATCCATTTATCCTGAAGAATCTGAGAGCGCTATAAATAGGCCCTTTTCAAACATCCATCAGTGTACCCTGACTGTAGCTTTAACAAAACCAAGGCTATGAAGTCACACTCAGCCCTGCTATATATGACGTGACATCACTTATGAAATCACTAAGAATTTTTAGAAATAATAAAAGTAATACAAGCAGATCAAGTTTTAGATATTTACATAGACCTGTGTTTCTCAGTCCGCATTATAAGGGTCTATGCATTTCTTGGCTTTATGGCAATCCTGCCTTTATTCATTCTGCGAATCCCTAAATCCAGAACAGCTTCATTTATCAGGAAGAAAAAAAAAAGACTACAAAACTGTAATAAACTGTCTGTTTACCATAATTTAAAGATTGTCTGGATTTACAGAGCACATGACTAATTAATAAAACCTTATTAATACCCAAGCATTCAAAAAAAAAAAAAAAACCTATTGCTTCCTTGGAATGAGGAAGCATTAATTGTAAACTGGTAAAAAATAATAATAATAATAATAATGAAAAAAACATGGTATGGATTTTATGGTATATTTGTATTTAGAAAAAAAAGATCAAAAAAGTAGACCTAAGCAGAGGTTACACATTATATATATATATATATATATATATATATATATATATATATATATATATATATATATTTTTTTTTTTTTTTTTTTTTTGATTGTGGTCTGAAATGTATCAATTTTTTTCACCCGCCAAAAAAAAAAAAAAACTGGATACTTTTCAAAATCAACGAAAGGATAGTTTGGGAATGGATAGATGATTTTGCTTTAGTAATAGAAAAAAAAAAAAATCCTTTTACTATGCAAATTCTATTCCTTTCTAAACATAAAATCAACAAGAGATTTCCATCCCTAGGCTGCTGAATACACGAAGCAATGATTCGGCTCCTTGAGTCAAACTGGTTTAGAGAGATGACCCCCCTAATCAGAAATGTCTCCTTTTGCCCCGTCTACATTGTCCATCATATGGATGGGAACAGCTGCACTGGAGACGAGCTAAAACACATTTCTTCCCAGTGGCATCTAATCCTGAGCCTGGTACAAGAATCAGGGAAGAGTAAGTGTCAGGACTGTAAACAATAGTGTCTTGGCTGGGAACAGATGCTTTTTTTTTTTTTTTTTCTCTCTCTTTCTTTCTTGCAGCTGTAAAAACGAGGGAAAAAAATCCAGGACTTCAGTGTCTGGTCACGGAAAATCCACAAATCCAGGCATACGATTTCCCACTCACAGATAATGCTTGTTACACAGACTCATATGCTTTACTGGAACATTAATAAGGATTTCTTCCTGGGGACTTTGGGAACATGTCATTTTTATCTGGAGGAAGTCTCTCCTAGCAACATGTACCAGAGTAACAAATCCGAGAAAGTGCTTTCTCAATAGTAGGAAAGGGGGCACAGTACACATGAAGAGAGGTTTATTTAATTGTCTTTAGATTGCACATCTACAATTAAAAAAAAAAAGTTTCCTAAACAAATAATAACAATTATCTATGAAAATGTCATGAAAAACCTTTTCACACTAAAATTTAAAAAAAAAAAATTATAAAAAGTTTTTTTTAACAAGTTTTTAAAAATTTTATTTTAGTTTTTGGAGGTGTATTTTATTAACTTGAAGTGGGTATCTGTAAAGGAGGAGAGTATATTTAAAAGGAAAAATAAAACTACAATAACAAGAGGACATAGTCTTAAATTAGATGGGCAAAGATTTAAAAGTAATATCAGGAAGTATTACTTTACTGAGAGGGTAGTGGATACATGGAATAGCCTTCTAGCGGAAGTGGTAGAGGTAAGCACAGTGAAGGAGTTTAAGCATCCGTGGGATAGACACAAGGCTATCCTAGATATAAGACTGGGAACTGGGGACTAATAAAAGTATTTAGAAAATTGGGCAGACTAGATGGACCGAATGGTTCTTATCTCCAGACACATTCTATGCTTTCTGTGATTGGTTTCAATTTTGGGTAAATGCGTTTTGCGATCATTTTACCAAATTATACCATAATAATAAGAAAAAAGAAAAAATGATCTTTGGTCACTTCTAAATTTAATTTGTGTTAAAATTCAAATATTATAAAGAAGGAAAATTTGCCATTTATTTTTTTTTTTTCTTACATTAACATTGGCCAAATCCAGGGGAAAGTTATTGAATGGCTAAATTCTCAATATATACCGGTAACATCAGGTCTATACTCGCATCTGAAGGAACCTCCCGTGCGGACAATGTTGTAGGAATATGCCATTGATCTGACAGCTTCTATACATCATAGACCAAACCAATGTGAACATTACACCTACATTTTAAGAGCAGGATGGGCATTTGTGTAGATAAAATATGAATTTGGGGTGAGCAAGGGAAATACTACTATTAAAGTAAGTGTTTTCATAGCACTTATCCAGGACATTGGGAGTTCTGTTTACAGTGGTCCAGGGAGCGCTTTACAGGGGTCCATTTGTCAGGTGAGCCAACTACATGTGGTCTTTGCCACTTAAAAAATAAAAAAATCAATAGGTCTGCAATGATGGTCCCTCACGCAGTGAGTGAGTAAATGGAGTTCCACAATGTGGGAACAGTGTAACTAAATAAGTAAGTCTATTTGGAAGTTACACGTGTAAAAAATATATATATATATATATTTGTAAACTATATCCAGCGTTTCAATGATCTGTATCAGCGTCTTTGGCATTTTGTTTGATTTGTTTTAAGCCTAAACTAATTGCATACGCGGAGATTGTTATGATACAAGGTCTGGTGGCCTGGCTGAACTTCATAAGGACAATAATGATACTATAAACAAACAATAAAGCTTGCCTGTTGACATAGTTTGGTTTTTGGTGTCTGCCACCAATGTGGATGTCGTTCCTTGGTGGGAAAGTTGGTTAAAACACACTGACCCAGCCAGTGACGAGGGCAACTGCTGTAATTGCAGTCACCAGGACTAAGGTGCTTAGGCAAGAGCAAGTGTTGGAGTTTTTCATGCTATATTTACTGATAAAAAAAAAAAATCAATAAAACTGAAAGATCCCAGAAGGAGTCCAGCATCTCCCGCTCAGGTCTGATCTGTCAAGCAGCCTTCGGTTTATTTTTCAAACAAACAATCATCCATGTTGGTGAATAGAACATATAAAAAATGACAGGGAAAACATTATTCCAGAAAAGTATAATTTCTTTACTTTCAATGTATTGACGGCTGGAGGGATTTGCAAAGCCTCAAGCCACAAGAAGGGTTAACAGATTAAGTCGATACGCTTGATTTGTTAAAAAAAAAAAAAAACCTCTCAGTTATCCACGACATTCTGTTTCTGGAGTGCCTACATCTCAATTTGTGGGGATTTTTAAAATTCCTCAAAAAACAACACCTAATAAAATCAGCATTTGCAGATACTTTAAATTGCAGTACTCTCCAGAATCTTGAGAGAAAAATATTTTGTTCAACTATTTTTTTTTTTTTTTAAAGGCCAAAGTAACCAAAGTCAAATGTAGCAAAATTTATAAAGTTCAGACCGAATACCATTTTAGTGTGGAGGGGGGGTGGAAACAAGTATATGTATGGACCATCGCTACGTAAAACTTCATTACGAAAGTTACAAATTTGTACATTTTCATTAAACTGCGAGAATTTTATGCAAGTTTGTTTAACAAGAGGAACATCCTGCCAACGCTACAACATGGTTTAAAAAAAAAAAAAATGTAAATCTTCCCATGGCTAAACAGTAATAAGAGAACTAAGAAAAAGAAAATATATTTTCTAACAAAATGAATATTCTAATTATATAAAAGTAAACATTGGGGAGTTAGAGCTAGCGCTGCCAGAGTTCGGATCTGCAAAAAGGGCGCCACTTTCAGATAGATTCATCACTGGAAAGAATGACGCCTTTTTACCAAGCTAAACTCAACTGTTGCTCTTGATCATAAATAGGCACTGCTTTAACCCTGCAGGGTACAATTCACCCCTGCAGCACTTACAGAGTTAAATGCACTCTCTTCCAAAGATTTTTTTTTTAAATGAAGTGCACCTTCCATTGGCTTTCTATACACTGGCGAATCTCACGCACAATGCACTTTTTGGAAAATAAAGAGAAAAGAGGGAGGAAAAAAAAATCAACACATGATATGAAAGGCTTTTTGGGGCCTTTTCTCCCTTTCATAGCACTTTTTTTTTTTTTTATTTCTGTTTGCAATACTCTTCCTTCACTTTCTCATTGCTACAGAACAAACAAGGGGGAGAACGCTTTCAAAAGGGGCTCAGTGTGTAATGGCTCCTCTAGAATTAATTTAGGTGGACCAAATCTATTGAGCACCCAAGCCTACACTCCCACCCCCCCCCCCCCCCCCTCTCCTCCTCTCAAATCATTTTGAGATGAGTTCAGCCCACTGCCTTTGTAATCCCAGCAAAGCACTTAAAGTCCTCAGTAGGTGTTCATCACGACCATCTGGTGAAAAGCAAAACAAGCTGCAGATTCGGTCTTTGAATAGTATGAAGAGAGTGTGAATTAGTCTCTTCAATTAGCACGATTACAACCTGTCAAGTACATATTGTTAAGTGGGATTATTACAGTACTGGTCACCATTGCAATTATTCAGTCATTGCCTTTTTTTTCCTGTGGGTTTGGTTTATCATAACTGGACATGGGTCTTTACAAATACAGAATTTTAGGAATGCCATAAAAAATAATAATAATAATAATAATAATAATTAACAAATTGAATTTTATTAAGTGCGGTTTGTGATCAACTGTAAAACCCTGGGAAGGAATATGTGTGAGTTGTAACAAAATGATGCAGTAGCGTAACCGCTTATGTTTGTATTTAATATATTGTTTACTATAATTGTAGCATGACATGAGGGACACTTCATTTCAATTTATACTAGATTACCGAAAACACGTTTTTATTACAAACGTATTACGGCAGGCGATATGAAGGCTTTTTGTCACCCATACAAAATGGAAACAGACTTATTATTGTAAATTCTCGAAATATACATACATATTTAACTCAATTTAAAAAGAAATAAATATAGCACACATTTAATTCAATTTTTAAAAAAATATAGCACACACAGATTTAGCAAGTTTGGGTATTTTTAAAATATTTGTTTATTATTATATATATATATATATATGCCCGTTGTGTGTGTCAGTAATTTATTTTTATTTAAAAATATTTTTTGAAGTAGCATTCAACCCATCTGTAAATTTGGAAAGTGTCGAAAACGTTCCTTTTTTACTTGGAGATAGTGTTAATTCTGAATAAAATTTCATCTTTAAGAAACGCCGTTTTCTTTTGGTTTATTAAGAACATTTAAAAATTAGAAAGAAGAAAAAAACCCAAAAAGAAACAAATACTTAACTCATCAGCCTCATTTTCCTTTTTCTTGACAACTTAAAAAAATGGATTATACGGTAGATATGTACACTACCGTTCAAAAGTTTGGGGTCACTTAGAAATGTCCTTGTTTTCCACGAAAACACACATCGAATAAATTGCAAAAGGAATAGGAAATACAGTCAAGACGTTGATAAGGCTAGAAATTATTTATATTCTCAAGATGGACAATTTTATTGGTTCTTTAATCAGCACATCTGTAATACACACACACGTTCAAAAGTTTGGTTTTTGGAAGAAAAGCAAATGCGGTCCATTAGAATAACATCAAATGGATCAGGAACACGGTGTAGACATTAATGTAGTAAAAGCCTGTAGCTAGTAAACACTTCGTAACACATTTGATATGGGCCTTCAAGGAAAACAAGGAAATTTGTAAGTAACCCCAAACTTTTGGATGCTAGTGTAGCGCAATAAAACCAAAGGATTTCTTTTTTTTTTTTTTACAATTTTATCATAAAACAAAAGATACACTGGGTTTAATTAAACAAGCTACACTGGGCCATTAAGGGGATAGAAAGGAATGAAATGATTCAGGCTTTATCAGCAGTGTATCTAGGTCTGATTACTTACTATAGTTTTTGTGGGCTGCATCATATAATCAGTAAGTAGTAGTGTTAATTCTAGTACTTAACCAATTCTTAAATGGGAAAATAAAAATGTGACCAACATACAAATCCTAAACATTTAATAATATTTAATTTACCTTTTGCATGTAGCACACATCTCTAATGTGTGAAAGTTTTTAAAGGTTGTTAAGATCCCCCATTTATCCCATCACAGTTTCTATTCTCCATCTTCCCTCTACTCCCCCCACCCCTGAAAAAATTCTAAATATTTTAGAATAAAGGTTTGTTAAATATAAGCAATCTGGCAACGTGTTTTTTTACATTTAGAGCAAGAATTAAAGAGTAAAAATTATTTGTATTCCAAGTGTGTAGTGTTGACAAAGACGTTTATTATAACACTTTAATCATTTATGATAAAAAATAATATTCTTCAGCACGGTCTGGTAATATAGTCGAAGACAGACGGATATGGAAGCAGCCCAGAGAAAAGCCATTTTGCCGCAGTTCTAAAGAAATGGCAGTGGCAGTAATATTTGTTGCCTTGTGTTTTTCATGTATTTGTCACTATCCAAACAGATCGGGGCAGGAGACAGTTGCACTGAGGCGCTGGGAGCAAGAAGACTTTTATGGAATATTAATTTCCACTTTTAATAATTGATGTAGTCATTTTGAATCTCTCTGCATAGAATATCATGAGTGAGTAGATTGCATTAACACTGGTTAAACATTTCAACTTGTCAGAATGGCCAACTCCATTTTTTGATATATTTGCAGTATGTCCCCCATCGAAACAGTAATAATAGCAAAATAAATATGTGCTTCTATTTTATAATCACTAAACATTAATGAATATTTTATATCTTTTTAAATCTCCGTGTTTAATTTGAACGGGTGAAATTAAGTCTCCTTCTAGCAATGTGCCAATTATCTCCAGATCAAACAACATCCCGACCATTATACTTGGCTCTGTTTATATTTCAGAAGCTAATTTGGAAATATAGAATGGTCTCGTGGAGCTACGTCTCCAAAGCACATCAGGCAAGAGAGCCCTCTTGTGGTTAAGGATATCCATTTGCCTAGGAACAATGGCCTACATTTGTAACGAGCAATTTAGTGGCAAAGTTCTACTATTGGAGCAATTACCATGGGAACCAATGGAATGTTTCTGCCGACTGCTTCCATTTTAGAACATTACCCTTGACTTGACCTTTACGAATAATCCCTAATGTACCCAACGCATGAAGGGCCTGGTTAGGATAGTTAAGCGATAATGAGCAGTTTCACCACTGGGCATGACCCATTTCCCATCATAAAATTCAGGTAGCAAGAGCGAACAATGTAATATGTACATGTATAGTGATTTTTGTTGGGATAATAGAATGCTCTCAATGAAAGTAATGCTTCCTTTCAATGTAGTCGTTTTGGATGTTTCTTGTAGAAATGACGGGAAGATAAAGTCAGTTTACACTGATGGTTATTATAGTTTAAAGTCCAGAGAGGTAAAGAAAGTGTAAAAGGGACCACTTTCCACCACACTCACCTCCTGTATGGTACAGCTTCCAGAGAAGTGTAGGCTGTATTCCCTCTGGACCTCACGGTGTGTGATGATCAGCAAGTAGTTCTGATTTAATGATTCCTGTAGGGCGCTGGGGGCAGGAAAATAGAGACAGGAAGTCAGCAAGGACATGTAGCAGCGTGTTCCTCCAGAACTGCGACCCCTCTGGGAGGGTCCTGACTTCTATACAGACAAGTCTGGGCACAAACTACACAAACAGATCTGCTACTGTACTGACCAGAGATGATAGAACTGAAATCACTAATATGGCTAATTTGTTAGACAGGGACTATTCACCCTGCAGATGCATCACACACTAACAAATTACTGGTCGGGTAACATAATATGATGTGGCTTTAAAACCTGAAATGATGTCAGGGCATATTACCAACAAGCAGCAGAGTCAATATAAACCGAATGATACATATCCTAAAAATACTTAAAAAGATTTTTCATTAGTACACAAAGTGTATCACATAATATATTTTAAAAAGTACCTTTATTTGGCCTTCTTTCCTTGTATAGCAAGATTAGGGGCAGACATGTTGTTTAGAATCTTGGGAAGATCTGACCCTTCTATGTCAAGATTCTACACAACATGTCAGTCCACTGATAAAGCATTTGAATTCGAAAGGACTACACATCATGCAAGTTTACCATAAACCATAGTAAAATAATATCTCCAAATTTGCAGTTACCTTAAATCAAGACATTTGTTTCCCCACCTTCACGATGATTAATAAACTTTGCATTGTAAAAGGTAGTTTGAAAAAAAGAAAAACCCATTCAATAGTTAGTCCTCTTGTTAAGGCGACGGTTCACATTTTAGACTTCTAAAAACTGGGAATCCTATAAACAGTAACCCAGATTAAAAAAACAAAACATGTAGAACTACCAATACTTTTGTTTCCGAAGTCACAAGGAGGTTGTTGACCAATTGAAAGTCAGTTACTGCATATTATGTACATTACGGATTTATAAAAAATACTGCCTATAATGGAAAAGGTAAGACCTAGCTAAGCTAATATGGCAGACATGCTCTATGGAAGTCATGGAATGAGCAATATCTGAATAGGGCACAGTTTCTGTCGTACATATACAATTGGTTGACAGATTTGAAATGTTTCATTTGATAGGTAAATTCTTCACTTACAGGTGGACAATGCAAATGTAAAAGGTGAATGGTCACTGGGCACAAAGAGAGAATCTAGAATGAGACTCTTTCAGTAAACCTTACAGTAAGATTTCACCTATATTTAACCAGTTACACTTCTTACAGGACACATCCTATCTGACAATGATATCAATGGTGCCTGGCATTCCACATATTTCAGGGGTGTCAAACGTGCAGCCCATGGGCCAAATGTAGCCCACTAGACAGCAACGTGTTGCCCACTTGACAGCAATGTGTTACCCACCTGCCTTAACTCTTAGCCCTACAATATGTATATATGTATCCGTGTTGGAGTACAGTTGATTTTAATTGTTTTTGGAATAACTTTTGTATTGCAGTTCATCAGCCAAAACTATGGTTAACAAGCTAGTCTTTCCAACTACTATTAATAAAAATATATACATACATTTCTGATCATGCGGCCCACATGGACGCCCCTGACATGTTCCCTATCCATCCCTAGTTTGATGAGATCTGCTCACCCTATCCCAACGTGTTACACTTTTACAAATATTCAGTAGGACGACTCCCTTTCTAAAGGAATGAAACCCATCAGATTGCACCCTGGTCTCTGCAGATTGCCACACATTGCGTTGGGTGTTTGCAGTCTATTTGATTTAAATAATAGTTCGATTTAAATGTGTTGTGCACGGCAGGATCACCCGCCCACATGGCACTATATATTGAACGTTGCAAAAAGTAGCATTTCTTAGTACCATTCAGTAAGTGAGCACTCACCGGCCATGGTTTGTGAAAAAAGCCATCATATTAATGGAGTTGTAAACACAGAGGCTACTTTGAACATGTTTTCTAACAATCAGCATCTCGTGAGACCTGCAAACTCCCTCGATGACACGGTTACTATTGATGCGTATCTTTCTTGGCTTGGGGAAATAAAGACTTGAACATCACATTAATGCCACCTTTAGCCATACGGGAACAAAGATTTTCTGCCTGGGTGACCTGGCCCCACCCCTGGGGTCCAATGAGACCCCCATCCATCAGGAATCTCATTGCTATGCTATTCTACATGATTTCAATGCTTTTTGATCAAACAAACGCTAATCTATAGATTTTTGGAATTGCTTCATTAACATGCACTAGTCAATTGGAAAAAAAAAAATGTACCTGCTCTACAGTAGAGGGATATGTCAAACCTCTTTATGCTCTAGCGAGTACGGCAACTATACCTCTCCAGGCTGGGAAACCTGGGTTTAGAATCTAACAAAGAGTTAATCAAGGCAAGCACATCCTCCAAAGCAAATATTAATGACAATAATATTATTGTTAATAGTTTATTTAAGAAAGGAAAGTACATTTTAGCCACCTCAAAAGGATGTAAACCTTGCCAGGAATCAAACATGCAACCCAGAGTATTGACCGGAATCTACAGTTGATGAGTTAGCCCATGGCTTGACAAACTCCAGGACTCCTAAAATCCCTGCTGCTGGGTCCAAATTTGATTGTGTTTACATGGTACTCTTGAAATACCATTTCCCTGGCTCCTAAATAATAATGAGCCTGGCTGCTGAAATAGTCTGTCTTACTCCGAAAGTCTACAAAAATTTGTCAAGCCCCGGACTTAGCTCACAGAGCCATTTACTTGGCACACAAGTAGACTATTGAAGGAAGAGAAACAAACTAGCAAAGTATATGGATTTTAAGTTAATGGGCTGAACCAGAAAAAAAAAAATTTTCTGTAGAGTACGAGCTACATACAGGGTTCAAAAAGATACTTTTTGTTTTTAAATGGACAATTTTGAGTGGCAAATGAAACAATTTTGCAAGTTCTATGTACAGACTGCATTGTGTGTGTGTAGCTATCTCATGAACAGCTGCACAGTGTGTAAGTGACAAGATCCATTTACAGAACTACGTTTCACTGCAAGAAAGAAAAAAAAAAAAGGTGTGAGTGGATCTTGTATTATTCATTTAAGTGCCTTGGGCTTTCAAATTAAACATAGCAAATCTGTCCATTACATTTCCCATTCTTAAGCTTGCAGATTTATACCACGTCAGCCACAGACCACGTTTATTGTAATTACAGCTTATTTACATTAACACAAAATAAGAAATCAATATGTAAATGGAATGTTTGTTGTAGCTAATGCTGGAAAAGATTTCACATTTGCTTCAAACAGAAGTCACTTAAAAATCTGGCATGCGAGCAATCTCTGGGGTCCGGGACCACTCCCCGAAAACCTCACAGAACAACATCATGCACCAAACGCAAATATAGGAGTATTAATCCAAAAAGGAGGTCTGGACACAGGTGATCCCACACTACTCGATATACATCAAAATGTAGGCTTATATAAAGCCTTATTAAGATTTAATGTAATTTACCATCTTATGCACAGTTTTATTTTCCTAAAATATATTCAAAGTTTGACTGTATCATTAATACATGTGCTGCAGAGATTTGCATCACCCCATGCATCACAGTCAAACATGGAAAATCCTGAGAAATTTTTATATTACCCTATTAGTTTTTATTTATACAGTGTGGACAAGTTACCCAACACTTTACAAAAGAGAAGATGGCAAAATGACACCCCAATAAAGCTTTAATACGGAGCTCTAATATTAAAACGGACTGTATCACCTAAACATGGTTTTACATAGAATGTGAAGAATAAAAAGATGATTTAATATGATCTATACATTGTTAGCCAAATTTGTTAGTGTCTGCTTTATTTATAGGCGAGCACGCCATTATCTGCATGTGCGCCGTGGATATCCATGACCCCTGTTACTTTAGCCCAACATGCTAAGGGTTCTGCTTAATGGTCCAATTTACGGAGCTCAGAAGAATGAAGTGATATCGGTAGAAATAAAAATATATGCAGCTTAATGATTAATAAAATTACAGATAAATAAATAAAAGAAAAAAACATTGCACATGTAAATCACTCTAAATGCAGATTACTGCCAATAATTGTGCACTGAAAGGTACAAACCTATTTGAGGTTTTTTTTTTTCTTTTAATATATATATTTTGAGAAATACATAAAGTGTACATTAGTGAAT
The DNA here is from genome assembly GCA_036172795.1 of Pelodytes ibericus. Taxonomy (NCBI): domain Eukaryota; kingdom Metazoa; phylum Chordata; class Amphibia; order Anura; family Pelodytidae; genus Pelodytes; species Pelodytes ibericus. The sequence continues at coordinate 16,118,252 of CM069865.1, forward strand.
GTAAATCACATTCATTCATTTAGACTAGACGTCTAACACAATGGAAGTGTGCCTCCTGGTGGAGACTAGAGAGATTTATTGCATTAGTTAAAAGGCCTCATTTCCCAGTATAATCTTACTAATTAATCATCTTTGTACAAACACTGGATGACTGCAATTAAGTTATTTCTACAGAACTGTAAACATTTGACACCTTTATGGACCTGGCCTGCATCGAATGATTTTTTTTGGTCCCCTTAACCGGGGAGTAAACTGATCTAGGATGCTCTGATCCGATATGAATGTCTCTATGAGATCTTTACTAGACTGGCCAACAAAGAGAGCTGGTTTAAAATACTCCTGGTTTTACTGTCAATTTGTTTAAAAGCTGTGAACTGTGCTCTGTCGGACATTTTGTTTTAGTCTAATTAATGCCTGAGGGAGGGACCTAGCAACTTGGTCTTGAAAGCTTGCCATCAAACGCTCAGATAGCGAATAAACTATCATTTTAACTCTACTGGTTGACTTTAAAATGATAAACTTGGATAAGTAACACAACATCCCATCGGAACGCAGGAGTGATGGCTGCTGATAATGGGGCCTCTGTCGCTTAGGTCGATATTCCCTTTAAAATCTGCAATTTTCAGCTACAATACTCATTTACAACATAATGTCTGCACTGTATTTCAGATCCATCTGAGGCTATTTTGAATGGGCAAAATTGGATTTATTTCAAAAACATGGAAATTTGTAAGTGACCCCAAACTTTTTAAAAGTAGTGTCTGTGAAATCATATGCGGGTTCCAGAGCAGGGAGGTGTTTGGGACTCTGGGAGCTTTTTTACTAAAAAGGTGTGATGAACAAATGGGTGTTGTGCAAAGCGCTCCTAAATTTATCAGTTTAGCTATACATTGTGCAGGGAGAACCGTGATAATTTTGCTTAGCAGGGGAACTCCCCAGGTTTGTCGGTGCACAATGTGTAGTTAAATTGGTGAGATGAAATATTAATCTCACCTCCCCTCGGAGTGAAAAGCCCCCTATTTGCCGTGCAGACTTAGAAAGCTAAATCAATGTGTGATTTTAATTCCTGTATCTATTGAAACAAGTCACAGTTATATTCAGCAGTACTGAAAGAACATCTCAGAAATCATTTAAAAAAAAAAAACATTTAAAACAGAACTTGTACCTGGCTTGACTAGAACCAGATGGAAGTGGTAACTCTGGGGTGAGGACGTAAAGGTTATTGTTTTTTGGCAAGTGAAGACTCTTTAGAACAGTCTGAAAATAAAAAAAAATGTAAGATTAGTCAGTTACAAAGCGGAAAAATCAATGTATAAAGACATTAGATAGATATTTAATCCAATCATACTAGTAGTAAACATAGTATTTAATAAAACATGCCAAACTTCCAAGCAGTTGCACTACCGCCCACCAGCTGATGAAGATAATTCGAAACGCGTCCTGTGGGGTGTAGCTGTGTTTCTGTATAGTGCAATATCCTAACTGTTCAATAGACCTGGCCAGGCGAACAGAAGATCTTTGGCTCTATTTGTATTTTTTATGTATTTTTAAAAATCTTTCTTTTTGTTTTGCACCCATTTGGGGCCCTTTATTCAGTGTATCATTGTATTTTTGTTTATATAATTTCAGTCTTATTTTGTGATTTTAGATTATATTGTTGTATATTTCATATAGTCATTCACTTGTATATTTATATTTCCTTGTAATAAATTCTATATTTTTTATAACAATCCTGTCTTTGCAGTCCATCATATTAAACTTTTGTGGTATACATATTTAGCGCTGTCTCACTCTTACATTAAACGTCCAAGCAGGCCGAGAACCTCACTAAAAGCAATAAAATAAAATCAAGCACATGGTATTTAAAAATACAAGGGAAAACCTTGATAGCTCGTCCCCCCAAGAATCGCACTGTGATCACAAGGAAGATAATGATGTCAAGGCGTTAGTGATTAAGTGTGGCCCATCATTTGTCAACTACAACTTCCATAATTCTCTGCCATTCTTATAACCCTGTTGGGGAATACTGGGATTTGTCGTTGATCAGCAGCTGGAGGGCCGCAGTTGGACACCAAGGCTTTGGCAAATAAGAATACAGCTGCCGTAATAAAAAGAAGAAAGAAAAAATCTCCAAACTACAGAACAGTAGAGTTTCACACTTAAGTTTAAAAAAAAAAACATTTAAAGATATTGGGTAAAATTTTCTTTCAACAAGAATGAAATTTAATAGAGGATGAGAGTTTGAAGCGATTAGATCAAAGCAAAAAGAACAAAACATAAGTTTTAAAAATGTCAGCGGCAAATCTCCAGTGCTCACTGTGTCCTAAACACAGCACCGAGTGGGATTAAAGGGGCTGTACATTAAACCCACTACAAGGTCAGCAGCTTCTTGGATTTATTTTGTATCCAAAGAACTTTCCTGACGACTGTTTTTCTTGCTTTTTGTAACTTAAGACCCTGTTCCGGGGCTGAGAGCAGAAGTCGTCGGGAACAGCATGTATCTTTCCAGAGAACAGCACTTTTATTCAATGGCTTCGTGCTATATAAAGCCCAAGCTTTCCAAAAATAGCCCAACTGTCCCTTCCAAATGATCGGCGCGTACACTGAGCCTCTGTTCCTCTGCACGCCACTAGTCGCACGCTTTAGCACAAAAAGTCCATTTAACCAGTTGTGCACTCTAAACTCACAACTACGTGGATGACCTTACATTACGCTGTGGGGCATTTTTAAGGGGGGGGGGGGGGGACCAACTCCTTGGAAACTAAATTTAATATACTAGTATTGTTGAAAGATAAGCATAAAAGGAATTATCCGAAATTGGAAGCACTGCATCTTCTTTACACAATATTATGCCCTAATATTATAATTTCATGTTAGACATTCATAGGATTGCATTGCATCACTGTTTTAACTAACATTATACAACTAAATATAGTACTAGTACAGATCTGCCACTCGCTCTATGAAAACTGCGTTAAAAGCTAAATTTCAAAACTAGATGGATAAAAGGTCTCGCATTTAGTGAGGAATTCTGCATGAAAAGGGGGCTCCAGCAACCTACATTGGGCTTAGATTGTGAATGAAGAGAAAGAAAAAAAGAAAAAGAAATAAGATATATTTAGTGAGTTCGCAGAATTGCCGCAAATGCAAATTATATTAAATAAAGAGAAAAAAAAAACGTTTAGTCTGTATGTGGGGTCTGTGGAGTCTCCTGTTTATGATGTCCCCTGTGGCTTATTAAGCAAACTCATTTTCATTGGGAGATGTGTAATTTGCATATCGAGCCAGAGGTGACATCATAAACAGGAGACAATCACAGACCTATTTCAAACAGTTCTCTTATTAATTGCATTTGCTGCAATTCTGCTAATACAATCTAGAGATCCTTTTTATCATTTTATTATTTACATACACAGTATATGCAATGTCTTGGTTGTCCCTTTAAGCACACCATATTTTTTGCATTGTCCAATAATTTGCCTGTTTGAGCATTGAAGAAAAATCTGGATATTTTGCACCAAAATTCCTTTCTTACCCCATTCAGAAATCACCATAAACAAATTCTCAAGTAACACATTTAGCCCTAATGCTTTGTCCTCGATTTAAAACCACGTTTGACCCATCACTTGGCTTGAAGAAAAAAGGTAAATGGACTTGACTGCAGATAAACAGGCCTCTGGTCTAGACCAGTAGGAGCTGTGAGCTACAGCATAGAAAGCCAGTGCACTGGATTTGGGCATTACTTACTCTGTCCTCTAGATCTCCTGATCTCCAGCCCTTTAGCAGCATTTTGGATACAGGAACCTGAAGTTCATTTTCTAGGATTTGCTTGATATCTCCTAGAAAGAGAAGAGTGCTTTCAAGATTAGAACAGACTGAGTGTGCTGCACGCCAATCAAGAATTGGAATAGCCCCTTCCCTATTCACATAACCGTGAAAATACTGAAGTTATCTGGATAGGCCAGGGTGTTTGAGATTCCAACCAAACCACAGATCATCACCGACTTGAAAAGTACCAGTCCCAGTATTTTCATTGCCATTTGAGAAGACGTTATTGGCTTCTCAGTAAGGTTTTTTTTTTCCTTCTTCTTCTGGATAAACAGAACCTGATGAACTAAATTTCTTTATTCAACCTAATGAAGTGCATAACTATGTAAATAAATGAGTGCAGAAAATGATGGAAGTAAAGGACTGCCTGGACTGACCCCAGCCTGGCTGAAGCCCATCATGCTATAGGGAAAGGCAATACAGCATGAATACGTCGGCTGGATCGCTGCCCCTAATGCTTTTACGGTTATAAAAATAAAAAAAATATTCAAAAGGCGCAGTTCCTGGCTGCTGTAGAATAATCATGTTTCTTGTGCGAAACGCGTCAAACATATTGCCCTGTATTTTATTATTTTTTTGCTCGCTTCTCTATCTTGCTGCACAGTGATTTTATACATTAAGGAACAGGGGTATTTTTAATAAAAGGGTATTTTTCATCTTCCTTATCATTACGCTGGAGTCGGCTGGCGTTTGTGTAAAACCTGCCTGCATACACATTTGTGTCAGATTTGTTGCACTCAGCATCCTAATTCTTATTACGCGGATAAACATTGCTATAAGGGTAAGTTCCCCCTAGCTTCTTTTGTATATGTTGTACATGTGTTTAATGTCTGTGACATCCACTTATTTCTACTAATACAGTTCACGTGTAGTTTTTCACTGGAAATAATTGCACCGTGGCATCTAAATTCAGCCACATCCAACAAAGAGGGCTTGGCGAGACTGTTGCCATAGCAACCAAAATAATAACTATTACACTAAATCAGTGGTACTGAATTCAGACAAAAGATAATAAACAGTGATGTATCATCTGGCCATGCAGTCACACGATCACATGATATCCTGGTGACAAGGACCGATGTGCTCTAGGAAGCTAGTTTGGTTTCTAGACAGCGGGAGCCTCCAGGGAGCTGAATGATTAATAAATACTTTTCTTCGTATTAACTTATCAAAAAGGAGCATTTTTATTTTTTTGCAGCAATGTGTAATGAAGCGTGTTTGAAGACTTCAGTTTCAGAGTGTATGGTGCCGGTTTAGACATCTCTCCCACACAAGCCGGTCACTTTAATAGCAGTATGATTAAATTAAGTAAAACGTAGAGCAGTGATAGATTATTTTATGGAGCTAGACAGTCGGAACCAATTACTGGTGTGTTATGTCCGTCAGCCATATGTGTGATGTCACCAGAAGCGACTAAAACATGGCCCTTTTAGTCTGGATCTAGGAGGCCGACTCGTGGCACAGAGGATTACCCCTACCACATAACTGTGTGCATAACGGATATAACTTGCCCACACTCCGATGTTAATGACATGCTGTCCAAGCATCCATGTGCTACAAAACCATACAACAAGCCTTTAATCATATAATTAAACATTAATAATAATCCAAGTGTATCTGGAGGCTGTGTCTTACCTACAGTGGAGCTGTCATCAAGAACCACGTCCACGGTTTTGTCTCTGTACTCCACTTTGAAGTCCAGCATCCGTGACAGACGCTCCACCACCTGCCGGCTTGAGACCACGGGACGGAACGCTGAAGTAGAGGATGAGGGGGAAGGGGCCGGGGATGTAGCGGTAGCAGGCTGGGCAGCGGGACCAAACACAGGGCCTTGTACGGTCTCTCCACTAAACTCACTGAAACAACATTGGGAACGATAAAGTCAAAAGACAACAGTGGCTGGGAAGCTTACTAAAATTCAAACACTGGTCTGGCAGCATAAAGCAATGGGCTCCGATCTCTTGGAAAACCGGTTTAAAAGAAAAATGTAAAGTAAAATCAGTGATCTAGTCGAGGATGTTGTAAAGTCCATTCCAAGCACTACATTCTGCAGATGAGCATGTAAAAACTAGCAACAACACTAGCTGCAAAACCGGTGGGGAAAAATGGAAATACTAGCAGAATGCTTGGTTACTTATGGAGAGGTATTAGCAGAATGCTTGGTTATATAGGGAGAGGTATTAGCAGAATGCTTGGTTATATAGGGAGATGTATTAGCAGAATGCTTGGTTATATAGGGAGAAGTATCAGCAGAATGCTTGGTTATATAGGGAGAGGTATCAGCAGAATGCTTGGTTGTATAGGGAGAGGTATCAGCAGAATGCTCGGTTGTATAGGGAGAGGATCTTAGCAGTAGAAAGAGGGAAGTGCTCATGTCATTGTACAGAGCACTGGTGAGACCTCACTTGGAGTATTGGACACAGTACTGGAGACCGTATCTCCAGAAGGATATTGATACTTTGTAGAGAGTTCAGAGAAGGGCTACTAAACTGGTTTATGGGTTGAAGGATAAAACTTACCAGGAAAGGTTAAAGCATCTTAACATGTAAAGTTTGGAAGAAAGACGTAACAGGGAGGGATATGATAGAAACATTTAAATACATAAAGGGGAATTAAAACAGTAAAGGAAGAGATTATATTTAAAAGAAGAAAAACTACCACAACCACAGGACATAGTCTTAAATTAGAGGGGCAAAAATGTAAAAGTAATATCAGGAAGTATTATTTTACTGAGAGGGTAGTGGATGTATGGAATAGCCTTCCAGCAGAAGTGGTAGAGGTAAACACAATGAAGGAGTTTAAGCATGCGTGGGATAGACACAAGGCTATCCTAGCTATAAAAGACAGGAAACTGGGGACTAATAAAAGTATTTAGAAAATTGGGCAGACTAGATGGACCGAATGGTTCTTATCTGCCGACACATTCTATGTTTTTAAGACTGAGCTGCATGGAACGAATTCACAAAGTTGAATTTTGTTAAAATTTCAGCAAGAATAACCTGTTTATTGTCATTGATTTTAAGGGTCATGTTTTTAACAGACATTTTTGTTTTAGAATATTTTTATAAGTTTGTAGCTGCCAAGTAAAGGCTCTTTGGATCCTCACACTGGGGAATAGTTCTGGAGCCAGGATTCACACTGTGCAATCTGTCACTCCACGTTGCCTGGTCTAACCAGAAGAATAGCACATCATACATCTGTTGCTGGACTGCAATGCCCATAATGCTGGGAGTTTTCCTTCAATAACAAATGGAGGGTCCCACAGTGTTGGGCCCTGTGTAAAAGGCAATAGATTATTCAATTCTTGTTCACTTGCTGAAATTAGGCCTTCGGTAAAGTCACAGGACTGGGCCAATTTCCAGCCACACATGGAATATAACCGAGGAGCTGGACTGATACTCCGTACCATCTGATCAGATGAGAACGGGCAGAACCTGGTGCTATTAAACGACTGTGTTATGGACTTACCTCTGTAATATACCATTTTCCTGTGGTATTACACCATTTATTGCGGCCTGAAAAACAAAGACAGGATCATCAGTTAAACCACATAATCGTCCACGTAGTTAGGAAGAGCGTTTAACAATAGTATTATAAATATTAATATACAGATGAAACAAAAACCATAAGAAGAAAGATTAGGTCCATTTATTTATAACTGATTGCAAACATCAAAACTGTTGGATATACAGGTATTTAAAGTACAAACACACAAGGATCTCCAGCCTACAACTTTTAGTTACTAAGTTTTTAGTTACCGTATAATATACTCGAGTATAAGCCGAGTTTTCCAGTACAATTTTTGTGCTGAAAAATGCCCCCCTCGGCTTATACTCGAGTCAGCGTCTGGAGGAAAAAAAAAAAAAATCTAAAACTTACCTCATTCCTGCTCCGTCTCCCGGTGCTCTGAAGGTCCGTGGCTGTGAAGGAAGCGTTGTAAGCTCCCCTCCAGCCGCGCGGTCAACAAAGTGCGTTGAAACTTTTTTTTTTTAAACAAACTTTATTGATCCGCGCGGCTGGAGGGGAGCTCACAACGCTTCCCTTACAGCTACGGACCTTCAGAGAACCGGGAGACGGAGCAGCAAAGAGGTAAGTACTGGGGTCCGGGTGAAGGGGGGGGAGGAGGGTGGCATAACGAGCATACTAAGGGGCAATATCCTTGAATATTAAATGGCATATTGGGGTCAATATCCTAGAATATTAAAAGGCATATTGGGGGCAATATCCTTCAATATTAAATGGCATATTGGGGGCAATATCCTGCAATATTAAAAGGCATATTGGGGGCAATATGCTGCAATATTAAAAGGCATATTGGGGGCAATATCCTGCAATATTAAAAGGCATATTGGGGGCAATATACTGCAATATTAAAAGGCATATTGGGGGCAATATCCTGCAATATTAAAAGGCATATTGGGGGCAATATCCTGCAATATTAAAAGGCATATTGGGGGCAATATCCTGCAATATTAAAAGGCATATTGGGGGCAATATACTGCAATATTAAAAGGCATATTGGGGGCAATATCCTGCAATATTAAAAGGCATATTGGGGGCAATATCCTGCAATATTAAAAGGCATATTGGAGGCAATATCCTAGAATGTTAAATGGCATATTGGGGGCAATATCCTGGAATATTAAATGGCATACTGGGGGCAATATTTACCAGTAGTTGCCTCATTTCCCACCCTAGGCTTATACTCGAGTCAATATTTTTCCCCAGTTCTTTGGGGTAAAATTAGGTGCCTCGGCTTATATTCGGGTCGGCTTATACTAGAGTATATACGGTACTAAGTTACTCAGTAACTAAAAAAGTCATAGACCGAAGATCCTTTTGTGTCTGAAAATGAACTATATCTACAGTTTTGATGTATGCAATCTATTAGAGAAAAAAATAGTACTGTAATCTTTTTTCCTAAGGTTTTTATTTTATCTGTACATTAATTTATTGAACTATTTTTTGAGTTTACACTTATGCGAGATCCTACTAATTCCACCTGACCTATAAATGTTCAGCATGTTCTGTGCTCCTTCTTATACTAAAGTGCCGACATCTTTTGTCTGTCTCACTGAATGCCTGCTCCCGCCTATTACAGCATCATGCTTACTAGCTGTTTATATGAGAATTCACATTCACTTCGGCTTCACAGTCATCCTTTCTTCACATTAGCATATAATTTCACCTTATCTTTCATATAATTTCCCATTCATAGATTATTTCCTCCAATCTTACATGATTGACAGACACACTACTAGGTGCAACACACGGACCCAAGTTGTTCTTTTGATACGGGGAAAAGAAAAGAAAAGAAAAGTTGCAGGCTCGAATAATATACATGTGTAAATTAGGACTACAAATCTTTTAGATGGTATAACTACCATTCAAAAAATATTATAAAAACAGGGAGGTCCCTGGACAACTTAAATAAATAAATAAAAATGAATAAACCGCTTGACAGCGGAAGCGCTTGCTGGAGATCAAGAGATCTCCCCTCACCAGCCTTTCTGCGGCGAGCAGGAAGTTGGATGTCTGTGCAGAAACGCCACAGACATTCCCATATCACTGAGTTACTGCAGACCCTAGTCCTCTATATTCACTTTTGTCAGTATTGTTCAGTTTATAATTATCAACCAACCATATAATCTGGGGTTTTAGTTTTATTTCTGCGGATGCTGTAGGAAAAAAAAAAAAATGTAAACATTTTTTTGAAAAAAACTCTTTGATAAAGAGGCTATTAGAAAGGCTTGAATGTTAAGACACAGAAATCAAACAGTTTGGCCCAGGTAATCTTCTCGATTTTGGCCAAACTATTAAATAAAAAAAATCAGAAGGAAAAAAGTACCGGTATTCAGATTTTTTTTTATTTAAGAGCATATGATCTATGTTTTTAATGTATTACAATACTTAAAAATAGCCACTAGAGGGCACACAGAGACTAATGCTAAAGCCAATTTATTTAGTAACGTATTATTTTACAAAAGATCTTTACAAATTCCCAACATATTGTTTTTAAAACAGATTCATGGAGCTTTTCTGAAAGCTGTAGATGTAGATTTTATGAGTTGACAAATATGTCTTCACATTAACGGACATTTACTGCAAAAACAAATACGCTGCTGTTCTGGGAAACCAGTATCCAGTCCAGAAAAAGAGCTTTTGATGCATCTAGGGTGGTGGTACGAGGAAGATGCGCTTTGGGTTTTAGTAGAGACGCTGACGTATGACACCGACGTATGCATCAGGAGCCTGGTTTTGACTGTAAGGGGGGGGGGGGGGGGGGGAGGGGGAGATGAGAGATCAGAGTTAAGTTACTGGGAGCCAGGCAGTATGTCTGTGGCTTTAAAGGGAAATCGAATGCTTTCACTTGACATACCTGCTTAATTCTGACTCATAAGTAAAATAATGAGAAATAACAGTACTGAGCAATGCAGAGTGTGTTTCCGGAATGAACACAATCATGTTTTGAAGTAATATGAAAGTGGGGTGTAAAATAAGGATTGAGAAATCCCATGAGCCTTGGCTCTTAGAATTCTTAATGCTGGCTCCTAACTTTTTGAAAGTAGCATTTCCCTGGCTCCTAAAAAATAACTGGGCTGGCTCCTGAATGGGCCTGTTTGGCTCCTAAAGACACAAATATTGTGTCAAGCCCAGTTGCAGAATATTTTAATGTTAAACAAGATTAATAACATTTTCACAATCAATTTATAAAGCTCCAATGTGTGCAGTAGAGATGTACAAACAGCACAAAGGACAAGGACTCAATAGTGTACTAAGCCTCATATATTTAAAAATGGGTTTTGTGGTAGAACCCCCTCCCGCTTCAATTTAAAGGAATAGTACCCCTCACATTACTGCAAACAGTGAGGGATTACCAGCCACCTCCCTGCCTTCACATAGCAGCACTGTACCGATCCCCTCCCAGTTTATTCCTCCTTCACAGGCTCCGAGAAGGGAAACATTATAATTTAGGGTTCCAGCTTTGGAAAGAAAACCAGAACGTACATGGAGCAGATGTCCAAATACCACATCTCCTCCTAAATTCCTTTACAAGTCTCTTCAAAATAAAGGAAAAATCAGGTATCCTTTCCCTGTACACCTGCGGAGCAGGACAAAGTGCTCAGCGGATGACAGCTTTGTATGGTTTTACAGCTCATGCACATATAATTGTAGGAATCAGTCTATTTACCATTTAAATCACATTTTGTTCGGTATACAGTTCCAGTTTAACCCCTTACAGACCAATAGTAGCCCATAGCAGCTCTATAATGTGGGCCTGTTTCAACCTAGAACCAACACGTCGAGCATTAGCAGGACTTGGTAGGGAAAGTGCTGGTAATTCCATGGTGGAGGTGTGCCGCTAAGTAAAAGGGTATTGCCAGCATTGGATTTCATTGGTCCTTAAACAATAGGTCAACACTGTGTACATGGCACCACTTTCCCCTCCCCCCGCCACAGCCTGTTAATTAATTGAACCCATATCATCCGAAGAAGTGAACATGTCTGGCAGCATTTGTCGGAGATGCTCTGTACAGATCTGTAATGAGGTTAAAGCAAATTATTTCCTCAGCAAAACCAAAATGAGTACACTGTCCCTTTAAGAGGTTTGTAAACTGCACACGTCACATGAAAGCCTAACTTTATAATGTTCACACACACACACACACACACGAGAAAGCTTGTTTAATATGCTAATTAAAAGGAAGAACCAGACTAGACAAACCAGTTACAATGCTGACAGAGTGTCATTAGAAGAATTGAAAAGAACCTAAATGAAGGTTACTGCTTGGCAACAAAATCAGGCATCAGAATCAATGCCAAACAATGTGAGGACACGAGGCAACGAAAATAAACAACCTTTCATTTATTGGTAACTATATACACTATATATACTGCCCAATAAGATGGACTCCTGTGGGTCTTCTTTTGGAATAAACAACACCTTAGAGCAGAGATTGACCACTCAAAGCAGCAATGGCTCATATAAACTATACTACTGGCTCCTAAGTTAACTGAAGAAGTGCTGGGCAGAGAATTGTAGACTTTAGGAGCCAAGCAGAGCCGGTCTGGCTATTTTCTCTCTCTCCCTGGCCTATGGGAAGTATCAAACCCTGATAGATACTCGCGGCCATTTCACTGCTGACAGATCTGCGCTGTTTCACAGAAGTGTAAGTGCTAAGAGTTCAGCGCTTGCAATTAAGACAGTAGTAAAATCCCTGCTAGCCTCCCACCCAAATACTAACCCCCTATCCTTGCCTGGGAGGGTCTATATCTTTAATCAGCATAAATAATCTACTCCTAGGCCAGGTCTGCTAAGCAATGCTCCAAAAAGGGTTGTGATTAATGGTTTCCTTGCATTATTTGTTTGGTTCAGCTATACGGTACACAGCATCAACCCCTCCTATAACATAGGCAACCAAACGCCTAGGCAGGCCAGCATATGTTGATGCCGAGTTTATTTGCATTAGACCTCACAATTTATGTACAAGTCAGAGAATCCTAGGCCTCAGATTGCGGTCTGTGGTGGCTGAAGTCAGTCTGACTATTACAGAGACGATAAGAATAGAGAAATAAATAAAAACCGACCAATTATTTGGTTTGCTAAAATTATAAACTTTATAAAAACAGAAAGAAAAAAAAAAAAAAACAATCCTGTATCTCATTTCTTTTTCTCTAGGTACAGTGGGTATAATTCACATTCAGGGGAATGTTGGGGGTAACGCTGGAGAATTTCACAGGTTCCGATTGGCTGCCGGGGTGAGTTTATTTATTTGTAAACAGTAACGGTCTCGTGAGAGAGTGATGCAATTCCAAGATGGCCGTCTCTACTCTAAAAGTCACATCTTCGCGTGGTAAACCCCAGCTAGAATGGTTGGAGCAGGAGTAGGTTAAACATTACACTATATCGGTTTGTAATATTTTAAAAGAAATGGCCAGATTTGACATGCAGGATTAACCCTTCAACGCCCAGGACCATCGTTACAAATGGTTTGCAAGCAGGTGCCAGAGGGCGAGAGATCTGTGTCTCTGACGCAGGTGAGGCGTTTAGACCATGGACAGAGAGCACACTGAGCCATCCATGCAAATCCTAGCACACTGCAGCACACTCCTGCAGATCTCTGGCTGTGGGTACAAAGAGCCCTCTATTGCCAAAAATATAAGCAGTTTTAATCACGCGGGGAAGCCAGTATAGACGCCTGTAGCCAGGATGATGACTCTGCACTTCTCTCTCTCTCTCTCTTGGCGATTGTGCAAGGAAAACAGAGACAGGGGAGGGGAGGAGCGGAGATCCTGCACTCACCAAATTGCTAATATTGATAAATAAATAAATAAATAATCTGGGAACCTGGTTTTCCAATAATCAGAGCTGGCCAGCTAACGGTTTCCTGAATTTAAAACAAACATGCCACGAACTTATCTGTACTTACACACCAGGGGGGGGGGGGGGGGGGGGGGAGATACCTGTATACATACAAATCTTGTGACAGATAATACATGCAGACACAGAGTACACACGTCTATATTACTGCACTTCAAATATATAGACAAACGGTAAACATTCAGCAACAATAAAAAATAAAAAACGGGCAAAAGCTGAAAATATATAGAGGCCTGTTAACCCTTGAAGGACCCATGCTGCCATATCTCGTCCTCATTAGTAAAACCTTCCTGTCTATGGTACACCTGTCAAGCACAAATGACAGCTAGATTTTATAAATTTGCTGCTCAGCATCTTCCAGCCCACCAACCTTTATGTATAATATTAATGATAATAAGAATATTAATCTAAAACTATTTGGGCTGCTCCAAACAAAATCCATTGAAAGCATTCCCCTTCAGAAATCTCATATTACCAGCTAAAGACAAATTGCTTTGATGCACAGTCTCAGTTCTTTTTTCTTTAACAGCTGCTAGAAGACCATTTGTTTCCTTTCGGAGTATAAAACCCTTTTTGCCAGCTGACAGCTGTAAACAGACATGGAGGACGTGCTAGTCATCCATTTTACAGGTGCACAAAGATGGTGGTAATATACAAATCACTCCAAGATCTGTGACCCAGCCAGGAAACACATTAGTATCACAGCAGGTATACCATAATTAAACAGCAATAGCTGACCAAACCGCTCACCAAAGCAACATAATCCCCACTGCCAAATGACCCCTCCCCCCCACACATCTCACCCCCTCGCCCAACGTCCCCACTGACAACTCAACCCCCCCCCCCCGCCCAACGTCCCCACTGACAACTCAACCCCCCCCGCCCAACGTCCCCACTGACAACTCAACCCCCCCCGCCCAACGTCCCCACTGACAACTCAACCCCCCCCCCCGCCCAACGTCCCCACTGACAACTCAACCCCCCCCCCCGCCCAACGTCCCCACTGACAACTCAACCCCCCCCCCGCCCAACGTCCCCACTGACAACTCAACCCCCCCCCGCCCAACGTCCCCACTGACAACTCAAACCCCCCCCCCGCCCAACGTCCCCACTGACAACTCAAACCCCCCCCCCGCCCAACGTCCCCACTGACAACTCAAACCCCCCCCGCCCAACGTCCCCACTGACAACTCAACCCCCCCCCGCCCAACGTCCCCACTGACAACTCAACCCCCCCCGCCCAACGTCCCCACTGACAACTCAACCCCCCCCCCCCGCCCAACGTCCCCACTGACAACTCAACCCCCCCCCGCCCAACGTCCCCACTGACGACTCAACCCCCCCCGCCCAACGTCCCCACTGACGACTCAACCCCCCCCCGCCCAACGTCCCCAATGACGACTCAACCCCCCCCCCCGCCCAACGTCCCCACTGACGACTCAACCCCCCCCCGCCCAACGTCCCCAATGACGACTCAACCCCCCCCCCCCCCCCGCCCAACGTCCCCACTGACGACTCAACCCCCCCCCCGCCCAACGTCCCCACTGACGACTCAACCCCCCCGCCCAACGTCCCCACTGACTACTCAACCCCCCCGCCCAACGTCCCCACTGACGACTCAACCCCCCCCGCCCAACGTCCCCACTGACGACTCAACCCCCCCCCGCCCAACGTCCCCACTGACGACTCAACCCCCCCCCGCCCAACGTCCCCACTGACGACTCAACCCCCCCCCGCCCAACGTCCCCACTGACGACTCAACCCCCCCCCCCCCAACGTCCCCACTGACGACTCAACCCCCCTCCCCCCAAACGTCCCCACTGACGACTCAACCCCCCTCCCCCCAAACGTCCCCACTGACGACTCAACCCCCCACCCCCCCACGAACCCACTGCCAACTCAACCCCATCCCTGTGGCACTCAGAGGGTTAAGATCGTTAACTTGCTGATGTCACTGGTATTCCCAATAATCCACCGAGGCTAATCGGAGAACAGAAATGAGCCTGAGACTGACACAAGTATCAGAGTAAATAACACAGACCTTGAGGAATGTTTACATCAGGTATTGAATGAATCACTACACTGCTTCAGAGAAACAGTGTCCGAGCCAACCACACAGAGCAAAATGCAAATCCTTCAAATCAGAACAGGACAGCCCATTACATCTCAATTTAAAGATTAAACACATCCCAGAAGCCTGTATATCCCCTGTACGACACACAACAAAACACAACACACCCCAACTACCAGTAATGCTACGAAGCATCAAATCATTGCAAACACAGCGGCCCCCAATACTGAAAACTCTCAATATCACAGCAGAAACCTTACAAAGCAGGCCTTCATATATTTCATGCTGAAAATACAAAAGCATAATCAAACAACGAGATGGGAGACCCTGGACAGAACATGACCAGGCTATATAAATTAAATGGCAGTCAGGGATACAAATTCCAACATCAAGATAAAACAGGCCCTTTCATCACTAAGAAGGAGGTACAGAACATACAATGCTAATGGAGACATTGGTAGGATTTACTAATTATCAGGACTGGCTACTAATGGCCAGATAGTCCTAAAGGATCTTTAAAAGGTTGTCAATATAAATGAACTGGTCCCAGACCAAGTGAAAAAGATTTGTCTTTATTATAGCACATGATTCAAGACATGTTTAAAAAGGCAATCCATAAGGGGCAACGCTCAGAAACAAAACCCAACGCGTTTCGCCCAAGGTATAGTTTACCCCCTCTTTCAAACCAAGACGTTCTATGCAAAAACATCAAAATCTGGCATGTGTCAATCCCTGATCTAGTGCTTGATAGGCTCAGTGGAGTAAGGGAGACCATCAGGAAGTATCTATTAGCGGGTGGGGGGCATAAAATAATACACTAAAGAAAAGAAAATGTTTTCTTAACAAGCAAAGACTCAATAATAATAAGACGTTAGAATAACAGCTTTTAATAATAAAGCTTTTTTTTTTTTTTTTAAACTTTTGCAAAAAAATATCTAAAAAGTGAAATACTTACTACTAAATCCCAGTTATTCTGTTCAAGCAATGTTATAGCTTCATCAATATTCTCAATACCGGTACATGCCTAGAGAGGAAAGGAGAAACACAAAGGGTTAAAATTCGGTCTCTAGTTGGAAACGACAACAATGTCTTAAACCTGCGCCTCCTTCCCGCGTAATGACCAAAAAATGAACTACATTTGAACTCTCTGCTACATGCGGCCTGATACTTATGGCCAACGTCTATCATCTTCACTGCCCAGAACTCTATCTAAACAGAGTCATCTTACACTGTAACTACGAAGGATATACAGGATTGCATGGAAGATAAACAGTTGGCCCAAGCCAACCTATCGCTTTTCAAGCCACTATAAAACCTTGTTCTATTTGATTTTTGGTGGGTTTTTTCGTATGCGGTTTGGCGTTACAGGAAACTCTGGCTCTTTGGAAGGGTTTTGCTATTCTCATCTAGAATCCGCTGACACTTTACTATACAAAGCTATTGGTTTGAAAGTACACAAAAGGCAGTCTCAAACACAGCAGGAAAGGTTTACTTTTTTTTTTATGTTTTAAAGGGACACTACCACTTACATATGATGTAACCAGATTACCTGTGCATTTAAAACACACACATAGAAAAACAAGTGACATATGTCTTTTATATAGGTTTGAATTAATTGCATATAAAAGTAAAAATAAATTAGTTGTCTACTCCAGCATCCATTTTGAGAATATTATTCATGATGCAACATTCTGAAAAATCTTCCAGAAAGTCTCACTTTACAACTGTGTCCCGCGCCTGCATGATGATGTCATAAGATACTCCCCTGCTCTCTTACTGGCTCCTGGATATCGTAGTGGGCAGGACTAGGTGGCTGTGTACAACTTTTTTTTACCTGCCTTCCAACTTAGAGAGGAGAGATTGACCTGATCAAACAGGATTATAACTCCGCCCCCTTGTGAAGAAATAGTTACATTACCCTCCCATTCAATGAAAGTCTATGATCAGAATTCTGACTTATAGACTGTATTCTGTGTCCCCAGCCCCAAAGTGAGATACTAGTGCTGTAAAGTCACTGGAGGGGTGGCACCCAAAAACACTTTCACAAAATGGCAGCGCCCGGTCACACTTATTTAGTAAAATATTTCATAAAATAAACTCACATAACAAAAAAAAAATACCTGAAATCAACAATGCAAAATAAAAAACATAAACCCTTTTCAATTTTTTGCTGGGAGTGTCCCTTTAAAAGGTTTTACATTTCCAAACTTGAACCTCAGGTTTACAAGGATTTAAAGAGATAAGATCACCATGAGCTCATGCAATCAGAGCAAAATAGAAAAATATATAAATTTAGAGGCTCTTGATGCCGAGGGGAAGCATGCACAACACTATGAAGTGGCACTAAAATTTGTTTCATTTTTGAATGTCTCACAGCAAATCTGGAAGCTGGAGAATCTAGACAGTGGGGCGCATGCTCAGCCAATCAGAGCGCTATGAGAGCACAATTGGGAAAAAAAATGTAGTGGGAATTTACCAGTGAGGTTGGAGCAGTGTGTGATACATTGGAGAGTTTTCAAATGATTTTACTAGGTTATGTTAACACTATGGGGGCCCCTGACCTAACACCGGTATCTATTTTACAAGAACATAATTTTTAAAAAGTATGTAAAAGGCACAATTATTTTCTTTGCTGAGCGATCAAGGATCAAAAAGCATCCACACACAAAAAAAAGCTATGTAAATAAACAAAAAATACAAACATCCCAAAAATATTTTTTTAAAAAAGGGATTAAGTTTAAAAAAAAAAAAAAAAAAAAAAAGGAAGGAAGTAAATGAGAAAACAATTCAAATTTCAAACAAACATTCCTTAAAAAAAAAAAATCAGAAAGTCTTAAAAAAAAAAAAAAAAGCTCATAAGGCAGAATTGCCAAAACTCTCAAACAAAAGGTGCACTGTCTACAGATATTAAATCTGGTGCTCTGCAAGAAAATGCATCACAACACCCTGACTTATCACAAAACTCCTAAAAAGCCACTGACTCAGCCTGAGAACAGGCTCCAGGAGTTTAAAGAGACCGTAACGCTACAGTGGATGTTTAGCTTTGTAATAGAGCCTGATGTATAGAACTCATGCGACTTGCCAGTTTATATTTCTTATTGCTGCATGGTAATTACAATCAGAGGGCTCTGTATCCATGTATTCTCTGATCAGTGCCAATCATGTGAAATCTATTGGCTCAGAACACAGTACTGAGATCCAATGGGTCAGGGTTTTGTTTTTTTCCTTTCTCGAATGTGCAGGGTTTTGTTTTTTTAGCACTGAAATAAATGGCCGGTATATCCCATCACATGTACATATATCAATTGGAGCTTTTCTTCCTGTTTTATTAAATCATTACTGAACTTTCTGTTCACAGAAGAAAAAAATATATATAAAAATATATAAATTCCCAGGGATTTGTATGATCAAGTCCCTGACCACTGAACAAATTGGTTAAAAACAACCCTGAAACTGATAAGATCGAATTTTTCCTGTTGCCGTTTTTACATGTCACAACATTTCTTGATGCACTTCATGGGTTGCATCCAATGCAACTTCAAATGAACTTTTAAGGGACATCCGTTTATCCCCATAGACAGTACATTACAGTACATTGATTTGTTCTATGCCAGGTAGAGGTAGCTGATGAAATGTTAATTAAAAGGACATGGTAAGAAACAAAAATACTCAGATAGGCATAATAATATTCAAATTAATACTTTTTGATTGTTTCCAAAAATGTGGCGCGGTGTATATATATATATATATATATATATATATATATATATATATACATATACATACATATACACACACACACCATGTGTCCTTAAAAAGGGTTAAAGGGAAGAGTGCAGGTAACATGCCTCTCACTGACCTACTCATTCCTTCACTTCCAAAACATATCATTACACAAGAGACAGAAGCTATTTGTGATGAGATTACTCAGTGCATTACAACGCCCATCACCAAGCTCTCACCTCATTTCTGAATAACAAGGCTCATAAAACTTGCAGATCCCTCCCCAAAAAAAGCATGCATCTAATGATTGCCTGTAATCAGTGTCTATAGTGAGGTAATTCAGTCTTTACTACAGTTCTGTCTCCATTGGAACGCACTGTTTGTACATGAAGGTTAGAACTTCCTATTGACTGTGGTGGGTTAGAACAATCCTGCTCTCTTTGGTGTAGTTAATCTGGTTGAAGCCATATTCTACTAAAATTGGGATAAACCTCAAAGATTACAGCTTCACATTCCAATCTATAGGTGCCCCACTGAGCCCCCCAGCTGCAGCTGAACTACATTAATGTTTATTTATATCTAGCGCCAATGATTTACGTAGGGCTAGATACAGAGAGCAGAGGGGGACGACATACTATGTTAGAGGAGGTAGAGAGCCCTGCTCGCACGCAAATCACATAATTCCCAACTAGCTTTATCAAAAGGTAGAGGATTAGGATAGTTATAGTCCAGAAACCAGGACCACACTTGGATGCCTGGGTCCTTAATTAATGGATCGCATGGAATAAAAACTTTTATTCCAGCGGGTGCCTTGTCTAGCGAGACTTGCGGGGCCTTAATAGGCGGTTCGTAAAATCCAGACAGTTGTCTAGCATTTCGAACCATTTTATATACCGGCTTTGTTGGATTCACCAAAAGGATTGCAAGGAATCCAACATGACAAGTCGTCACAACTTAAGCCTAGACTTAGGAGCCAGACTCCTCTTAGTAGACGTCTCTTGCATGGCGACCTGGCGTCTGTCGAGCCTCATTATTAAAATTATCTAAAAAAAAAAAAAAAATACATTATTGCATTTAAAAAATATATATATATATATTGCCCCCCACTGCCTCCGCCACCAACAAAACATTTTCCTTTACGCGGATGGAGTTTGATGGCTCTGGGAGTGCCACGGGTGAATCCAAATAGTAACGTTTTTGTTCACGGTGCAGGTGCACAAGATATTTATTTAAAGTCTTTACGGATTGTAAACCTAAACACATATGTGAAGCATTTAAACTCTGCTCACATGGATTATATTAGATGTATGCCATCCACAAAATCCAATCAGTGGCTGATTCACTGTAACACTACATTCACAAACTAGAAGGAAAATGTAATTAAAAGGGACACAATCCTGCTCTAACATATTGCACATATAATCAAACCTTGAAGGATCACAGTATTTTTACTCCGGTCAAAAATAAAATTATTTACATTACAACTTCGATTCTGGGTTATTCTCACCATTTGAATACGGTTTTAAAACTCAATATATTTGAGTTACTTGTTTTTCATTAACAAGGATTCTGGTTTATATGTGTAATTTTATAGTGCTGTGGTGTTATTTTAGATGTTTGGGGGGTTTTAAGGGGGAGGGGAGACATAACAAAATCACTCCCAGAAGCAACAGTCTCTTCTGGAAATCGCACATAGCACTAAAACAAAACAAAAAATGGAAGAGCAGAAAAAAACATTAAAAAAAAAACAAAGAAAACACAACTGCTCGCAATTTATACAAGTTTCGATACGATTACCGGTAGAGTTTAGAGCAAAACAGGCCCATGTGTGAATCAGAAGTATAAAAATCAGAAAGAAACGCAAGGCCTCTGGCAGACAAAGAGTTACTATTTCAACCAGGTATGTAAGGCAAGGTATTGACCTACCCTGTAGGCTGATGGAGCAGAGAGCATGCATGTACATACCAACAAGTGGGAAGTCAGCACTTCCACATATAGTCCAACTGCAATCATTAAACCAAGACCCATATGCACACAGCTCCCTCTGTCAGTCGGGTAGATTATTAACATGGAGACTGCTAACAGATGCCAAACCATTAGTAGAAGATCAGGGTATATTATACGATCACACTAAAAAGTGGTGCAAGACTTGCATGCCCAATACAATCATATATAAAATGTACACTTATATGTTGGATGTACCATTAACACGTAAGACTTTTTTTTTGCATGCACATACATATGGGGGCAAGGATTCAATACATATTAATATGATTCCCCATTTCCAGTCAGTTTCTACGCAAGTGGAGCTTAAAGATCTTGGTTAAAAGCTAGTCTCTGTGGCCCTTTCCTGGTATCCCTGGACAAAGAGGACATAACTAGAAACGTGTGTCTGCACTAAATAAAAAATAAAAAAAACAATGTACTCGTCCTCCAAACGCGTCTATAAAACACTCATACTGGACGTGAGAGCAAAATGAGTGATGGAGGAGTGGGAGGCAATATGGATAGAAATTAGCACTGTGGTTTAACAATTCAAAGTCTTGTGAATGTGTTTCACTTGCTATCAAGATCAGTTGCAACACTGAACATGCCGATTGCTGGGATCAATCTTCAACCCTTGGTAAATCACAGCACTATCCCTTATACATTATAAATAGCAATAAAACAACCTTATTATATACTAAACAGCCTTAATGCAAAGATTTGCTTTAAAAATTGAACAGTGCGTCACTTGCCTCTGGGGAAGCATTATACTGATGCGAAATGCATCAGGGGGTCGCACTCAAATACAAAATAGGACAGGAGAAATCTGGCTTCTCTCCTCATTCGCAGCCATGGCTTTGTGTGATTTGCGTTGCTTTGTATACGTTTTCAGTATTTTATGCTAACTTTTACTAAAAACATGGTGTGGATTTAAAAGGAAATTATACTAAAGGGAAGTTTTTTTTAATATGGGGATACCACTTGGGTGTTGGCAGCAGCACTCCTTTATTACACCCCTTTTCTTTGGTGCATTATACATTGTTGTATTTTTACTTAGAGCCTGGACAAAAGGAGAACAGCTGCTAGAGGAAAGCGCCAACGCATTGCACTACTTAATGAGAGTGTTCTCTTTTTCTGTACGATACGTTTTATGCCTCTCACAGGTCACATCAAGGTCCTAGGCACAATTAGTCATATGGCACCTGGTCAATTTGAATATTTAAGTATATGAAAAGAATGCTATAGAATGGTTGATGTGTAACTCATGTACTACACAGGGGGCAATACAAACAAACAACCAAGGCTGATGAAAGTCAAATCAGCAGCCGATGAAATACCGGAAATTCAGAAGAAAAATTATATATATATATATATATATATATATATACACACACACACACACACACACACACATACACACACAAAACATGGAGCTGGGTGCATACTTTGAGGCAGAGCTTGACAAAACCCAGGCTTCTGGCTCCTAACTCGTTTGTATTACTTAGTAGGTTCCATTCCCTGGCTCCTAACATAATCAGACTGGCTCCTTAATCTGTCTGGCTCCTAAAGGATAAAGAAATCCAAGTCCTGGTGTTGGGAAACCTACTTAGGTAGGCTTTTATCTCTACCAGGTAAGACAATAGAGTTATATAGAATCAAATTGGTTGGATGCTACACACAAACAAATGGCACTCAATATTTGTATTTATTTCAATCTCTCCATCACAGTGGGCCCCCCATTTAATGCCATTTTAAACCCTTAAAGACTTTTTCGTGTTCTGGTCTTCAAAGACTAGAAAAAAAACTGAAGTTTCAATTTGTATCCCACACAGGGATCAGGTCCAGAAATAAAAAGCAGAGATAGATCAGGGTTTTTACTCTCTGCCGGGAGATGACCCTGCCTTGTGATTTCATTGGCTCATGCTAGTGATATAACATTAAACCAGTCAGACTGAGATCTCGGAAAATGGCCTAAATCTGACAGGAGAATCTGCTACAGTGAGATCCCAAGCATCTAGAGATCTAGGTCCATGTTATACTGTATGAATGGCCAATTGGGCTACACATTAAAAGCATGTGCTTATAGTTAATAATAATAAAAAGTTAATTGAACAAACTGCTTTTTCAGCCCAACTGACTGCAGTATTTACAGATAAAAGGTACATATAAAACTGAAAACAAAAAAAAAAAACAGAATAGATTCTTCAGGCATCCAGCTCAGCAACACTTTCCAGCCAGTGTCAGATTCATCCCAGGAGTAAATAAAGTGTCTCATGCAAATGACTATGACCTAAAAATCAAACAAAAGGAAAGGGAGTAGCAGCTGGCTCCCTGTGAAGCTGCCAGAAAGCAATATCATTTTGTGCTTACTCATGGAACAAGCAGGCTGAATCAGAGCTTTCAGAGTATCATTGGAATCAGCACAAGCTAGACAGCTCTCGAGTGTCTAAAGAGACAGACATATCTACAGATACACAGAATACACGTATAATTAGGAAAACAAATATGCAAAGGCTACGGCTCAGGTATATTACACTGCACACAGGACCCAGAAAAAAAACAGTCCTTGGACCTAAAAACGACATTTTTAAGTCTGAATGGCCAAGGGATGCTCCCTGGCTTAAACGGGCAGTTCCAGCTAGTTTATTTTCTATATGTTGTACAGGTGTTTAATATATGTGACATACTTTCAGTTCTCCTGTAGTTTTACAATGAAAATCATTTTACCGGGGTCTCTAAAAATTCAGTGACATCCAATAAGAGGGGCTTGGGGAGATGGCAGGACTGTTGCTATAGTAACATCTTTTGTATTGTATCTGTAAATTTAAGAGGATAGGAGGACAGATTGGTTAATTTTAGATGGTTCAGACACTGTAGGTGACACTGTCTCTTTAACTGCGGAGTCACGATTGAGCTCAGTAAATTCCCGAGTTTATCATTCTCAGACTTTCATACAATAATCAACTCCGTAATGGACTTGGTAGAACTATGTTTAATAGACAACCCCACCCCCTGCTCCAAGTATTAACCCCATCAAAGACAGAAACTGTGTTACATTTATTCTCTTGGAAAATCAAGGGGTCATTTTTTTTATTTATTTTTTAACTCTTAAAAAGCCAGAGGCCTGCTTTTCCCACATTCACAATGCTGACACCGCTGCAAGGGATTCTGGGTAGGCATTTACAAATCAAATGATCAACTTTTTGCCTCTTAATCCATTTTAAACTTGGACCATCAGAGCCTATGTACACTGTACTGGGCAGCCTTTAAACACAGCTCAGGACAGAGGTGCAAAAGGTTGATCATCATTAACCAGATTTACATGCCTACCCAGAATCCCTTGCATCCCCCCCCCGATTGTGTGTGATATCTGTGGGAAAAAGCAGGTCTTCTGGCTTGTTTGGTGTGTGTAGATTTGTGTTTGATAATGCCTCTGCTACCCACTGAAATCCAGGTGGAGGGGGTTTATCTATCACCTTTATCCCCACCATTACTTAAATGGTTAAGTCTTAATAGAAACTGATGGGGGGGGGGGGGGGGGGGGGATAGCCTGTGAATCTTTAAACAGCTATGTTTTGTCTCTTAGGTTAAGCCAAAACAGTAACACTCCAAATTACAGGCCATGGCTTCCCCAGAAATACTCTCATGCATTGTGACACCTTCATGAAACACTTAAATAACAGAGAATAACATTAAATCAATTTAAAGCAAGTATTCGCATGCATTGATATTGCCATAGCAACAGTATCGCCCATCTTCCCAAGCCCTCCTTATTGGAGGTCACCCCAGTGAAATGATTTACAATATTAAACTACAGGAGAAGAGTACCAATTTGTTTTAAAGTAAAAATAGGTGTATTTCAGATACACTATATGGACACAAATATTGGGAAACACATCTTAGTTATGGAATTCAGGTTTTTTTTTAATCAGACCCATTACCACAGGTGTATAATCTCTGGCCACATGTGGTTCAGGGAACTTGGCCTCAAAAAGGGTCAAACGTTCCCAAAATTACCCTGAATTTGTCTAAAATATACAAATTTTGGCCCATATCAATTTGCCATATTGAACTGAAATGTTAAGAATAATAAAATAAATCTTGCAAATAAAAAGTGAATAGCAATGTTATATAAAAATATATATCATTAATAAGCATTTATTTAATGAAACATTTTGCTTTTATGTTTATTCACTTTATTTTAATATTATGTAGTTTAATATGTTATTAGAATTTTTATGGGGTTTTTTGTTTTGTTGTGTGTGTGTGTGTGTGTATCCGTGTGTGTGTGTGTCCGTGTGTGTGTGTGTGTGTCCGTGTGTGTGTGTGTATCCGTGTGTGTGTGTGTGTGTGTGTATCCGTGTGTGTGTGTGTGTGTATCCGTGTGTGTGTGTGTGTGTATCCGTGTGTGTGTGTGTGTGTATCCGTGTGTGTGTGTGTGTGTGTGTATCCGTGCGTGTGTGTGTGTGTATCCGTGTGTGTGTGTGTGTGTGTATCCGTGTGTGTGTGTGTATCCGTGTGTGTGTGTGTGTGTGTATCCGTGTGTGTGTGTGTGTGTGTGTATCCGTGTGTGTGTGTGTGTGTATCCGTGTGTGTGTGTGTGTGTATCCGTGTGTGTGTGTGTCTGTATCCGTGTGTGTGTGTGTCTGTATCCGTGTGTGTGTGTGTATCCGTGTGTGTGTGTGTATCCGTGTGTGTGTGTGTGTGTGCGTGTGTGTGTGTGTGTGTGTGTGCGTGTATCCGTGTGTGCGCGTATATCCGTGTGTGCGTGTGTGTATCCGTGTGTGTGTGTGTGTATCCGTGTGTGTGTATCCGTGTGTCCGTGTGTGTGTGTGTGTGTGTATCCGTGTGTGTGTGTGTATCCGTGTGTGTGTGTGTGTCTGTATCCGTGTGTGTGTGTGTCTGTATCCGTGTGTGTGTGTGTCTGTATCCGTGTGTGTGTGTGTCTGTATCCGTGTGTGTGTGTGTCTGTATCCGTGTGTGTGTGTGTGTGTGTCTGTATCCGTGTGTGTGTGTGTGTGTCTGTATCCGTGTGTGTGTGTGTGTGTCTGTATCCGTGTGTGTGTGTGTATCCGTGTGTGTGTGTGTATCCGTGTGTGTGTGTGTATCCGTGTGTGTGTGTGTGTATCCGTGTGTGTGTGTGTGTATCCGTGTGTGCGTGTATCCGTGTGTGCGCGTATATCCGTGTGTGCGTGTGTGTATCCGTGTGTGTGTATCCGTGTGTGTGTGTCCGTGTGTGTGTGTCCGTGTGTGTGTGTCCGTGTGTGTGTATCCGTGTGTGTGTGTGTGTATCCGTGTGTGTGTGTGTATCCGTGTGTGTGTGTGTGTGTATCCGTGTGTGTGTGTGTGTGTGTGTGTGTGTATCCGTGTGTGTGTGTGTATCCGTGTGTGTGTGTGTGTGTGTATCCGTGTGTGTGTGTGTGTGTGTATCCGTGTGTGTGTGTGTGTGTGTGTGTATGTATCCGTGTGTGTGCATGTGTGCGTATGTATCCGTGTGTGTGCATGTGTGCGTATGTATGTATGTATGTTGTATGTGTGTGCGTGTGTGCGCGTATATATGTGTGTGTGTATGTATGTATGTTGTATGTGTGTGTATGATGCTTGTATCACTTTAAAGCTGTGTGGAAACTCGTGAATTCTCAAGCACTTTCACTACAGATGTTCCTCTAACCTGTTAAAACTTTAGATCTGTGAAATTGAGAAATCCGCTAGAGTTTGGCGATGTCTACTGTAAAGCTGAGGCAATAATTTTACATTCTAAACGGCCATAATATGTCCAACTACAAACGCCCAGTCATAGGCTGCTGTGCATACAAATAAAACTAATAATTCAGGATAACTTCAAAAGGAATTCACCACACTCTATTAAAATATATAGGAATTATGTGCCAGTTTGATTCATTCATACAAATCTGCTGAATCAACCAAGAGAGAGATCATCTATATGCTTTTAAATGTGCTTCACCATATAGGATATTACAAATGAGCTGGTTTTCAATGGAACATTCTAAATTCCCATATCAAGCCGCGGTGACGTCATGAACAGGTGACACCACAGACCCATATTTCTCTTAATTTAGGCATTTGCTTGCAATTCTGTTAACACAATGTATACATCATTTTTTTTTTTGTTTTTTTTAATTCTCGATGTGCACACTAAAAACAAAGTTTAGGTGATACCATCTCTTTCAGACAGAAAACTGTTCTTTTTCCTGAAAATCATAAATTCCACAAATTTACAGAAAACCTGATACAAATATTTGTGAATGATACAATAACGATCTCACATAACAAACATTACAAAGCTCTAAAAGGCTAAAATAAAAAAAATAAATAATAATAAAAGATAGATGAAAATGATAAACTATTGAAATACATCTTTTTAACATGTTTGTTAAATGTGTAGATTATGACAGCCAGACATTTGCACTATATAATATATGATGTTGTGTATACCCTACTCATGACATCACACATGGTACTACATGCAAACTACTACAATGGAGAATTAGTATTTTGAATTTCACACCACAAGGTGATGTCATTAATAGAAGACCGAACAGAAGCACTTGTGACCGCACAGACGCACTTGTGACCGCACAGACGCACTTGTGACCGCACAGACGCACAGTGCATTTCTTGTAATACAACTAGCACTACGTGCAGATCATATGTTGTGGTCTACATTCCCTACACAAACAAAGGTTGGGTAATGAAGCCACATTTAAATGAGGATTCACTGTGGGCCTTCTGGTCTTTGATATGAAGGCGGAAAAGGTTTCTTGTATTGCCTAGGCTTCCAACTGCCACCCCTCCAGCTGCTTCTGTGCTAAAACTACCATAATTCCCTGCCATTCCAGAAAGCTGGTGGGGAATTATGGGGTTTGTAGTTCTGCAGCAGATGGAAGGCCGCAGCTGGACACCTGGGTTCCATGATCTGTAAAAGTCATAACAGCTTGGCCAATGCAGGAAGAAATAACCAATGCATTAGAAGCTGCAATGACAACGCACGTCAAACACAGGGCCAGTTGTGTAGTTCACACTCTCAGCTGCCCGTCAGAGCAAAGCCAGTGATGGATAACCTTGGCACTGCAAGTGTTTAGGACCTACAAATTCTATGATGTTCAGGACGTCTTAATACAGACATGGGATGTGTTGTTCCCAAACATCTGGCATCCAGAAGGTAAGTCATTATTGACCTGGGGCCTACGCAATAAAGGATCTGTCAGAGTCAGACCATTTAAGACCAAGAGAGGTTTAAAATAACCTCCTATTAAAGTGATATTTAACAAAACACTATTTATTGTGAGGCATTTGTTTTTATCAGTATTTTACTGATCTCTCGGTCTATACCTTTTAAAGACTTACAACTAATGGAGCATGCCCCTGTACTGGATAGAAAATTTTCACTGAAATAATCAAGTTGTAAACACCTTATCACAGGAGACAAACCTGTCCAGACCGCCTGATTACAGGTTTGTAGATTTAAAAAAAAAAAAAAACATTTCTCCTCTCTGCCCCTCTCTATTGTATCTCTGTTTCCCCTTATCTGTAACTAAGAATTAGTGTTGGCAATAAAGGGAGTGATGTGGATTCATCTGGAAATCTGTAATCAATATTGGGTCCTTTGTATTGATAATATCCTTTCCAGTAACCTTTGGTTAGCGCTTATGAACTGTTTGGCAGAGGAGAAAAACAAAACAAAATACAGAATGTAGATTTATCAATCAAAAAATTCATGTGACAGATGCTGGAGGAAATAAAGGAGTAAACAATGACTCATCTGCAATTAATCTGTATCCCAAACAAACAAACAAACAGGCCACTAGAGGTGAAAATGGATTTCTAGAGCCAGATGCTCAAAAAAAAAAAAAAAATATTTGAACATTACAAACAGAATTATAGCACTGCTAGTTCTAGATATAGGTGGATAGCATATACCCCCATATCTATGCATTCCGTGCAATCTTCCTTTTAGACTGTAAGCCTGTTTGGGAATAGCACTCTTCACTTTTTAATCACATACATCTGATAATGTCATCTAACTTTTGGAGGTTTCCTTTCTGCCAGTGACAGGTGCCATGGAATACAATGGAGCTTAGTAAATATATATAATAATGATGGATGTCCTCTGTTCATAATAGCTTGTATTTGGATTCCTAACAGCTAGTAAATCCGAGAAAAAACATTGTACAGCTTAGTGTCCTGTAGTAAGAATTACACTACACTGCATTTAAATTTAAAATAAGATGCTACAAAATACTGATGAAAGGTTAAATGAATGCTAGACAGGATAAACCTTCAACTAGAATTGGGTTTACATTAAGAAGTACTAAAAATAATACGGTAATTAGTTACAAGGCAAGAAGACTGGAAAATACATGTTAACATTACGGAGAACAAATATGTCAGTTGCTTTTATTTTCCCATTCTGTATGCCAAACTACTGTTGATAACAATCCTGTTTTCTTACACAACCAATGATGACTAAACCTTTGGCAGCCCAGTGGTTGTGACCAGATGCTCAGCTGACCAATGGTAAACAGTAACATTTGGCCAGCATCAGGACTATACTCTTCCAAGCCACTGTTATTCCCCGATATACTGGCGCCATGTACATCAAATTGACATTTCTACAAAATACTTCAATCATTTTTAATGGGAATGGTGAACGCTTGTATGATAGGCACTGACCTCCTGTCTTTTAGAGAAGGCCAAATAGATGATTTAGTCTAAACTATGCTGCTTGGACATGTCTTCGTTACAGGACAATAGGGCAGTTGTGAACTATCTGGTCATTATGCTCAGGCATCAAATAATCAATATAGTGCAATAAAGCAGTACACATGCTAGCAGTCCCTTGCTCTCTTCCTGTTATTGTTGGTGGACATAAGATTGGCACTGCTTGTAGCATCATGTTATAAACTGACGTTAGGTAACCTTTGGCACTCTAGTAGCTGTGACCCATAATTTCTATTACACTCAAGTCAACCAAAAGGGTGGCTGAGCATAAAGAGAACTCTATCCATCACAACCGTCAAGGGCCAGTTATCCCTGATCACGATGGACCCGATGTGAGCCCCTGGACTATGCCTTAGAACTGTACCTGAAAGTCGGCCAGGATCATTTCTCTGTCCGTGTTGGAGGCCATTTCAGCCCCGGTGGAACCAACTCTCCGGGTGCCAGGGAAGGAAACTCAACTGATCAGATCATGTAACCGCACTGGATCCCCCCGGATTCGGGGCCTCTGGTAAGTACGGTATCCGGGGTGCGGTGCTGGGTGCGCTGTCCGAGGTCTGTTTCAGGTCCTGGGTTCCGAGTTGCGGGCCTGCTTTCAGTATCTCCGCTCTCAGCCGCTGTGTGTGCTCCCTCCTCCGCCGCACGGCGCTGTCGCACATTTTGCTCGTCACTTAGGTCGCAATGACAGGCAGTTTGCGGCCGCCCTTTTTTCACGTGACAGCGTGTCATGATTCCTACCTGCGCCATAACAAGGCCGGGCGGAACTGTCTCTCTGTAATAGACAGTGGGGTGAACACAAAGCCATTTAATCCACGCTCAGTATTAAAAACAAAGATCATGCACTCTGCAGGGCTGCCTGGGATAAAAGGATATTGCTTAATATTTTACGGATCAGTTATGTATTTTTAGCAGCACACCTGACAATGGGGTCACCCTGACCTAGGTGACATTACGGTATATTCAGAAATTCTTATTAAAAAAAAAAAAAGCAAAGGCTGTGTCTATTAATTATTTTTGTGTGTTAAGTAAGGCAGAACAAAAACAAAAATACTTTCCTATGTAATTCATTTAGAAACACATTTACTGTTATTATTGCTGTGGAGCTCTGTGATAAAGACAGCTGGGATTATTCAGATTTTTTTGATCAAATAACGGAACAACATCAGGCTTGAACTGCACCTTCTGTTAACACTGCATCTGCACAACGAATTTTTTCATGTCTACCCCTTCCCCCCAAATCACCTGAAATGGTGCCATTATTCCTCCAAATCACTTACAAAAGTGTCATGATTCCACAAAACACCACAGTTTCATTATTCTGCATAATCACTTGCCACAGTTTCATAAATCTGCATAATCACTTGCCACAGTGTCATTATTCCCCTATATCACTTGCCACAGTCCCATTATTCTCCCAAATCATACAGTGCCATTATTCTCCCATAACTTGCCACTGCTCCATCCTTTCATGATTAGAGCCCCCGCCTGTACACACTTATTGTTTATACACTTGTTAGCAACTTTATAAGTGGGAGAAACACACAGTGCCGCACTCGGAGCAGGGGTAGGGATACCAAGAGGCCCTCATGCTTTGTTTGTTCTTTTTACCAGGGACTTAAGGTGTGTCCAAACCTGAGATTGCACAGAAGAGACCCTTCATCTTGTTGGTGCCCTTGGTGTCACTGTTAACCAGGATCAAGGTTGATATTGGTGTTGTCTGTTAGACTGAAACTGGGTGTTATCTGTCAGATTGAGAATGGGTGGTATTTATTAGATTGAGACTGGATGTTATCTGTCAGACTGATACTGGATTTTACCTGTCAGACTAATACTGGGTGTTATCTGTCAGACTGACCAACAATGTTATCTGTCAGTCTGATACTGGTATTATCTCTCAGCCTGATCCTGGGTGTTTTCTGCCAGACTGAGCCCGGTTGTAATTTGTCAGACTGAAACTGAGTTTTATCTGGCAGACTGAGCCAGGATGTTATCTGGCAGAATGATACTGGGTGTTATTTGTTAGATTAAAAACTGGGTGTAATTTGTCAGATTGAGGCCGGGTGTTATCTCTCAAACTGATACTGGGTGTTATCTGTCAGACTGATGCTGAGTGTTATCTCTCAAACGGATACTGGGTCTTATTTGTCAGATTGACCCATTATGTTATCTGTCAGTCTGTTGCTGGGTTTTATCTCTTGGACTGGCCCAGGGTGTTATCTGTCAGACTGATTATGCGTGTTAACTGTCAGATTGAGACCAGGTGTTATCTGTCATATTGAAACTGGGTGATATATTTCACACTGATACTGGTGTTATCTGTCAGACTGATACTGGTGTTACCTGTCAGACTGATACTGGATGTTATCTGTCAGACTGATACTGGATGTTACCTCTCAGGCTGATACTGGATGTTATCTGTCAGACTGATACTGGTGTTATCTGTCACACTGATACTGGTGTTATCTGTCAGACTGATACTGGATGTTATCTGTTAGACTGATACTGGGTGTTATCTGTCAGACTGATACTGGGTGTTATCTGTCAGCCTGACCCACAATGTTATCTGTCAGTCTGATGCTGGTTGTTATCTCTCAGCCTGATACTGGTCATTATCTTACAGACTGACCCAGGGTGTTATCTGTCATACTGATGATGGGTGTTGTTGGTCAGACTGATGCTAGGTGTTGTCTGTCAGACTGATACTGGTGTTTTTTGTCAGACTGATACTGGATGTTACCTGTCAAACTGACCCATGATGTGACCTGTCAGACTGATACTGGATGTTATCTGTCAGACTGATACTGGATGTTATCTGTCAGACTGATACTGGATGTTATCTGTTAGACTGACCCATGATGTTACCTGTCAGACTGACACTGGATGTTATCTTTCAGACTGATACAAGATGTTATCTGTCAGACTGATACTTGATGTTATCTGTCAGACTGATACAAGATGTTATCTGTTAGACTGATTCTGGATGTTATCTGTTAGACTGATTCTGGATGTTATCTGTTAGAATTATACTGCATGTTACCTGTTAGACTGATACTGGATGTTATCTGTCAGACTGATACTGCATGTTACCTGTTAGACTGATACTGGATGTTATCTGTCAGACTGATACTGGATGTTACCTGTTAGACTGACCCATGATGTTATCTGATAGACTGACACTGGATGTTATCTGTCAGACTGACCCATGATGTTATCTGTCAGAATGATACTGGATGTTACCTGTTAGACTGACTCATTATGTTATCTGTTAGACTGACCCATGATGTTATCTGTCAGACTGACCCATGATGTTATCTGTCAGACTGACCCATGATGTTATCTGATAGACTGACCCATGATGTTACCTGTCAGACTGACACTGGATGTTATCTGTCAGACTGATACAAGATGTTATCTGTCAGACTGATACAAGATGTTATCTGTCAGACTGATACTGGATGTTATCTGTCAGACTGATACAAGATGTTATCTGTTAGACTGATTCTGAATGTTATCTGTTAGACTGATTCTGGATGTTATCTGTTAGAATGATACTGGGTGTTATCTTTCTGAATGATACTGGAAGTTATCTGTCAGACTGATACTGGATGTTACCTGTTAGACTGACCCATTATGTTATCTGTCAGACTGATACTGGGCATTATCTGTCAGACTGACCCATGATGTTATCTGTCAGAATGATACTGGATGTTACCTGTTAGACTGACTCATTATGTTATCTGTTAGACTGACCCATGATGTTATCTGTCAGACTGATACTTGATGTTATCTGTCAGACTGATACAAGATGTTATCTGTTAGACTGATTCTGGATGTTATCTGTTAGACTGATTCTGGATGTTATCTGTTAGAATTATACTGCATGTTACCTGTTAGACTGATACTGGATGTTATCTGTCAGACTGATACTGCATGTTACCTGTTAGACTGATACTGGATGTTATCTGTCAGACTGATACTGGATGTTATCTGTCAGACTGACCCATGATGTTATCTGTCAGACTGATACTGGGCATTATCTGTCAGACTGACCCATGATGTTATCTGTCAGAATGATACTGGGTGTTATCTTTCTGAATGATACTGGAAGTTATCTGTCAGACTGATACTGGATGTTACCTGTTAGACTGACCCATTATGTTATCTGTCAGACTGATACTGGGCATTATCTGTCAGACTGACCCATGATGTTATCTGTCAGAATGATACTGGATGTTACCTGTTAGACTGACTCATTATGTTATCTGTTAGACTGACCCATGATGTTATCTGTCAGACTGATACTTGATGTTATCTGTCAGACTGATACAAGATGTTATCTGTTAGACTGATTCTGGATGTTATCTGTTAGACTGATTCTGGATGTTATCTGTCAGACTGATACAAGATGTTATCTGTCAGACTGATACAAGATGTTATCTGTCAGACTGATACTGGATGTTATCTGTCAGACTGATACAAGATGTTATCTGTTAGACTGATTCTGAATGTTATCTGTTAGACTGATTCTGGATGTTATCTGTTAGAATTATACTGCATGTTACCTGTTAGACTGATACTGGATGTTATCTGCCAGACTGATACTGCATGTTACCTGTTAGACTGATACTGGATGTTATCTGTCAGACTGATACTGGATGTTATCTGTCAGACTGACCCATGATGTTATCTGATAGACTGACCCATGATGTTATCTGTCAGACTGATACTGGATGTTATCTGTCAGACTTACTCATGATGTTATCTGTCAGAATGATACTGGGTGTTATCTTTCTGAATGATACTGGAAGTTATCTGTCAGACTGATACTGGATGTTACCTGTTAGACTGACCAATTATGTTATCTGTCAGACTGACTCATGATGTTATCTGTCAGACTGATACTGGATGTTATCTGTCAGCCTGATACTGGGCATTATCTGTCAGACTGACCCATGATGTTATCTGTCAGAATGATACTGGATGTTACCTGTTAGACTGACTCATTATGTTATCTGTTAGACTGACCCATGATGTTATCTGTCAGACTGACCCATGATGTTATCTGTCAGACTGACCCATGATGTTATCTGATAGACTGACCCATGATGTTATCTGTCAGACTGACCCATGATGTTATCTGTTAGACTGACCCATGATGTTATCTGTCAGACTGATACTGGATGTTATCTGTCAGACTGATACTGGATGTTATCTGTCAGACTGATACTGGATGTTATCTGTCAGACTGATACTGGATGTTATCTGTCAGACTGATACTGGATGTTACCTGTCAGACTGACCCATGATGTTATCTGTCAGAATGATACTGGATGTTACCTGTTAGAATTATACTGGATGTTACCTGTTAGACTGATACTGGGCATTATCTGTTGGACTTATACTGGATGTTACCTGTTAGACTGACCCATGATGTTACCTGTTAGACTGACCCATTATGTTATCTGTCAGACTGATACTGGGTGTTATCTTTTGGACTGATTTTCAGTGTTATCTTTCAGACTGATACAGTTAGCGAAATTTCACCATTCACCAGCATGTGATTACTTAATATCCCTGAATTAGAGTTCAAAATGACTTTTCAGGGCATTTGGAAACTGAAGCACCGTCAGCATTCGGATCTTGACATTTTCACCAAAGATTTTTGGCTACCCAATATGCAACAAACATGCGGCAAATCCATGTACCCTAGGCAAAATTCGCCCATTTAATTTCTCCAGATTTTAGCTAGAGAATAGAAAATTTGAAACACAAAAATATTTATATATAATTATAATATATTAATATTATATATTATAATACCAATGAGTATAAAGTTACCCATGAGGATTGCCATGGAATTATTGGGATACATTGTAGCCCCAAAGGGTGTGGTGGCATGGTATGTTTCTTGAATGTCAAGGTAATCTAAAGATTTTCTAACAGGTTTCACACTCAAATTGAGTTCCATTTTGCCTTTTGTGGATACACAGTAGTTCAACATCCATAGTTTTATCTTTGATCCCAAGTCTCAAATACCGATCTATACCAGGAGTAACCAACAGTCACAGCTCAAGCCTTGGCCTTATTAACCTCTACTGCTTTTGTTGGAAGACCATTCCATGCATCCACCACCTTCTTTGTGATGTAACATGACATACAAGCCTTTGACACTCTAGTCTTATGACCTTTTATGTAGCTTTCATAAGAGTGTTACATATTAACAGCTACTTTAACAAGTCACTATTTGCATACAGTATTCTTTTAAGCATAGAGATATAAATTATTTGTCATTGTGTTGCTTTAGAGTGAGCACATTATTAGATATTAATTATATTTTCTAGAGACATCTACAGAATGAGACAGGTGTGGGATTCATGCACATAGTATTATTGGGTTCACTACATGGAAGTGTAATCCTACAAATAAAACAGTAGGGGGCACACCTCACTCTACAAATAGCCTAGCAGGAAAATACTGACGTATATTGGATCTAGCCACTAAACAGTGAAATTACATGTGTTGAAAAAAAACAGCATTAATAGCTGAGTTGGGGTAAATTCACCAGCGTTCACTAATTACTAAATAGACCTTGTATATTCACAGCTAAAAACCAATATAATGTAACTAATTGGTAATGTATATCAAATCAAAAATAGATGTAGAGTGGAATTGTAGCTGCATAGGTGAATGAACAGAACAGTACTTTATATATGCAGACTGTGTGTACATGAAGCTATTATATTTTAAATATCGGGGGAGGTTAGTGTTACTCATCAGGGATTGAAATCTCCAAGGGGATTAGAGGCATCCGATTCCTTAAAACGTTATGGATGCGATGGCGATATAATCTCATTATCCAACGTGATGTGATCATCAGATTTATCAAGAATAAATTCCAAGAGGTGAATGGAACATTGTCTTCAATTAATGCAACAAATTAACAACCAATACTTAAATCCAATTGTTTAGCTCGATAAGAGTATGCAGGGTGAGAGGCTCTGAGTAAAACACTGAATACTGCAAAACATCATAACAGCAGCATCCTCCCATAGAAAGCCATGTCAGTGTACAGCAGTGACTGCCTTCATGTCAGCCCTGGAGACAGCTTCATGCTGGGTGTATCACTGACACAATGTATCTTCTCTGGAAGTTACCATAGTCTGCCACCAGAAACTCAGCTGGTGCGGCTATTATAAGGAATATACGGTGATACAACACCAGAGAGAGAAGGATAGCAACTGCCGCAGTCCTCCTTAAGTTTGTGCCGTTGGGTAGGGGCGGGGACATGGGGGCGGGGTCTCCGCCTTGTGGGCGGTGTCAAGCACAGAGCGCTCGTTTTTTTTTCTTTTCAAAAAAAGCTGAAGAGGAGAAACCTGCGGCGCGTGAGCTAGAGAAGGGGGGGGGCGAGGAGAGAGGGGGGATACTGTGTGTGTAAGGGGGGCTACAGGACATATACCCATAGGGAGGGTAGAGGATACATTAGTAAAGGTAAATGGGTTATGGGGCAGGATAGGAAGCAGAACTAGGACTTTCTTGTTTTTTTCCAGCTGTTGTTGGGTTCCAAGTCTCATCACTCTCAGCCAGGTGATGGTGGTTGGAGGTTGGTTGATGGCCAATAGAGTAGTAACCCAAGGGCAGAAGGTGGGTGAGAATATAGGTGAAGGGAGAGATGGGTAAAATGGCACGGGGGAGGGGGGTAAAAAAAAAAAAAAAAGGAGCTGGCTGAGGGTGACTGTAGTCGCAGCGAAGCAGGAGGGGAGGAATTCGATGAGAGCGGACTGGCTGCGAATGATGAGAGTTGGAGTGTAGCAGCAGCAAGTCCTGTGGGAGAGTAGACAGCACAGGTGGGGTGGGAAGGAGTGGCTGGAGGTAACGGTCTAGGTGAGCTGAGGATGATAAGAGTTGTAACCCGTTAACAGCTGGATAGCAGTCGTGTCACATAGTAGGATATGTAAAAGGGGAATGGAGGGGTAAGGGAGCTCCAGTGGTAGTGGGTATTTTGAGTTGGCTGGCTGAACATGATGAGCGTTGTAGCTGACTGACAGCTATAGATCTGCAGGTATACAGGATATACAGCCGGAAGGGGGGCTTTGCTGGGGGTGAAGAATATATAATTTTGCATGAAATGATCTCAAGCACGGGGATGGTGAGGAGGAGGGGGAGAGCGATGACAAGGAGGGGAGAGGTGTCCAGATGAGGGTGACAGTAAGGAATAGGGGGGGGGGGGGGATGCAGAGCAGAGGGGGTGATGGTCCTGGATGAGCTCTAAGTTCTGCTAAATACTGGATCTTGGCAGCGCACCCTGGACACAATGCTCTGCCTCCAGGCTGCAGTCAGCCCACAATTGGATGCTTATTTTCAAACTGGTTTGGAGGAGCCTGTGACATTGATCTGGATGGAGGCTGAATTCTGTACCAGATCTGGTGACTGTACACTGAGCCTTATGGATGCATTGATCTGGAGACTGTATACTGAGCCGGTCTGGATACATTGAACTGAAGGCTGTATACTGAGCCGTTCTGGATACATTGATCTGGAGGTGGATACTTTGATCTGGAGGCTGTATCCTGAGCCGTTCTGGATACATTGATCTGGAGGCTGCACTTACATTGGAACTTGTCTCTGTCTTTCTACAGACACTGTATTTTTGAATTGTGACCAAGGCGGTAAATTGTAGGTGTTTAATTTCAGTAACCTGAGCAACTACTTCTGGAGACTGGATTTTTAACTGATCAGGAAACCAACGATACCGACACTATTCTGGAGGCTGCATGATGACTTATCTTTGCTGCTGCACATTGCACTCTATTGAGCCTTTATTTTATTCATTATTTCCCTCTGCTCTGGGAACTGGAATGCTGTTTGTTAACCATACTGGAGGCCACAATTTTAGAGGCTGAATTATAAGATGTCGAGGACATTGCTCCACAGGACTCTAGAGGCTGCATTATGGGACCTCTATCTGCCCTCTGATTTGTTTGGTGACTATCCTGAACATTGCCTGATAAAGAGAGATGAACCAGAATCAGACTGCTTTAGATAACGTCACCTGGACCTGCAATGAGAAGAGGGACACAAACTGCTGAGAGGGGAGGCTGCTGTAAACCTCTTGAGGTTAGGAGGCTGGCAATGAGAGGCAGTGGACACAGATTAATGACATTAAATGTAAAGGGAGGCAGGTGGTTTGAGTGGTGGAGACAGAGCAGGTGTGACAGGCAGCACACGAGAGACTGTCAGATTCTTGGAGAGTCTGCAAAGATGGGCAAGTCGCTGCTTCAGGGTGGTGGAGGCTGAAAGAAATGGGAGGCAGCAAAACAGAGGCTGCGGAAAATTAGAGAAGAGTTTGCACAAGCCATGGGCAAAGTTTAGTCAATGGAGGCAGCTGGAATACACCTTGTGACAGGTATTGAAGAGGATGGGGACTGGGAGGGTGACAGGCAGAGTGGAGGCTGAGTGAGAGTTTGGAGGCTGGGGAGAGAGAGGCCATTGGGAAATTGAGGCTGGTAAGGTGCAGAAGGATCAGCTGGAGAGAGGGAGGCTGCAGACTGAAAGGGACATTATTGGACAGTTGGGTGGAGGCAATAAGGGGAAAGAGGAGACTGCTGAAGAATGGAGTGAGGCAGTACTGCACAGAGAGGAGAGGCTCATCACGTGTGCCCAGGGGCGGGGACTTGGCAAGGTTTTTTCTTACTAGTATTTACTACAAGTGAGCCCCCTATTAGCTCAGAGCCCAGGCTGCCAGCCTCTACATGCCATGCCACAATAACCCACTGACCAGCACCCCCACCCAGCATGGCAGATCCTCTGGGGGACATGATGTCAGCGGCTGCTGCCAGGGGGGACCTGGAGAAGCTGGAGGA
This sequence comes from Pelodytes ibericus, assembly GCA_036172795.1. NCBI lineage: Eukaryota > Metazoa > Chordata > Amphibia > Anura > Pelodytidae > Pelodytes > Pelodytes ibericus. Next base: position 16,157,841 of record CM069865.1, read on the forward strand.
CCTGCTGCAGAGGGCACCGGACGTGGATGCCCCCAATAAATTTGGGAGGACAGCCTTGCAGGTGGGTGTGAGCAATAGGTTAGGGGTACGGGACAGGTGGTAATACAGTTTAACCTATTGAATGCTGAAACCGTTGAAACCCAGGCCCTGCATGCACAAGGGGTTAATTGACCCCAAAGTGATGTTCATGTACTTTATTTTTACCATATACCATCGAATTCAAGTCTAGTATGGCCTTGCAGCCCTGATGGTTAACTTCTAGCTCGCTGAAGAATGTGGACTACTGTCCCCATGATGCTCAGCCAAATCTTTAACTGGCTGAGCCTCGTCGGGAGCTGTAGTCCACATCAGCTGGAAGGCCAAAGTGCTGTCACTACTGCAATAGATCATTCATTAGTCCTTGTGGACTGAGTTTTCCATGATGCTCATCCAGCTGGCTGGCTGAGCATCTTGAGAACGTTGATTGACAACAGCAGGAGTTCCAAAAGTTAGACATCGGTGCCTTAGAGTGTGTCTGGGCTACAAAACCCCATCTAGCTTTTCGAGACCCAATTATACAACTCTGGGGTTTTTTTATTAATCTGGCTGCAACGTTACATTTTTCCCACCAAAACAAGGTTAACTAACCTTAATAAATGATAATACGCGTCCTCTCCATCCCCTGGCTAGTGATCACTCCAGATATTCGCCTCTAAGCCCCCAAATAAAGTAGACATAAAAGCTAACTTGGTAAAGGAAACCATGGGTTAACAAGACAGGTTAATGAAGTACGATTCCAAATGTGCCTATGTCTTCTAGCACGTGGGGGGGGGATCTGTTAACCCTAGATATAGGAATATTATTATTAATAATAATAATATTTTAAATATCCTCCTCCCCCAGACGGGCCTTCAAAAAAATGTGGATTTGTATCCTTTTCTTACGATGCAAATCTCACCTTGTGGCCTTTAACAGATAAAAGAAAGGAAAGTATCTAATTTATCTGCCAGTACATGAATTAAGATATGAATTTACCCCACACACAGACCAGTCGGATTATTAATCACTCTTATAGGTAAAGATAAAAAGTAACATGTCATCCTTCCATAATTAGAGCATATAAAGATAATGTCTAAATATTCCTATTTATTGGGGATCTGGCCTGCTAAGGAGATCTTACTGTGAAAAGAACTGACACTAGTTTTAGAGGGAGAGAGAAGTATGTATATTATATACATTGTATATATGAGTATGAAAAACGTGCACAAGGTGTATGTGGTGCATATGGATTTGTGTGCACAGTAGGCATAAAAAATGTAGTGTGTATAATATTTTTGTATAAGCTTTTTTTAGGTATGCATGTGTAGTGTATAAATAAATATAACTATATTATATATATATATATATATATATATATATATATATATATATATATATATATATAGTATCCATGTATGCCTGTGTCTATGTGCAAGTGTGAATGCAAGTATTTTTTTTGTGTGTGTGTGTATAGATAGATAGATCCATATTTATACATCTATGGATTTTTATGTACGTGTGTATTACATTTAAAATCTTTATTTTTAAATCGTGTATAATCAGTTTGTAAATTGTACATATTATTAAAATCATCAGTCAAAACGTACTTATTATCTATACTTTATCTTCTAGAATTATATAATGTAGGTTATTGTGCTATTTATATATGTATATATTACACATTAAACACAAACTAACAGACTTATATCGTATAGTTTTGCATATTAAACGGATGCAGGGGCCAGCTGACAGATTTCTGGTTTAAAAAAAAAAAATCCCTTTACCAAATATGATACAAAAAAAAAAATCTATATATAACATGGGCACAGACAGCGTGATCAGCTTTTATTCTGGAAGGATAGGATGGATAATGTAACCTTCAAAGCTGATTGTAACACACCCTAAATTGCATCATTATTAGTATATAGTCCTACCATCCTTGTGTATGAAAATCAGACGCTGGAAACAAATATAATACGAAGAAGAAGAAGAAAAGGATTATTTTAAAGCAGATGCAAGTTTTATTCCTAATACTTTAAATTCTCCACTGGTTCTAACTCTGTCAAAAAACAAGATATTCAAAATCTACTGTCTTCAAAGAGTAGGGAGTTATAGGCCTCAATTTTCAATCTGTTTAGAAGGTGTATATTTGACAGAAGAACTTCTGTCTGTCTCAAGGTTTAATAAATCAAAACGTTTGCAACACTGTATCAAACTGATCACCCCCTCCCAAATTAGCTCCAAGGGATCCGCTATCATTAAGTTCTTGTGTTGTTGTTTTTTAATTATTTATTTTTGCAGTGTAGCCAATTTGGTGTAAAATGGAATTCTGGGCACACAGAGAACTAGAAACAGCAACGTTATGAAATCTAAATTATGTTCTTCCTATGAGCAAAAAAACGAATAAATAAATTGCTGTGGGTAGTTTGTTTCCTTTGCAAAATAAATTAAAATAACTGTATATTTGAAGTGGTCACCCTTTCTACTGATGTGTTAAGACATTTACACTTAATCTCCCAGTTTAATAATGAAGCAAGTGAAAAGCTTTATGGTGTAAATTATTGATTAACACTAATTTGTATAAAATTGATGTCTGTATATAAATAACGAATTACTGGTTTGTGCATTATTAGCAAGGCCTCATTAAAAACGAGGCCTTTATATCTTTTGGTATATTCAGCGTGAGCTTTTATTGCTCTAAAAAAAAGTCATGTGACGCTTAGATTAATAATAATATTTATTATCAACAAATACTGCATTATTTAAAGATATTTGGAAACTTATAACATGAAAAGCAGAGATTTTATGATAGGTTTTCCCTTATATCTCAGATCTTTTGCAGCTTACCTTTCGGACTCCCATGATGCTCAGCCAGTTGTGGCTAGCTAAGTATCTTATATAGTATCCCATAGCATGTGCCATCAAGGTTAAATAAAAAAAATAAAAAAATAAGATTTTACCTAAAACCTACACTTTGTAAAGAGGTCAAAATCTAGAATAATATTGATTTTAAACCACACTATACAAATGCTGTAGCATCTCACTGAGCAGGTAAATAAGGTGGAGTTTGATCCAGCGTGTAATTATATCACACGGTAGCTACCCCTGTTTTAACTGAATCCCTTTGTTGACCTATACATGCAATAAAACCACAATCTCTTTAACCCTTTGTGTGCTTGAGTGACCTGCCAGGCTGCGTGTGGAGTTAGATTCGTGCCTGGGAATTAAGACTGGTAAATTTAACTGTTTTACGTGACATCCAATAACAAAGTCCTTATACCCTGTCTACATCCTAATCCATCCTAATCCTCAGTAAACTAAGACACACCTTACCTGAGATAAGATCTGTTTATAATAATGACATCAGCCTGTCTGGGACCTGAAGAAGGTGATAGGCCAAGGTCGAAACATTAGAGATCGCCCAGTATAAAGAGATAAAATACATATGTGTTCCATGCAGAGAGGATGGCTTATGAATGAGTGTATACGTGATCGATTTCATATGAGATTGTTCACTATTTAAATGCCACACAACTTTGATCATCTTTTATTTTAAACTCCTGTATTCGTGTTGTATTAGTAATGGAGGCTGGGTATACAGTCCATACAAATACTCATTCATTCACCATTAAGTGCTGGGCTGTGTAAAGAGCTGCCGTTAATTTGTTAAAAAATAGAAACAGATATTTCTGTTTGTGTAAAACGTCTTGCAAGGGGTGTAAAAACCTAAGATTAAATCTATAATGGTGTCCTAGTTACATACATTATACTGATAAAGGCCTCGTTTTGATGATTTTACTGCAGACTCATAATAATGATATATTTCTTCGATTATCTGCTTATATATATATATATATATATATATATATATATATATATATATATATATATATATATATATATATTTAGTATACTATGAATGTGTTTCATTAGATTTAACAAAAGTTTATTTAAATGCATTTGTGCATCTATTATATATAATGCACGCGTAACTGTGTATCTATCTAACTCAGTGCATATCTAGCCATCCATATACATAGTAGGATATGTATAAATATATCTGCACAAACACACGTGTATATATAAATATTTACTATGTATGTATATATTAGTATATATATAATATACTGCTATATGTAAAATGTTAAATTGGATATGTGTGCATAAAGTTGTCATTTTGTATGCAACTATTATATTTCGTGACAAATATATATATGTATATATATATACACACACACACACGTGTGGATACATATATGTATATATATATATATGTGTGTGTGTGTGTGTGTGTGTATGTATGTATGTATATGTATGTATACACACACATACTTTGCACTATACATTGCCTATGTACCTGTAGGGTAGTTATCGTTACAAATAGCTTAACCTGGAGCCATGCTCAATCTCTTCCAAAGAGTAGATTCGTTGTAAATGCCTGTATCAGGGATCCAGACAGTGCCCTCAGTGCATGGGTTAGAATGTGATCAGTGTCTGTCTCCCCAGGTTATGAGATTGGGGAATCCAGCCATAGCCCAGGCCCTGCTCCAACGAGGTGCCAACCCCAACCTGAGAGACTGCACTGGCTTCTCTGTACTCCACGATGCAGCCAGGGCTGGCTTCCAGGACACTGTGCAGACTCTTCTGGATTTCCAGGCTGATGTCAACATCCAGGACAACGAAGGGAATTTACCCCTGCACTTGGCAGCCAAAGAAGGTCACCTACCTGTGGTCAGATACCTGATCCTCCACACTGACACCCATGTGGGTCATAGGAACAGGCATGGAGACACACCCTGGGATATGGCCAGACTGTACAAGAGAGAAGATGTACTACAGTGGATGCAGGGAAATGTCAGAGGTCAGGCTGCAATCAATCCTCAATAGATAACCTTACTTTCTCAAGGACAGCACGAACCATGGACAAAAAAAAACATCCCCCCACTTTTCAAGAGAGGTTAAGAGAACTTTCAATAACCGTGGTTCCTTGAGACACCAGAAGGGAAATGGTTAATAGATGTATATGTACTATTATTTTGGACATTCAGTATTGTGAGCTACCCTGTGGTCTAATGTGCCTGTCATGGCTAACCTACCGGTATTACGGTAGTTCTGGCTGGCTGAGTATCATGGGAAATGTAGTCCACAATAGGTGGAGTGCCAGAAGTTAGCCATCACTGCACTAGGCCAATTTTTTTTTTCTTTCTCAATATTACTGTGATATATGAGGGAGGGAGAAGGGTGGGGGGGAATTGTAGCACTTGTTAGAAAACCAGTCAAAGGGGGGCTGGATAAAGCACTATGGTGGGATAATGGAGATCTCCCGCTTGAATGGGGATCTTTTTGTGAAATGTAGGAATTCTTATTTTTCTTTTATTCTTTAATGCTGAGCATTTTTATTCCTCTTCATACAATCAAACCCTTCTTTAAACCTGGCATATCCACGTGGAGTTCAAATAATCCATTAGGCTCTCATAAAGGTTGTTTTTTCTAAAACTTTTTTAGAGTTTCATTGGAAGGATCCTAAAACGTCTAGATCCAGATGTGATACATTTGTTACTAGAAAAGTAAAATAGAATCTTTGGTTTATACCATGAGGGACCAGGATCATCAATATCAGTATTATTGAAGGAGTTTTATTTGTTGAAAATCAATTTCTCCCTCTAAAAAAAATAAGAGCAAATATGTATACATATATATAATTTTACAGTAAGACATTATATTATGTATGTATATATATACACACACACACACATACATATATATATATATACATGGTATTATGTATGTGTGTGTATATATGTATATATATATATATATATATATATATATATATATATATATATATATATATATATATATATACACACACATACATACATCCATACATATATATATATATGGTATATAATTATTGTTCCAATGCATGAGTTTTTACTACATGCATTTGCTCTTTGATTGGTAGGACTCACAGTGACTGGGAGATTTTTCACTGTTCAGAAAAAAATGTTTGCCTTATTTTGGACTGTTCTCGATTTTAAATACAAAAAAAACAAAACATAACACAGCACAATTTTTTTGCCTGCCTATTTTTTTTTTTTTTTAATGCTATGAGCTTGTAAATATAAAATACTGTCAAATGCTTTTGAACCACTGGCGTTAATTTCGCTCATTTTATCTAAAAATAAAAATAATAATAATAATTAAAAAGAAAAGTAAAAAAAAAAAAAAAGACCGAAAACATCTGACTGCCCCTTTTATTATTAACATTCACAATTTCCTATGCTTTTTTTTTCCAGCTTATTAAAAAAAAAAACAACAAACCATGTATTCATTTACATCTGCTTTATTAAGATGTGAGATTAAACAGACAGGCTTGCAAGAGTTTGGATAAACGTTTCCAACGTTGTACTGACATCTTATAATAAAATCAATCTGCTGCAATGCAATATGTTTAATGTGTAATTTGTACATTCGGTGAGAATTTCCGATTTCCAAATCTGAACACAGAATGCTTTAATAATTTATACATCTAGATAAATACACCTCGATTTATTTTTGTAGGTATGGGCATGCCCCCTTTGCATTTCTTCTTTTTGACCTTCGGTTAATAGTATTATTTTCTAAATGATGGATATTTCATATTTTGAATAGCTGTGGCTTTTTGTGAATTAATTTGAATTAATGCCCAGTTATATACTGACTTAATAGATTGTATATTTGTGTATATATGTATATTACTCCAGTATATATAAATACATAAATAAATGTGTATATATATATATATGTATATAATATATATATAAAATATTTATTGTCAATATATATATATATATATATAAATATATATATATATATATATGCATAAAAGTGTGTTTGAGTGTATATAACAGCCAGTAAATATATATACATATATATATTTATATTGTATACATACTTAAATATTTTATACATCTATTTATATGTATATTTAATATGTGTGTGTGTGTATATATATATATATATATATATATATATATATAATATGTATTTCTATGTGTATATACACACACACACACACACACACACACACGTACATACATATTAAATATATAAAATATTTAAGTATGTATACAATATTAATAATCGTATATTTGTAAATACAAACATTCACACATGCAGCCTTGCCTGTTTATATCTCTGTACTTTCATTCTAATGCAATCTATCAAGCTAGTTAAAAAGGAGTTTCTTAGTTCTCTGCCAGTGCGAATTATTTCTGTGATTAACATGATAGACCCCCTATATAAAGCGTTAAATGGATTGTAATGTGCTTAGTAAAGTTGCTGATCCATAAACCCGGGTGGAGTACATTGTCAATGTGACTGCGGCCTGCACCGAATATCTTCCAAACTTCCCTTTAGTCGTATCAGAGACTTGATCTAAACATATCACATGAATTCATCTATTAATGATCGGTACAGGCTGAGCATGTGTAACACACAGTGTGGAGTGTGACAGTAACACACAGTGTGGAGTGACACACATTATGTGTTTAATTATGCACACAGTGGGATTACATATACAGTTTTTACTGGTTTTCACATCATATTTTTCTTTGCTGATCTTTTTTTGTTAGGTGCCATTAAACGACAATGCAGATGTTATTATCTTCAGACATACTTTATTTGCTCCAAAATAAAAATAATATATACAACACACACTGTGGGGCAGTGACTTATCCATTTACTGAAACTCTTTCTAGACATGTGGTTTTTAATATGACTGGTATATGAAACAGCAGAAATGATTAACTCAAATCGAGAAAGATTGATTTTTAACATCTCAAATCAAATAATCGTTTATTATCTCAGTTACACGACGATATATCAATGGTACATACAAATGCATAGATATTTAATATGTATTCATAAATGCACACGTTGCTATATATATATATCTCAAACATCAAACATCAGCGTTCAATTGTATCTCAATTATCGCAGAATAATCGAATTGTACAGACAATTATAGACATTTATCTGCATAGAAAAGACTACACAATAATAAATTACATGGTTTGTCAATGTAGAAATAGCAGAATGCCAGAGTTATTTGTTTGTACTTTTAAGTTTATTTATCATTATTAATAATTGACCGTGGTCAAAGAGAGGAAGGAACATAAATAGCCAAATTTGTAAAATAATGATGTCGTATTATATAACGAGTGTTTCTTTAAATAACAAACTTAGATCAATACAAGGATTGCAATTCTTTAACACAATGTGGTTTATACTATTAAATACTTATGCCATGCATTCAATAAATATACAATATTCTAACGTATACAATAAAATATTAAAAACACATACAGTGTAAATAAGGTATAGATACTCTTTATAATAAAGACAATGTGTAGGCCAGATAGCATTTTATATTAATATACTGGACCGTTTTCTTTTATTAATTGTTGCATTAAATGGATGTTATTTACCTATTTCGCTTTTTGAAAAAATAATACAAATCAAAAGTCATTCTATAGCATTTTAAAAAATAACTTGTGCTGATCTCTAAAAATTTGAACCAGCAAGGCATCTTATACCCTCGCATGTTGTGCTGAATTATTTTAAATCTCAAATGTATTTTAATGTTTACATTCGACAGGACTGCCAGATAGCTGAAATGCAATGTATTAATTGAATCATTGTTAACTGCAAGGGAATCAGTCCTTATCCTAGGACCGAATAGAAACACTTTTTACACAATCATAAAAAAAATAATTTACTGATTTTTTTTGCAATAGCAGCTAGAATGGAGTGATCAGCACACAGAACATGACGGTGGGAGGATTACTTAATAAAATGGATATATTAAACTTTACACACAAAAAACCCAACAGATTAAACAAAAATAGAGGGTTCATTTTAATGGGGTGCAACACTTCTACACAGTTTCGGATCTTGGATCTTCTCACTGAAACATTTAAAGGGGATCTGAAACAAAGCATGCATGATGCTCCGTTACATATATTAACTATGTCAGTGCTGGAAAAAAAATAATTGTCTTGACCTACAAGCCAGGCCTTCTAGCTGGCTGAATATGATAGGAAATTCAGTATCCAACCATTCTCTGAGCATCTACAGAGACCCACTGAGTAGCAGATACCCCTTTATATAGCCTGTTTAACCTATGCAAACCCTACAGGTGCATGCAGCTCATCCTCAAATATACAGCCTGATATAAGTATAGTTCATATGTTCCCTATACATCCCTCCTTCCTGTAGTTTATAATTATACCTATACTGGTTCATAAAGTGCATTAATACCTCATTGACACATATAGGGCCATTAGAGGGCACATGTTGCGCCCCTCCTCAATTTCCATGTATACAAATAGTGTCCATATATCTGCAGCCCCACAATTGAAAACTATAAAGACCCCCAGAGACATGTATTTCCCCAGTCCCCAGGCAACCAATGTATACATACGTTACCTACAATAACCATCCACCTATATGTGTTTAAACTCCCAGAACCAAATCCCACCCATAGAGCCCCCTTGCCAGATGCATTCAGTCCCTGCTCAGTTACACTCCCTCTTCTCCTACGCTTGGTTCCCTGCAGACCTTGCTCATCTTCACTGAGTGTGAGTGAGCACTCACAGAACCGTTAGTTTTTTTTTTTTTTTTTTGTACACACCCCCCCCCCCCCCCCCCTTTCTCTTCCTGTGCAAATATTTTTGAAATTTCCCCGCCTTCTTTAACAGTTCCTTCTTCTGTATTCAGATCAGGGGCTGCCTGGCTGCCTTCTCCTAATTCACTAAGAACACTCTGACCCTGCCAGCCCCTCTCTGTTTATATCTCCCCCATATCCAATTAGCCCTCCCTTTCCCCCTCCACGCTGTAACCATATGACTGCCAGAGTACACTGCAGCAACGCCACGAACCCCACTCTGACAAGCAAAGAGTTAATATCTGAACCCACCCAATCCCTATTCCTTTGCACTATGCTATGCATGCATTATATATGTCTCGTTGTATTCTCCCCCCTTTTAAGCTCATATCTTCCCCTGCAGAGGGATATGCAATACCTGGCATTCCAAACTGCTATGGACTACACAGCCCACCATGCTCAGCCAGTAAGCCATTGACAGTGCATGGTGGGAGCTGTAGGGCTCAGCTATATATGGTCGATTTCTACCACCTGACTCTCGCTGTATTTCATTCCAGAATAAGCCCCACTTAAATCCCCAATTAACTCTTTCTGATTCTTCATCTATTTTTAGATGTGTTTGGCCGGGGAATTAACGTCTACCCTTTGGACTACAACTTCCTTAATGCTCAGCCAGCCGCCTGCGCATCATGGGAACTATAGTCCACAGCCTCTTGGATGCCAAAGGTGAGCCATCACCCAGATATCGTCATAACTCGTACCTGTTCGCTGAGCCTGTAATCTCTCCTCGTACTTGATATTACCCAGCTCAGAGCACACACTGCGCGTTCACGATCTCGACACTTCCTTCTTTGCACAGACAGCAGCAGGCAGGACTGTGGTGCATTTACTCAATGCCTCAAAACTGAGCCGCACTCTGTATATGATGTCATTAGACTGAAGAGCTGACTCTTACAATGTGTACTGTGTTGTACAGTACTTGAATTTAGCCCATCTAGTCTGTCCAATTGTCTAAATACTTGAATTAGTCCCCAGCCTTATATTATATTTGGGATAGCCTTGTGCCTATCCCATGCATGCTTAAACTCCTTCACTGTGTTTACCTCTACCACTTCCGCTGGAAGGCTTTTCCATACATCCACTACCCTCTCAGTAAAGTCTTACTTCCTTCTATTACTTTTAAATCTTCGCCCCTCCAATTTAATTTATTGTGTCCTCTAGTTGTGGTAGTTTTTCTTCTTTTAAATATACTATCCTCCTTTAGTGTGTTGATTTAAATGTTTCTATCATGTTACCTCTTTCCTCCAAGCTACACATGTCAAGATGCTTTAACCTTTCCTGGTAAGTTTTATTCTTCAACCAATGAACCAGTTGTCTGTAGGCTGCGGAGCTTACACTCTGTGTACCATAACTCTAGGCAACAGAATTGACACTAACTCTGGCTACCATGTCTGTAGGCTGCAGAGCTGACACTCTGTGTACCATGACTCTAGGCAACAGAATTGACACTAACTCTGGCTACCATGTCTGTAGGCTGCAGAGCTGACTCTCGCTTTCTCTATCATAATTATAGGGTGTGTTTGTTTCCTGCAGAGCTAGCCCTTATAGTACTAGCTAGATCTGTAGGCTGCAGAGCTGACATTCACACTCTGTATCATAATTATAAGTTTCAGATCTGCCCCCCCCCCTAATTTCTGTATCAGGTCTGTAGGCTGTAGAACTCACTGTTAGCCCTGACAGTCTGACACTGTGTCTGTAACATGTAGAGTTGACCCTAGTTGCTTGCACTAGGTTTCAACAGTGGTCTGTTCTTGCATGAAGCCATTTTTACTGGGCCCAGGTCTGTGGGCAACAGAGCTGACCACATATTATGTCTCTGAAGCCACGTTTCTTACAGTGCAGAAGGTGTGAGTGTATCGCAGAGGTCCACAGCAATAAAACTCACAATCATTTTTTTTTTTTAAAGATTCCATCAAGTGTAGATGGTGTGTACAGAGATGCTTTAATGAAAGAATACAAATAAAGCAACCTATTGAGCACTTGTTGCTTCATATAGCTCTAACAGGGTGCAGACATGTTGGATAGAATCTTGGGTCAGATCTGCATTAACCTTCATGGCAGATGAATGAAGATGTGACCCAAGATTCTATACAACATGTCTGCCCCCTGTTAGAGCTAAATGAAGCAAGGAGGGTTCAATAAAGTACATTATTTTTAATCTTTCATTATTATTCTAAATGAATGACCAAAAACATAAAAAGCTATTAATTGGGAGGTATTGCACTACCCCACAATTACACTTTCTGTCTAAAAACTGCACCACTGACCCTGGCTGTCAGCACTTTATCTATAGAATGAGGATTTGATTCAGTCTGTAGATATGATCCATCTTTAGGATGAAGAACTGACCATTGCTCATACTGGTAGCTGCACACCTGACTGTGCAACCTACACCTAAAGGGCGCTGAGCTGGCAATTATTGTATGTTACAGCCAGGTCTGGTAATTGTAAAGGTGACCCTTCCTGTTAAACAGAATTGTATAGGCAGCAGATTTAAAGGCGCAGTGACATCTAGTGTTCAAAAAATAATTTTTAGAATCAGATCTGTCTCATCAGCTTTTTTTTTCCTTTGACACTTTGTCTACTAAAAAACGGCAAATAATCTGTAATATAGTTATAGTGTTACTATAGCTACATTCCTGTTTCTATCCCCAAGCACTCCGTCATGTTACAGATGTCAGAGCTAGCTTAAATCACTCCCCCACTAAGCACATGAGTTGAACAGAGAAAGGTTGATTCCAATGTAATGGCTAAGGATCGTACCTTTTTAGAGGGGTGCATGAAAACTGCCGCAGAGGAAGTCAGCCGTCACCCTCCCGCTGATGTCACTACATTTAGAAGCCCCGACAAAATTCTTTTCAATGTACAACTACAGGAGAACTGTCATTTGTTTTTAAGTTTAAATCAGTGTGTTTTGCATATATTAGAAACGTGAAAAATACTGAAAGATTGGCTCGGTGGAACTTCCAGATGCCAGATGTTGTTACCTCCAGATGCCAGAGGACTGACAGTTTCCATTAGTCAGGCATGTTGACTGCAGACTTGGCCAATGCTGTCTTTATCCTTCGTTTGTAGGCCTCCGGACTGACCTGTGCTGTTACCCTCAGGTCTGTCGGCCACCAAGGAACCATTTCTATTAGTTTATAGGCTGCAGAGCTGATCATCAGAGGATGAACTCCCAGGCTCCCAGCGCATAACACTATTATTTTAGAATATGGCCCAAATTCACTTCTCACCCACTGTGCATGTGACTCAGTTTTCACACCCACTTCTCCTGACCTTTCAAGCATGTAATATTTGACATGCCCATTTATCTTACCAGAGAGAGAATCAAGTGATTTGGCAGATACAGAGCAGCGGGGAACATAAATAAATGGTGGATATGGTTGTAAAATGATGTCATGGCAGATTCTCTATTATAAATGCCCCAATACAGAGTGCCTGTCTTCTTCAACCCAAGTCTCGCTGACAGCCAATAGGTCTCCATCATGCTCTTACTTACCAACTGGCTGCTTCATTCATTTAATAGCACCTTTTATAATGTTTTCCGACATTTGTTTGTGTCTCAATTAATTCTAAGGAATTCTTTGAAAGAATTATTCCCAGGGATTTTTTTAAAATCAGTGTATTGTGGGAGTATGTGACTGTGTGTGACCCACACTGAAGAATCATAGTTGTAGTGTATATCTGTACACAGGCAAAAATGTATTTAAAAAAAAAACAAAACATAACTGGTAGCAGATAAGCATCTGGCACACAAAAAAAATAGGGTATGTTTAATTGAAAGATTGCATCAAGTGTAGACATTTTACATATAAATGTTTTAATACAAATAAAGTACCGTATTGAGCTCTCTGTGCTCTATATAACTCTATCAGTAGGGCGGACATTTTGTTTAGAATGTTGGGTCAGATGGTTCCGACTTTACTATATCTGACCCAAGATTCTAAACAACATGTCCGCTCCGTAATAGAACTATACGGAGAAAAATAGGGCTTAATAAGGTACTTTATCGGTATTTCTTTTATTAAAGCATATTTTTTTAAAAATGCCTACACTTGATACAATATTTAAATTAAATAGAACTTAACTGTTTGCTGACAGTTGTCCGCAAAAACCCCTTCACGTTTTTATCCATAATGACTACACCACTAATCATATGCAGATTGCCAAAATTCCTGTGTAGGAAATCTCAGTCACTAAAAGCTGGCATCCTATACATTATTTATGTGGTTCTAGGACCCAGGCAATGGGCCTTTGCTCCACTGGACGCAACCTTTGGCTGGCTGGGTAACCAGGAGCTATCATTTCTCTAGGTTCCAATCACTGTCGTTTGTTTGCTATACATTACAGACATTTCCTAATTCCCTTTGTTTTGGGTTAAGGATAGGGTTTATAGCAGCAGGACAGACACAGCTACTTTATGTTTCTTACACCAGAGTAAACATTGTTACTGGCAATTAGAAAATCACCCCTACCATCCTGACGCAGACGATTTATTTATTACACAAACAGCGCAGGGCTGCAGACATACAGGAAGAAAGACAGGAACTGCCTTTCCTGGAACTTTTATTGATCACTCGCTTATATATTTTATTGATACTCTCATATATATATGTATATATATATTATAAACTAGACCTCCTCATTCATTCCAGTCATACCAAGCAAGAACCAGCTACTGCCTACTCTGCAGCACAAATTATTTTTTATGTAATTTGTGTAAAAAAGAAATAAATACTGTTTAACCCTTTAAGTAATTTACTGTTTTCCTTTTAAAGAGGCAGTTCCACTTATTGTGAATTCACAGTTTAAATGTGTTTATCTCAAGAAATGAGATGAGTGTAACATGTTTAAAGGGCCACTCCACGTTTAAATTGACACCTTAAGAAATAAATGTATCAGTTCTTGGAATGCTTATGTTTTTTGCAGTTTTTATCTCTTCTTTTTTTTCTGGAAATGGGTGTGTCCAGCATCTCTTGGAAAGTCAACCAGCCCAGTGAGCATCTGTGCGATGTCTACAATATGAACTTCAGAAGTACCACACTTGTGTATGGTGTCTGGAGGGTGTAAAGAAGGGGGTGTTTCCCCACTCATCCTTAGGAAATTAAAACAAGCCCACTGGAGCAGCAGCAAGGGATAAGCAGTAGGCTGTTTAGGGTATGTTAACTATACATGGAGAGCAGAAAAATAGGGGGATTGCAGTAATAACACTTTTATTTAATTCTACACCCCCCCCCCCCCCCGCCTTGCTGTCAGGGTGGTTTGGTCTGCTTTCTTCCTCTCCCTGTAGCTGGTCTCCTTCCCATTCCCTCTAGCTGTTGCTAGTTGACATGCATAGAATCACCACCTGGGCAGAGATACGGCCTGCATGTTGCAAGCACTAAGTACGTGTATTGCAGCTAGGGTTAGTTAATACTCCAGCTCTTAAGATTACAATTCCCATGACCTTCAGCCAGTCTGGTATGTTAAGCACCATGAGAAAATGAGTACTCAGCAACTGAGTTGCTGAAGATTAGATATATTTTTATGATTTAGTACTGCAGCTGCTGTGGAATCTCATGATTCTTAGCCATTAATTTGGTTTGCCGGACATTATAAGAAGTGTTAAAACAGCTCCTGGAGTGCCAGAGGTTAGTCGCCGCTGCTACATAACAATCAGTTTTTATATTATGGATCCAAGCCTTTATGTTCATTTCCATTGCCCTCTTCTTCTTTTTTTTTTGTTGCAACCCCTCAGAGCGTTTGCTGTGCATCACAGCTCTAAACTACTGTTTTGTTGACTGCATCTACAATAATATTCAACCAGTCACATTGCTAGCTGAACTTCCTAGGGATTGTATTTGGGTTGTCATGGCTTAAACTACATTACACTACATGCTGACTTTTGCATGGTGGTCATTTGTTTTTCTGACCACAGGCAGATCAGGATATTAACACAGCGCAATTTACTAGTTTTGCAAGGGCGAGGTCTCTCCATGCGGCCTAGTCTCTAAAACGGAAGCGCTGTGATGCGTGTGATGTCACGGCGAGATCAAAACGCATGTGGGCGGGAGTTCAAAGGGCTTGCTTCGGATTGTCAGTTATCCGACCCAAGTGAAGACAAATCATGGCAGCTTTGACAGGAGAGGCCAGTGCTGGTAAAAGGTTTTAAGACTACATATTTTTACATACAGTCATTACATTTTCAGACACAAGTGTTAGCAGATTTATTTACACAAATGTATTAAAAGTTGTCATTTAAAATAAAATACAGAATAACAATTATGATAAAACGGTATCATATTTATATCCGTGAGTCCCCTTTCTTGTGTCTTAGGGGTCCCATTGATTAAATGAGTTTTATTTTTTCCTAGTTCCTGTGAGACTTTGGCATGAGGCTGTTAGTCTATCCCCAAAGCATATATGACCCCCCCCCCCAAGGGTATATATGTGGGTACATAATTGTTTCTGTCAAGTATATGTTTGAAAATCACTGTACCGGGATTTGTGATATTTTTGGAGGGAGTACCAATGCGACGACTGGGGCAGGCGCTATATTTTTTTCCATGGCTGAAGTCTCCTTAGTTATTTTATTCCTAACCGTTTGTAAAAGGTCAAAAATTGTGGCTACAAATTTTTGTCTACTCAGGAACTAAGTATGTGTAAGTATAATATTGTTTTATTTTCCTTTTACACATTTTTTTGTTATCTTTTTAAAGGCCCTTTTTTTTTCCATTGCCAAACTACGCACTATGCACAGCTCTAGGATTATTATTACTATAAATTGCTCTGCTGTGGCAATAGTGCATTCATGGGCAGACGCTGGTGCTCCAGCTCTTGGCTGACCATACTAAGAACTGTGGGGTATCACAACAGAAGGGCCAGAGGGATATTCATTACTGGTCGGATGCCATAGGGCCTAGTTTTGTGCTCCGAACCCCCCCCCCCCCGTTGCCCTGCACTGCACTCTATAACTAATCTGCATTAAAGGGCCACTAAACTGTTTTTTTAATCCTTGCATCATTGAAGGAAGCAAGGGTTATAAAAGATGTCCTGGTAGTCTGGAGTAAACCCGACGGATATCTTAATAGATACACGCGGGCCTCACATCTGAGACACAGCAGTTCCTGGTTGTTGCACGCTGACAGTGTCAGCGTGCGCACAGCCAATCAGAGCAGGGGCTTGCCAAATTACAGTTGAATGCTGTGGTCTCTCGCTGCTAGCGCATAGAGAGACCCTCGTTTTTGCATGGGACCACCAGTGGGTGGAGACCTAGTAATGCTAAATTATCTTGCAGGGCTCTTTCATGCCAGCTGGTTCTTGTTTTTTTATTTATAGGGGATATTACCCCATGTAGTGCACATACAATTATTTGATGTTTTGTCTTGTGGTATTATATGTATAAGTTTGTCATGTATAAAGTCGAGACGTGAATTTAGATATTGTGTATTTCAGGAAAGATACAAATAACTGAGACTCAGTCTTGTCTTGTTTTTATGTAACTTAATGATAAATAATAAAAGAGATTATTGAAGAAAAAAAAAAAAGAAAGTGGCAATCTCCGGTAGGTGAGCTGTTGTGGGAATGTACAACTTATAGCAGGGATTCTGTGCCTAACTCCCCCTACCACGAAAATGTCTGAACATGGCCTATCTGTAGGGTTGCCACCTTTTCTTTAAAAAAAAAAAAAAAAACGGCCTTGCTACTGTCTCCATAGACTTAAGATTGGCCTGATGCCAATATTTTACCGGCCTGCCGGTAAAATACCGGCCAGGTGGCAACCCTACCTATCTGTTTAATTTTGCTAGACATTGCCCTTCCCTCGTAATAATAAAAGGTAAGATGCAATTTGTAGGTGCTGACGGTTGTGTAGTGTGGTCCAGACCATCCAGGGGTTGTCACCTAAAGTCTAGACTGAAACATCCATGCTACTCCCGTACATGTTGTTAACCCTTAATTCTCAGCCAGCAGGGGTGTTTAAACATATCTTAACCAGTGCAGGTTTAATTTCAAGCAGTAAGGGATTTGAACCAGAGTAGGTAACACTGTAAAGACTTTAATGAACCAGAAAAATACATAGTCCTGAGATGTGTGTGACACCAAGGGGTGGATATATATTCACTTGGTTTAATCTGCAGCACTTGTATCAGCTTCTCTGAGTTTGCCAGCCTTATCAGTGTCTATAGTTCCACAATAGCAAAGTAGGCCGAAAGCCAGCCTGAAGTTATTATTTACTGATAAATCAGCATTAAAAGTCACAGCTGCGGCGATTGTCTTGACTTCCTCATTTTCAACCGCATTGTAAAATAATATTATTATCATTATCATAAAGTAGAGTATGAAATGCCCTCAGTTATATATATTAACTCCCTTTACTTCTTTTAAGGGATCGTATAAGCAAGCTGTATTTATATTTCTTAACTTATAGAATATGCATCCATTAAAGGGGCCTATACTACATTGCATCCATGGACGTCTGCAGGAGGGGATGGGGGGGGGGATATTTTTCTAATCTTCCCACTCCAATACCTCCTTGGCTTAAGAGAGGGGTTTCCTGGTGGGAGGTAAATGTTAGTTACCACTTAATATGAAAAACACATATGACGGCTGTAGTAGTGTCTAACAGACCAGCATGTACCTGCGCAACATGACAACTTAAGCTTACAACAGCTGGGATGGTAAAGATTATCCACAGCTACCCCAGTCTACAATTCCTGCAGTGCTCATCCAGTAATGGCCGGCTGGACATCATAGGAGCTGGAGTCAACAACAACCAAGTTAGGCTGGGGGGATAATATTGTAGATGCCATTAACAATTCCTGAGATGTGTACCAGTTAGGGTTTTATTCATGGCAGATAATTGAGATGGGAATTTTGCAAACGCAGCTACATTGGCCATAAGTTTGAAATTTACATCTCTGTTCCCTGCAATTCCCTCTTTCATGAATAAAGCCCTTAGTATTTGTAGACTTATTGTAGACCCTCATTTCCCCACCAACAATACTATTCCCATAATAATTAACTAGCACTGGGTGGATGCAAAAACAAGATGAGCTTGATAAGACTACAAATTTATATGGGTCAACCAACAATCAAAATGGATTGGTCTGATCAGCAGGAACATCCCATTGGTTTCCATGGTGATGGCTCTACTTTTAGATTTTTGCCCCATAACTGACTTTTATATATAACCCCCATGTCTTTCTACTGATTCCCGCCCTCCCTCCAGCACACCTTGTAGTTCCCACTGTGTAATAAACAGGTGCAAATCCCTGATTAGGAAATGCACAGAGCTGTCTACACTTGCCAAAAAACCACATCTAAAAGCTCTGCTCTAACCAATATATCCAGTTTGTGGTTGTAAATATAGCCACATACCTAAAATCAGCCTTCCTGAATTCAATAGAATAACAATAATCCTGTACATTGATGTGTGTTTCTTTCCACCATGTTTCACCCCACCTTAGGGCTGTGTTGCAAGATTAAAGGGACTCTGTTGCCTAAATCCCATTTATTTCTAATTCCTCGGTGTTTCCAGGCAGCTTTGCACCCTGACCATTGGGTCCCTGACTAAGGGTATTAGAGTCACAAGATTTATCCATTCCAGTGTAAGTGAACTTCCAGCCAGGGGGACCATATATTATTAAAAGATCTATAGTTGTCATGTAGGTAAAAAAAAAGTGATAGAAAGTGTGATAGTGACGGCGCTACAGAAATAAATATAAAAATAAAAAACAAAAATGAATGAAGCTGCTAACAGAAAAAAGAAAAAAAAAAAAGAAGGCAGTAGGTGAGCTGTAAGTTTTTTCATAGAAACATAGAAACATAGAAACATAGAATGTGTCGGCAGATAAGAACCATTCGGTCCATCTAGTCTGCCCATTTCTTTTTTTTTTTTTAGTACTTTTATTAGTCCCCCGTTCCCGGTCTTATAGCTAGGATAGCCTTGTGTCTATCCCACGCATGCTTAAAATCCTTGACTGTGTTTACCTCTACCACTTCTGCTGGAAGGCTATTCCATACATCCACTACCCTCTCAGTAAAGTAATACTTCCTGATATTACTTTTAAATCGTTGCCCCTCTAATTTAAGACTATGTCCTCTAGTTGTGGTAGTTTTTCTTCTTTTAAATATACTCTCTTCCTTTACTGTGTTGATTCCCTTTATGTATTTAAATGTTTCTATCATATCCCCCCTGTTACGTCTTTCCTCCAAGCTATACATGTTAAGATTCTTTAACCTTTCCTGGTAAGTTACAGGTGAGCTGTAAGTTTTTTCATAGTAATTACTTCCTTTTTTCTCCTGTCAATGTCTCGGATGGAGGGCCCTATATTTTTGGTTATGCATAGCCTTACAGTTGCACATAATCTTAAGATTAATTTAATAGTGTGGGGAGGGAGTATAGTTGTGTGTGGTAGAAGAACTGTCCATGGGTCAAGGGGGAGAGTAGTACCGAATGCCCTGTTCAGTAGTTGGGAGGAGTATTGCCAGCTAGGGGTTTCTTTTGGGCATTGCCACCACATGTGTGAGTAGGATCCGATCCTGACGCAGCCTCGATAACATAATGTGTGCCTGTCTTTAGGGGTGCAAATAGCAGCTTTAGACTGTTTTGTTTGGGCAATGTGCTTGCTGATGCTGTGTTTGTAAGTGTCTCGGTCACCTGGGTCCAGAACTTTCCCCAGGTTTGCTTCCCATTTGGCCCTATGTGAAGGAGGGGAGGGATACTTGACATTCATGAGGTGGAGATGCCTCTTACCTAATTTAAAATGGCGTGGGTGTCTACGAATGGTGATGTTTGAGGTGGTATTGGGCAAGGTGTTTAAGTTGTGGGAACCCAGTCAGTGTATAATGATGGTGACACACAGCAGAGAGTAAATCCTCATGTATCTATTATAATTTCTTATCCCTTGCTTTCTTTGAGGAATGAAGTGTTAAAAAAAAGAATTGTCCTTTAACCCCTTCGTGACTTATGGTGCTTGCATCCCAGACGACGCAAGCACCAAAACATCATGTTTTGTTCCTGGCCACCGATCACAATGAACACTATGACCAAAAGATCGCAAGACCTTCGGACGTCATGTGTGACGTCACGGAGGCATGCCTGAACCCAGACGTTCAGGCACAGTACAATTAGGTAAAATGGCCTCATCTGACAGGTGGGATCCCGCTACAAGTCCCTGCAGAGGGATCCGAGCGCAGCTCATCATGGGGAGCCGCTAAGAGCTGTTTAACGCTAGGACGTTCTATGCTGTAAAATCAGTACGCCATAGAACATACTAGCGTCATAAAGGGGTTAAACAGAGAACTGTACTGAATTGCAATAAACATTAGTAGCTGAATTGGAAAGGTGAGCAAATCTGGAGAATGTTTCCAACTTTTAATGCAATGTTAGTTCACCACCATTCACTGTTTAGGGAATAGCTGTCAGTGACTTGATAAACTATTCAAAGGAGAAATAATGTAGCAGGCATGCAGTAAGGCGGAAGACTTGAAAAATAACTTGGAAAAACCGCTCTGATCGGTGAACCCACAGTAGGTTTTCATTTAATACTTTTCTGCTTACTGCCTCTTTAATACGGGAAGACTGAAACAAGACACAGATCCCAAACACAATGTAACCAGTGAGACAGTCATTCCTCAACATTCACAAGCCTTTGGAACAAGTGCAAGAAACAGTAGCAGGTTTCAGAATGTATAGTGTTAGGAATCTTCCTTTATGATACTGTGTTTCAAGTAGAGGTCAGTGGGAAGACTCAATATTATGTGGCAGGGTTTGGTAAGATGATAGGTAAAAAAAAAAAATCTCCACTATTAACTCCCTTGGTGCCACATTGCCTCTTTTCCAGGACTCCACAGGGTTAATGTGGAATACATTCAAATCAAGTGGACCTGGCTTCCTAATGAGACAGTCGCAGAGTGTTTACCTCAAATAATGCAGCCTGCATGCTGATCTCTCACATAACCTCACACGCTTGCCTGTATGCTCTTCTCATTGGATATCCGATAACCACCAGTTCTTTTTTGGCTGTCACCCCTTCAAATCAGGGCCAACCAAACCCTGGCTCCCTCGGTCACCCTGCATGTGATTAAAATGCAATGTGTGGCACACATTGGGTAAACTCGAAAAATACAAGGCTGAGCGGTTAGTGGGGCACACAGTGCTGGGTATATTAATAGTAGTGGCAAGGCTAACCAATTGAGTGCCACACTGACACTCTAGCCCTTTAAAGTCGAAGGAGCTTCTCACCAACCCTTCTGGCATTGAAAGAGTAGAGCAAATATTTCTAAAACATCCCACAATTTCATCGCCACAGAGACCTTTTCTCTCTATTAATACCTCTAAAATGAGAGAGTGATCTCTATATATAAACGGTCCTGCACATCCCAGGCAGCATACAGCAGTTCAATTCAATAGCATATGAAATCTGTGTACACAATCTGTATTTTATTGCTCTGAAAGACATGCTCCACTGTATATTAACTCAAAGCCTCTGTGTGTCAGGTTTTTATCTCCTACTACAACCTATGGAAGACACAGAGGAGAAGCCACCAATAGTGCAGTGTGTATAAAAACTATTTAATAAAATGGAAACCCAGTAAGTATTAATAAACTGGAGCTCAGTCTAGGCTTTTTATCCCACCCTCTTTCAACGTCTGTGATGGTATCTGGATAGTCAATGAGATCTGCTCCTAAGGGGGGTCATGTTCTAAACAAGTGCAGTGGGGAAAAAGGTAGGTAAAACATGAGTAAGGAGAAATTTGCGACTATTTGTAACATTTTGCCTTTTTTTCCTGATTTGCGCCTCTTCCGTTTATTTTTATTTAGCGTGCATTTTTCCAGTTGCGCTAATATATTACGATTAGATTTGCGCATTCTAGAGAGTTTTGCGAATATTTTGTGAAAAATAATTCTTATTTGTGTGCGAAACTTACACCTGCTTATAGCAAGCGCTATCAAAAGAGGTAGAAAAAATATTCGCAAAACTGCCTGTTTTTATTCGCAATTTGCTCGTATGTACTATTTGTGTATTAATATTTAGTAGATTGCAATAGGAGCAAAGAGCAAAAATAGTTTTGCACATAAAATATATCTGCGTTTTTTTTTACTACATACCCCTCTGTATGTGGCAACCACTCCAAGGTGGTCTGTAGAATTGAAGTTTGCGTTTGAATAGATATTTGCCAATGTCGGCCATGTTCTTTACTGTTGTAGAGAACATACACAGTGCAGCCTGGATCTATGTAGGATGCATATTCCTTCAGTTTATTAATTATCAATATGAGATCTCCATTGAAGAGAAAATTTAAGTTCCTAGGCATGACTTAATCTGGGCACTGCCCCCCCCCCCCCCCCCCCTTGATGTTTCTATTTATCCACATTTTATTTGAATTCTACCATGCAGAAAAGGTGGATACCTTGAACCATACAGCATGGTGTTAAACTTTGTCAGAGGGCTTTGTGGTCAGTCTCAATAGCCTTTTAAACTTGTGTGGGCATCCGAGCAGGCGTTTGGGGGTCAGGGCACCTATCAGAAATTCTGGGGTCCCTTACAGTACATATGGCCAGACCCCTCATTCCCGCCCATTTTATTTCTTTTGCACTCGTTAATTCTCCTACATTCTTTGCCACAGCAACATCTTGCACACCCAGAAAGCACCCAATTGCACAACCAGGATTTACTCCAGCCAGTACCTAGTTTGCATCCATAGGACATGCCCAGTACCCACATTGCATGTCCAGGTCTTACCACAGCCATCACCAACTTTGCACCCACAGGACATACCCCAGCCCAGCATTGAAGTCCCAATGGACATGCCCTAGCACTCACATAGCACACCCAGGACATCACCATGGGAAGGGAGAGACATATATATGGAGGGAGAGGGAAGAGACAGGCATGAGGGTAGGGGGAGGGGGGGTGGGGGCACGGTCTAAGGCCTGCACAGGGCCGGCCCTGCTTCTGGCAGTCCGTCATAGAAGACGGAAGTATCGGTCAGCACCGGAGGATATCTGAAAGAATATCCAAAGTCTGGGGGGTCGTCTTATAATCAGGGTCGTCTTATATTCGAGCAAATTTGGTATATGAAAAGACAGCATGATAACAGGTTGGTACTGCAGCCTCATTACGCTCCTCCCAATCTTAGGCCCCCAGCCAGTAATTGCCCTCCATGGGCTCCTGGACCTTCCCCATAAACCCTGGCAGATGTTTGCCCAGCCTCTTTTTCCACCAAAAGAAAAATAGCCCCTCCCACCCTGTCCTCTCCCCCCCCCCCCCCCTTGGCTAGTTTAGTAGTCAATAATGGTAGGGGGTACCCGAGGTCGGACGTCAGTGCAGGGGGTTGGTCATCTTGGGGTATGGCCAACCCATGAGGCAGTAGCTCATTCTTATGTCACTGATAGAGGGGACTCCTCCCTAGATCCCCACTCGCATGTGTCAGGACTCAGATCTGCTCTGCCCCTGCTAAACATAAACCCATGTGCCTTTGTAAAATACAGTGTAACTTGTAGGACTCCAGAACCCAAACACTAACATCGTTATTAAGTAAAAACTGAGATCTAATTAACACGTGGCTTGGAAAATTCCCTTAAATTTGCTATTAATGCCTGTTATACAGATCACTTGGCATCAGTTCACTGTTTGGTTAATAGATGCCGGTATCTTTTATTTAACATTACGGCATTGTTGTCATAAATTATCTAAAAATAGATATGACCGTGATTAAGCGTTTTGTGGCGCTGATATTGATCACATGATATTACATCATCAATAATGACTCATTTCGTCTAAAGTTCAGATTTCTTTTACGCTAACCTACTTTTCAACCCGGAAATCAATAGATAAGATTACAGAAAGTAGAGTACATTGGAATCTAGCATTGTTTTCCTATTTTAGTTAAATGTCTAGACTAAGGCACTTAGAGGGACTCTGAAACCTAAATATTGTTCATACTGTGCATGGAAAGAATAGAAAATATATATATATAAAATGATCTGTACATTGTGTTAGCAGAATTGTAAACAAATGCACATATGTCTGTGTCGTCTCCTGGCTGTGACATAACCTGATAACCTGTTGCTTGCAAGTCTGATAACACAATGTATAGATCATTTTTGGTGATTTTTTTATACTCTACATTTACTGTAAAAACAGTGGTAAGGTTGCCTTTAAGAAAGACCATTTTATAAAAGTACATTTTTGAGAATATTCATAGTGTCTGTATATTATAGTAAAGGAATTATGGTTTGTAGCTCAGGCCTCATCCCTGGACCAATCAAGTGGCTCCACTGGGTCTTGCACAAGCATTGCATGCTTCCTTAAATGCTTAAATGTTGGATGACACTTGAGTATGGACTGTGTATGTGTAAGATGCCGATGTCCCACGCTGCTGTTCTTGTAACAGCAGGAACCATGGCAGCGAGGTCTGTATGTGTTGGGCCTATAGAGGCGGCACATTTTGGGGGCGGCAAATTTTGGGGGTTGCAGTGCCCCCCAACACTGAAAAATAACCCCTAAGAAAAAAACAACGATCGGGCTGCCCGTGCAGTATTTTCTTAGGGGGAGCGGAGTGATGACAGGGTCACGTGACCCGGCTCTCTGACGTCAGACGTGCGCCGCGTCACGTGACCCATCCACACTCACCGCGGGGAGCTGAACAGGCAGCATGGTAGGACACCATGCTGCCTGCCACTAGCCACCAGGGTATCAGGGTAAGTCCTGGGGTGAGGGGGCATATAATGGGGATAATGGAGGCATGTAATGGTGGTGATGGGGTTAATGGAGGCATATAATGGGGGTGATGGGGTTAATGGAGGCATATAATGGGGGTGATGGGGCATGTAATAGGGTGATGGGGGCATGTAATGGGGGTGATGTGGGTTATGGGGCATGTCGTGCGTGGGGGGTGCCCGAATTTTGTCTGTCTAGGGCACACCACTGACTGTGCCTAATGTCAAGTTTTGGACTGGAAAGCCTGGTATTTTGGCTCTTCCTCAGCCGTCCACTTTAAAACATGGAGATCCTTGTCCTTAACCAACACACAGCATTCCTGAAACAGAGGTATAACGCCCCAAAATATCTAGCCATTCTCAGAATGCATCAACATGATCCAGCCAGGTTACAAACTCAGCCTAAAGTCTTGGCTAACAATGAATCTAGGTCCCCAGTGGACACGTATGAAATTGCATGTTAAAATAAACCAGGTGACCAATTTTACTAAACAATAAAGTGTAGATATTATTTGGGATACTTACATTGTTGTATTTTTGTTGCTTTTTTCCTCCGAGACTCACACAAAATGCTGAGAGCTGAGCAAGAGGGTCAATAGATATTGGATAATAATTTAAACATATTTAAAACACAGAGATTCCAATTGTAATGAACACATATATTATTTATAGTTATTTTAGTCAATGTGGCCCTTTAAAAAGATCTATTTTTGAACTGTAACTTAATTTTTAATATTGTTCATTATTTTCTATACGTTGGGTTTTGTTTATACCAATCAGAAAGTCATTAATACATTTCCAAGACACTTTACGAAATGATTGTGCAGTTTGCGTTTAACCAACACAAGTGAAAATACAAATTTTACATAAGGGGAAATATAATTTCAGGCTTCAATAAGAATAAATACATTGTTTTCTGATACACTTTCATTGTGTTTGTACTTGGTTTGTGATGTGGTAACTATGGGTCAATCAAGTGAGATTTTTTGCAAATATAGTTTGTGAATTTAAAATCTAAACTATACAAGACATGGGACAACTATATTATTACTTGTTGAACATGGAAAATTGCCTCTGAAACAGGGGTCACCCCTTCTTGAGATCACCTGTTGCCTGGCATGCAAGTTTATTATTCTGTATTGAGATGTTCATTTGCATGTGAGGTAGCATCGTGATGTCACTGAGGGAGAAGTACAAAAATTTATAAAACACATTTTTTTCTATACACATTTTTTTTTTTTTACTTAAAATAATGTTGGCATCCATCCTCTTTTAATCAGACATATCTTCTTTTTGAGGACTTACCGTAAATGTCCATCTAGGCAGATTTTTTAAATTTTAAAAAAGGTTTGTTTGTAGCATTTAAAAAAAAAGATTAACATGCAGAAAAAAAAGAAAATGATACCCACAAACTTGCAGGACCAGCCATAGGACGCGCAAGACCAATGGACTGCCTCGCGATCCCCTTATCTCAGAGAGTTGGGGGTCACT
This sequence comes from Pelodytes ibericus, assembly GCA_036172795.1. NCBI lineage: Eukaryota > Metazoa > Chordata > Amphibia > Anura > Pelodytidae > Pelodytes > Pelodytes ibericus. The sequence continues at coordinate 16,184,768 of CM069865.1, forward strand.
ATTCAGAGGCGTGGGGAGCGAAGAGTATGCGCAAAGGGACTGGGGGCAGTGAGTGCAATCTGCGTGGTGAGGGTAAGTCCTTGGTGAAATCTGTGTGTTGGGGGCAAGTCATTGTTGCAATATGGGTGCTGGTGGCAAGTCATTGTTGCAATGTGGGTGATGAAAGGCAAGTGATTAGTGTAATGTGGTAGCCTCAGTCTGTGGAGGATTTCGGATTATTTAGGGAGGACCTCAGCTATTATGGAAATAGCCAAGAGTCCTCCTTAGATGGCCGAAAATTAAATAATATAAAAATAAAGTTAAAACAAATTCAAAAAGTAATAGTAAAATAATAATAAAATATAATTTATATATATATATATATATATATATATATATATATATACACACATTAAAAAAATAATAATATAAGAAATATATTAATGTTTTATATATTATAGTAATAAATATATTATAATAAAAAAACATTACTAATCAATGTTTCATTGGCATAAATTGGTAATAGTTTTAATATGACAAAATAGCATGTTTCTTACTAAAAATGCAATTATTGTAATTATTATAATATATTAAAGCATAAATGGTGCAATTGCCATTCTAATAAACCCATGTAATATAAAATTAACACATCAGATACGCTACTTAGTGACTCCAATAAAAGTTAGTGGTGGCCCAGTATGTGAAGGGTAGCAGCATGAAGTCTGACCTAATACAAGCAAGTGGGGCGAACATAGAGTCAGTTTGGGTTATGTTAGAATTTGGTGATCATACAGTAACTCCTGTAGGTGTGATTTATAGGCCCCCTGGACAAATAGAGGAGAAAATAGCTAAGATGACATTGAAGGGGGAAGTTTTCATCATGGGTGATTTTAATCTTCCTGGTGTTAACTGGAAATCCAAAATAGCTACTTGCGCCAGGAGTAAGCATATCCTAAACTCCCTACTGGGATTATATCTAATGCAAGAAGTCATGCCAAACTAAACTGATTTGATTTTTTTCGATGACTAAAATAATAGATGATGCAGTAGACATTGCTTACCTAGATTTCAGTAAGGATTTTTTGAGTGAGTTGTAGTCAATGTAGAATATTCAAAGCAAGGTCATTCAGGGATCTGTACTTGGACCCATTCTCTTTAACATTTTTATTAGTGATATTGCAGAAGGTCTTGTTGGTAAGGTATGCCTTTTTGGTGATGATACAAAGATTTCAGCAGGGTTGATGTTCCTGGAGGGATAAGCCACATGGCAAATGATTTAGCTAAACTAGAAAAAGATTAGAGCTGTGGCAACTGACATTTAATGTGCAAGATAATGCATCTTGGGTTTACAAACCCAAGGGCAGAAAATAGAACATTTGCTACAGTCCTAACCTCAACATCTGAGGAAAGGGATTTAGGAGTAATCATTTCTGAGGTCTTAATGGTAGGCAGACCATGTAATAGACCAACGGGTAATGCTAGCAGAATGCTTGGTTGCATAGGGAGAGGTATCAGCAGAATGCTTGGTTGTATAGGGAGAGGTATTAGCAGAATGCTTGATTGTATAGGGAGAGGTATTAGCAGAATGATTGGTTGTATAGGGAGAGCTATCAGCAGAATGCTTGGTTGCATAGGGAGAGGTATTAGCAGAATGCTTGGTTGTATAGGGAGAGGTATCAGCAGAATGCTTGGTTGCATAGGGAGAGGTATTAGCAGAATGCTTGGTTGTATAGGGAGAGGTATCCGCAGAATGCTTGGTTGCATAGGGAGAGGTATTAGCAGAATGCTTGGTTGTATAGGGAGAGGTATCAGCAGAATGCTTGGTTGTATAGGGAGAGGTATTAGCAGTAAAAAGAGGGAAGTGCTCATGCCATTGTACAGAGCACTGGTGAGACCTCACTTGGAGTATTGTAACCTAGTACTGGAGACCGTATCTCCAGAAGGATAGAGATATTTTGGAAGGAGTTCAGAGAAGGGCATATAAACTGGTATATAGGTTGAAGGATAAAACCTACCAGGAAAGGTTAAAGAATCTTAACATGTATGTCTTGGAGGAAAGAGGTAACAGGGGGGATATGATAGAAACATTTAAATACATAAAGGGAATCAACACAGTAAAGGAAGAGAGTACATTAAAAGGAGAAAAACTACTACAAGACGACATAGTCTAATTAGAGGGGCAAAAATGTAAAAGTAATATCAGGAAGTATTACTTTACTGAGAGGGTAGTGAATGCATGGAATAGCCTTCCAGCGGAAGTGAAGGAGTTTAAGCATGCATCGGATCGGTACAAGGCTAACCTAGATATCAAATAAGGCCAGGCACTAATAAAAGTATTTAGAATATAGGGCAGACTACATGGGCTAAATGGTTCTTATCTGACGACACATTCTATGTTTCAATGGCCACGAGTACAAATATACATACATCATCATATATCATTTTATACACTGTCATGCCAGCTATAGGTTGGCATCACATCACCACTTAATGTTCACTGTCAACAGCTGTTATATGTACCCTCCCACCACGGTCTAGGATATTTGTGGTGGTTCTAGGATTTGAGGGTCTCTGGGTGAAAAATTAGAGAGGGGGGGTGTCAAATATCAGCAATTTGTCCCTTCTCCATAATCGTCTCCCCTCAGTTGGTGTTTGTGGGGCTTCTAAACAAGTGAGACCCTAAGCAACCACTGGATTCACTCATGTGGTAGCGCCACCAAAGCCTACAACATTCTATATTCCTACAGACTCTGTGACCCCCCCACTGCCCACAAGATGTTCGCTGTTCTTCCTCCCCAACACCAGTAGACTTTAAACCTTTATCGACCACTGGATGCTCGCATTGTTGAAGATGACTTCACATCGTAAGACCATTTGCAGGACGTTATTATTATTATTATTTTATTTGTAAAGCACCAACATATTTTACAGATGTTCAACAGGGGTTCTCTGTCCAGTCAGTATATACAGCATTATCTGCAGATTAAATGATTCTAGACCCATGGCAGGATGTCGTGGTCAAGAACCATGTCCAGCTTGGTTCCATGGCTAGTTGGTGATCTAGAATGCAACTGTTGTTCGCATATACAAAAATTAAAAAACATTGAAATTGTCCAATGTTTAAACCACAGGAGCTGCTACCCTGCAATCCACTGACTCTGTGGCACACTAGATGACTGTGTCCATTATCTAATCAAAAACAATGGTACATGAGAAATGTACAAGTCTTTGGATTCTTCTCTGTTACGATATTCTAGGTTTCCATTCCGGAACAGGTTTCTAGTTCACCTTGGGTTAGGATGGACTTGGGTTCTTACTTTTTGTTTTTTATCTCCCGACGCCTTCCTTCTTTCTAAACGTCTCCCAGTTGTCTCAGAAACTCTGAATTCTTTTTCCCTGATATCAGAGCAGACAGAATAACAGTATAATCCTCTGTCGGTGTTACCTGCCATATACCTAGGGGTCACACACTGGTTTCTCTCCCTTCTCTAAATCACAGAGACGCTGTGCTCTAATCCTGCCTGAAATTCCATGATCCATGCACAGTCCCAGAAAGGGGGGGGGGGGGGGGAACCAGCATTTGGTTGGCCTCCAAAAGATGTTTTGTCAGGTATCCAATAATAAAGAATTCCTTTAGCGCACCATGTCACTACGTGGAGGACTGCAGGCAGCCTGGTGCCACATTGTCTGTAACTGTTCGGGCTTTTTTTGACAGAAAATCCCTGAGGGCCACATTTGCCAAAATAAAATCCAAGGTATATTGGGGGCTGAGAGGCATTTGGATGGCTCCCAATCCCGTTCATCAATAAAGGGTTACCAAGGCCCTGGTCCCCAATATATATTATGCTGGGAGCTGAGAGACTTTGATTTGTGTACATTAATGTCAGGCTACTATTTATGCTGCAGCCTCATGGAATAAAAAATCTGCATTCACCACCATAAAAAAGTAGGTTATAATGTGCACCTTTTACTTAATACTAATTAAGAATTCAAGAAGGTAAAAGTAAACCACATAGATGCCACCTGCCTGACGCATTTAACATTGCTAATACATATTTGCCAACATCAGCCATGTTTCCAGGGACACATATTTGTTCCACATGGTGCAGAAAGAGCATGCAAAGTGCAGCCTGGCAGTATGTAGGATGGATATACGCACAGACACAATCCAATTAATTAATCATGGTAGGTCCTATGAGATCTCCACCCTGATTTATTAATTGGATTGTGTCTGTGAGTATATCCATACTTCATACTGCCGGGCTGCACATTACATGCTCTTTCTGCAGCATGTGGAACAAACATGTGTCCCTGGAAACATGGCCAATGTTGGCAACTATGCTAATGGATGCCAACATTGCTTCACAGATCCCATTAAAATAAAGGTGCCTTGAAATTACTGTTTGCCATCCTCTTCCACCATGGTACAGTGACCGTAAATAAATATATGTTGGGAAGGGCTGCGGAGATAACAATTGGAACCTTATCCCACGCGTTTTACAAACAGTCATTACCATTAAAATGTTACCAAAGTGGTACCCGTGTGAAATGCAGGACACAGAGCTGTGTTTAAACAGAGACCTTATTACATCCAATGATAGAGTCTCTATAAAATGCAAAGCCATGTGTATAATTATACTTCGCCTCATCCTTTCATTTACCTTTGAATGTGTGATTTCATTGTTAACCCTTGAGCTGCCACAGTATGAACTGACTGTGGTCTCGCTGTCTGGACCTTGTCATGTACAGTAATATCCCAAATACCTGTACACTGAACAAGCAGTGCAGAATGTGCCACTGGCATTATGGAACCACGATATACATCCTCATGATGTAGAAAGGCTAATCCAAGGTCTCAGTCAATACAAGTCATCTTCTATCCGCGTCGGGTCCAAATTCCGGCTATTGGAAACACAGCGAAAAAATTGTGAATAGATAATTTATTGAGGCTTTGAGTGTGTACGCGTGTGCCACGGGTGGCCAAACCATGTACTATTCTAGGTATATTAAAGATCAGTCATGTCATCATGGGACACATAACTTCTACATTCTCCCCTGCAAAACGCAGATTATGCATGAGCCCAGAAGGAACATATTTTCAAGAAAGGGGGGGGGGGGTAACGAATGTGACTGATTAAAAGACAACTGGTGGAAAAAAATTAGGTGTGACATTTAGTTTTATTATTCTGGACCAAGGAATTAAAAAATAATATTTGCAAAGTTAAAACCTAGACAATCAAGTTTTCATAAAATACATTATACTCTCTTAACCCCTTAGTGACATGACTTTTTTGGCTTGTCCGACGCTTGGTGACATGGGCTGTTTTAACATTTCTGAGCAGTTTGTGTTTTGCTGTAATTTATTTCTGTCTCATTTAGTGTACCCGCACAAACTATATATCGTTTTTATCGTCATAAGAAGGGCTTTCTTTTGATACCATTATTTTGATAATAGCATATAATTTGATGTAAAAAAAATAATAAAATATGGCAAAAAAATTGAAAAAATTATTTTTTTATGACTTTTATTTGAAAAATCGTATACTCATGTACAAGAGACAACAAAAAAACACTGCTAAAAAGTTTCTAATATATGTCCTGAGTTCAGAAATAGCCCATGTTTTTATGTTTTTGTGCTTTTTTATTCATGTTACAGTGCCAGAACTATAAGTGGTGCAAAGCTATTTTAAAATCCCTTCTTTCAAAATTAGCGATAGTGACATTGTAACACTGATTTCTGTACTAAATCCATGAATGACCCCCAACATGTACATATTTTTGAAAACTAGACAACTCAGGGCATTTAACTTGGGGTATTTTGACACATTTCATGTAGCCATTTTACCACCAATCTATGCCAAAGTTTGCAGCAAAAAATCTTTTTTTTAAATTTTTCACATATATTGCAATTTAGGTAAACATTACCTTAAAATGTGAAGGGCTTTTTCCAAATAACACCTCAATATGTGTTCAGCAACATCTCCTGAGTACAGGGATACCACCCATGCATAGGTTTGTTGGTTTGTTTTGGGGCTAAAAGGCCACATTTAGGGGGTGCGCATTTTGGTTTTCCAACTTGGAATTCTGACATGCAGAAAACTTGTGCCCATGTCCCATTTGGGACATTTTTGAAGCCAGAAAGTGTATTCTACACCACAAAACCATATATTTTTTTAAACTAGACACCCTAGGGTATTTCAAATGGTAGTATTTTAACACTTTCCATGCACTAATTATACTACCAGCCTATGTCAATGTTTTGGGTAGTAATTTTTTTTCACATACATTGTACTTTGGGCATGAATTCACAGATCCTGTTATATGTCAGTGCCAAACAACACCTCAATATGTGTTCAGCAACATCTCCTGAGTACAGGGATACCACCCATGTATAGGTTGGTTAGGTTATTTGGGGGTTAAAAGGCCACATTTGAGAGGTGCGCTTTTTGGTTTTCCAACTTGGAATTCTGACATGCAGAAAACCTGCGCCCATGTCCCATTTGGGACATTTTTGAAGCCAAAAAGTGTATTCTATCCCACAAAACCATATATTTTTGAAAACTAGACACCCTAGGGTATTTCAAATGGTAGTATTTTAACACTTTCCATGCACTAATTATACTACCAGCCTATGTCAATGTTATGGATAGTAATTTTTTTTCACATACATAGTACTTTGGGCATGAATTCACAGATCCTGTTATATGTCAGTGCCAAACAACACCTCAATATGTGTTCAGCAACATCTCCTGAGTACAGGGATACCACCCATGTATAGGTTGGTTAGGTTATTTGGGGGTTAAAAGGCAACATTTGAGAGGTGTGCTTTTTGGTTTTCCAACTTGGAATTCTGACGTGCAGAAAACCTGCGCCCATGTCCCATTTGGGACATTTTTGAAGCCAAAAAGTGTATTCTACCCCACAAAACCATATATTTTTGAAAACTAGACACCCTAGGGTATTTCAAATGGTAGTATTTTAACACTTTTCATGCACTAATTCTACCACCAGCCTATGTCAATGTTATGGATAGTAATTTGTTTTTCACATTCATTGTACATCGGGCATGATTTCACAGATCCTATTATGTGTCAGTGCCAAACAACACCTTAATATGTGTTCAGCAACATCTCCTGAGTACAGGGATACCACCCATGTGTAGGTTAGTTAGATTATTTGGGGGCTAAAAGGCCACGTTTAGGGGGGGGTGCATTTCCAACTTGGAATTTTGACATGTAGTCAGCCTGCGCCCATGTTCCATTTGGGACACTTTTGAAGCCTGTCAAAGTATTTTACCCCATAAAACCATATATTTTGGAAAACTAGACATCCTAGGGTATTTAAAATTGTGGTATTTTAACACTTTCCAAGTGCTAATTCTACCACCAACCTATGTCAAAGGGATGGGATGTCATTTTTTCCCCACACACATTGTAGTTCAGGCAGGAATTTTCAGATTCTGGTATTTTCCACTGCCAACCAACACCTCAATATGTGTTCAGCAACATCTCCTGAGTACAGGGATACCCCCCATGCATAGGTTTGTTGGTTTGTATTGGGTCTAAAATTCCACATTTAGGGGGTGCGCAATTCCAACCTGGAATTTTGACATGTAGTCAGCCTGCGCCCATGTTCCATTTGGAACATTTTTGAAGCCGTCCAATGAATTTTACCCCATCAAACCATATATTTTTGGAAAATAGACATCCTAAGGTATTTCAAATGGTGGTATTTTAATACTGTATAGGTACTAATTCTACCACCAGCCTTTGTAAAAGTTTGTGGTAGTACTTTTTTGGGAGTTTTTTTTCCACATGCATTGTACTTCAGGCATGAATTCACAGATTCTGGTATATGTCACTGCCAAACAACAACCCAATATGTGTTCAGCAACATCTCCCGAGTACAGGGATAGCACCCATGCATAGGTTTGTTGGTTTGTTTTTGGCTAGAAGGCAACATTTGTGAGATGCGAATCTCAAAATTCCAACTTGGAATTTTGACATGTAGTCAACCTGCGTCCGTGTCCTTTATGGGATATATCTTTGAAGCCAGCCAATGTAATTTACCCCCACCAAACCATATATTTTTTTATCGGTAGACCCCCATCACTACTTGTGGCAAGGGCTCAGCAGCCACCGATACATCGCTAGATGATGTATCAGAAAGCTGAATAGGGTCAAAATCGAGCCCTGAGTCCGCGGCCTCAGAATCAGTGCGTAAGCAGTGATCTCGAGCAAAGAAGGGGTTAATAGCTCTTAGAAGAGCCTATCTAGTACTGTAATACATTACAGTACAAAGAAATTAATCCATAAAACAGTGCAGACAGCAAAACATACTGTTGCTGTGAAGGATTACTGCTTACACAGTGATGAATGGCAGGGAAGGGGTTAATACACAGTGAAAGACTTTCATAAAACCTGCCAATTTTATAAAATGTTATTTTATATCACTAATACTGATCTGTCTCTTTCCGTCACAAAAATGTAAGTGAGGAGAGGGAGGCAGATCAATATTTGTGAATATTGATCCGATTAATTTTGATCTGACCAGGGCGGATGGTGAGCTTAATTGAGAAATCACCAAACCGCCTTTGCCACTAATTCGCTGTTACTGATCGCTATGCGCTCAGGCAGCTTAAAAAAAAAAACTCAAATATTTTTACTTTACATGTAATCCCCTAGCGGGTATGTGTAAAAAAAAAATAAAAAAATATGCAGACAGATAAAAATTGCTTTGGCGTCAATATCATTGCGTAAGCAGTGATCGCCGGCAAATAAGGGGTTAATAACTCTTAGAAGAGCCTTTTTAGTACCGTAATAAATTACAGTACAAAAAAATTAACCCCTAAAAAATGCACAAACAGCAAAAATAAATGCGCTGATGTGCACGATCACTGCTTATGCAAGATCAGTGGCAGGGAAGGGGTTAAACGCAGGGAATTGCTTTAATACATTTTTTTTTATTGTTTTATTATTTGTGTGTTGTGTATTTATTGTTTTTTTTAACTTTTACTTACTTTTAGAACTTTGATCTGTCTCTCTCCCTCACTAAAAAAAATGTGAGGAGAGGGAGGCAGATCATAACTGGTCAGATCAATATAGGGTTAATATTGATCTGACCAGTCAGTGGGGATGTTCAGGAGAGCATCCCCACTGCCTGTCAGTCACTGATTGCCTCTGTGAAGAGGCAATCGTGTGACAGCCAGAGAGCACAGGAAGCAGGTACTTCCTGCCTCCTGTGCTCTTGCCCTTAGAAGGGCAGCGCCATCTTGGTCACTTAGTGACCAAGATCGTGCATTTTTTTTTGTGTTCCTGATTGCTTCGACTTGCGAGGCAATCAGGAACACTTTCTGAGCATAGGAAGCGAAAAATTCGCTTCCTATGCTCATTTTTTAAATGCCCGCGTTTTAAAGGCACTGTGCCTTTAAAACCGGCATTTCGATCGCTCTCCGGAGCGATCGAAATGCCGACGGGCATTTTTTTTAGCATTGTACGATGCTTCCACACGGAAGCATCGTTACAATGCCCTTAGAGCACTGAAAGCGGAAAAACTCCGCTTTCAGTGCTCGTTTTGACACAGGACGGACTAGGTCCGTCCTGTGTCACTAACGCCTCGGCACACAGGACGGACCTAGTCCGTCCTGTGTCGCCAAGGGGTTAAATAAGGTGCTGTACAGACAAGTTTATTGCTCCCCCCCCTCCCCAGTTCTTCATGATAAACCTGACGCATTTCGCCATTGGGCTTCATCACTGGTAGGCAAATGTCGTCTAAATTTGGTTGTTCATCCTTCAGTGGTGAAAATAAACTCACAATTACGTAACAAGGAATGTGATGTTGCACATTGTATGTAAATGTTTATGTAATGTAGGTATGGAACGTAATGAAGGGTTTTAAAGTTGTTGGAAGTGATTGAAACAACTTCAAATTAAGCATTCAACTCACTGGGCTATGTAACTGCACCTCATTTCTATACGTATATTATATGGGGTACCTCAGGGATCTGGACTTGGACCCATTCTCTTTAATATTTTTATTAGCGATATTGCAGAAGGTCTTGTTGGCAAAGTATGTCTTTTGCTGATGATACAAAGATTTGCAGCAGGGTTGATGTTCATGGAGGGATAAGCCAAATGGCAAATGATTTAGCTAAACTAGAAAAATGGTCAGAGCAGTGGCAACTGACATTTAATCATGCATTATGCATGATTAGATTATGCACCTTGGGCGTAAAAACCCAAAAGCAGTATATAGAATATTTGGTACAGTCCTAACCTCAACATCTGAGGAAAGAGATTTAGGAGTAATAATTTCAGAGGACTTAAACTTAGGTAGGCAATGCAATAGAGCAGCAGGAAATGCTAGCAGAATGCTTGGTTGACAGAAGTATTAGCAGAATACTTGGTTGCATAGGGAGAGGTATTAGCAGAATTCTTGGTTGTGTAGGGAGCGGTATTAGCAGAATGCTTGGTTGCATAGGGAGAGGTATTTGTAGTAGAAAGAGGGAAGTGCTCATGCCATTGTACAGAGCACTGGTGAGACCTCACTTGGAGTATTGTACGCAGTACTGGAGACCATATCTTCAGAAGGATATTGATACTTTGGAGAGAGTTCAGAGAAGGGCTACTAAACTGGTTCATGGGTTACAGGAAAAACTTACCAGGAAAGGTTAAAGCAGGGGTCCTCAAACTACGGCCCGCGGGCCACATGCGGCCCGCCGAGGTCATTTATGTGGCCCGCGGGGGGTGCTGCCGGCACCCACCCCGTTTACTTTTTTTTTTTCTTTCTGGCAGCCGCAAAGGATGCGGCTGCAGGAAGAAAAAAAAAAAAAAAATTCACCGCGACCGGATGTGACGTTACATCACATCCGGATCCGGTAACTGGTTCCCTCCTCCACAGGAGGACACCGCGCGAGACGTCCGGGGACACAGCAGCTGGAGGTAAGTGATGGGGAAGCGGGGGAGGAGGGAGGGATAACGAGCGCTATTCCTGGCCTCTGACTGGCATAATATTCCTTGGCATCTGAATGGCAAAATATTCCTGGGCTTCTGAATGGCATAATATTCCTGGGCATCTGACTGGCATCATATTCCTGGGCATCTGACTGGCATCATATTCCTGGGCATCTGACTGGCATCATATTCCTGGGCTTCTGAATGGCATAATATTCCTGGGCATCTGACTGGCATCATATTCCTGGGCATCTGACTGGCATCATATTCCTGGGCATCTGACTGGCATCATATTCCTGGACATCTGACTGGCATAATATTCCTGGGCATCTGACTGGCATATTATTCCTGGGCATCTGACTGGCATATTATTCCTGGGCATCTGAATGGCATAATATTCCTGGGCATCTGAATGGCATCATATTCCTGGCCATCTGACTGGCATCATATTCCTGGGCATCTGAATGGCATCATATTCCTGGGCATCTGACTGGCATCATATTCCTGGGCATCTGACTGGCATCATATTCCTGGGCATCTGAATGGCATAATATTCCTGGGCATCTGAATGGCATAATATTCCTGGCCATCTGACTAGCATCATATTCCTGGGCATCTGACTGGCATCATATTCCTGGCCATCTGACTGGCATAATATTCCTGGGCAGCTGACTGGCATCATATTCCTAGGCATCTGACTGGCATCATATTCCTGGGCATCTGACTGGCATCAGATTCCTGGGCATCTGACTGCCATCATATTCCTGGGCATCTGACTAGCATCATATTCCTGGGCATCTGACTGGCATCATATTCCTGGGCATCTGACTGGCATCATATTCCTGGGCATCTGACTGGCATCATATTCCTGGGCATCTGACTGGCATAATATTCCTGGGCATCTGACTGGCATATTATTCCTGGGCATCTGACTGGCATCATATTCCTGGGCATCTGACTGGCATCATATTCCTGGCCATCTGACTGGCATAATATTCCTGGGCATCTGACTGGCATATTATTCCTGGGCATCTGACTGGCATATTATTCCTGGGCATCTGAATGGCATAATATTCCTGGGCATCTGAATGGCATCATATTCCTGGCCATCTGACTGGCATCATATTCCTGGGCATCTGAATGGCATCATATTCCTGGGCATCTGAATGGCATAATATTCCTGGCCATCTGACTGGCATCATATTCCTGGGCATCTGACTGGCATAATATTCCTGGGCATCTGAATGGCATAATATTCCTGGCCATCTGACTAGCATCATATTCCTGGGCATCTGACTGGCATCATATTCCTGGCCATCTGACTGGCATAATATTCCTGGGCAGCTGACTGGCATCATATTCCTAGGCATCTGACTGGCATCATATTCCTGGGCATCTGACTGGCATCAGATTCCTGGGCATCTGACTGCCATCATATTCCTGGGCATCTGACTAGCATCATATTCCTGGGCATCTGAATGGCATCATATTCCTGGGCATCTGACTGGCATCATATTCCTGGGCATCTGACTGGCATCATATTCCTGGGCATCTGACTGGCATCATATTCCTGGGCATCTGACTGGCATATTATTCCTGGGCATCTGACTGGCATAATATTCCTGGGCATCTGAATGGCATAATATTCCTGGCCATCTGACTGGCATCATATTCCTGGCCATCTGAATGGCATCATATTCCTGGGCATCTGACTGGCATCATATTCCTGGCCATCTGAATGGCATCATATTCCTGGCCATCTGACTGGCATCATATTCCTGGCCATCTGAATGGCATCATATTCCTGGGCATCTGACTGGCATAATATTCCTGGGCATCTGAATGGCATAATATTCCTGGCCATCTGACTGGCATCATATTCCTGGGCATCTGACTGGCATAATATTCCTGGGCATCTGACTGGCATAATATTCCTGGGCTCTGACTGGCACACTATTCCCATTGAAATACTGGTAAGTTTGTTGATTTAACTTTACTTTAAATATTGTATTTGTTCTCGTTTTGTTCAAAATAAGATATATGCAGTGTGCATAGGAATTTCTTCATAGTTTTTATTTTTACTATAGTCCGGCCCTTCAACGGTCTGAGGGACAGTGAACTGGCCCCCTGTTTAAAAAGTTTGAGGACCCCTGGGTTAAAGCATCTTAACATGTATAGCTTGAAGGAAAGACATAACAAGGGGGATATGATAGAGACATTTAAATCTATAAAGGGAATCAACACAGTAAAGGAAGAGTATATTTAAAAGAAGAAAAACTACAACAACTAGAGGACATAGTCTAAAATTAGGGGGGCAACGATTTAAAAGTAATATCAGGAAGTATTACTTTACTGAGAGGGTAGTGGATGTTTGGAATAGCCTTCCAGCGGATTCAAGGATTTTAAGCATGCATGGGATAGGCACAAGGCTATCCTAGCTATAAGACAGGGAACTGTGGACTAATAAAAGTATATAGAAAATTGGGCAGACTAGATGGGCCGAATGGGTCTTATCTGCCGACATATTCTATGTTTCTATATATGTTTTTCAGAGAGATCAGAATGGTATCTTGCACAGAATTGAGGTTAGAAAACCATCCACCATCTGTTCAAAACCACATAGACTTCAGGATCTGACTCATTCTCTAATCTACGACGTGATACAAATGAAATAAGTCACAGGTCGGGGAGGGATTTCTACCTTCCTGATGGTGTCTTTATGCAGGTTCATCGGGAGCACGACACAACGATTCGCTGATTTCTCAACTGATATCTGTGTTACAATAAGAGAAATCCACCTCTAGGTCAGAGGCAGCTGAAACAACCACAGAAAGGGAATATACAAAATAAGAGCCTATTCATTAACATCTCTTACTTCCGAGGCATCCAGGGAGTTAAGAATACTTTCTTGGTGTAGTGTAAGCATCGAATGGCAGATGATTTTGCTAAAGTACAGGTGACTCCCCTGCTCCTTGGACTGTATGAAAAAAGGCTAGATCATCCTATATATAATTGTGGCTCTCCCCCATCTCCATTCCTGCTTTTTCAATAACAGCAAAGGCACATTGGTGGGGCTATTTAGAAATCTCTGTTTGGGGGGTACTGGGGGGTAGGCAATTCTAAAAAGTGGTCCATTGGTTTCCATACTGACTGCTCCCCTTCTGCAACGTGACCTCATAATTGACTTTTAAATAATAACCTGCATTGTTTGATTTTTTTGGGGGGGATACTTATCTAGCAAAGATTAAATGTTTTATGGAACATAACATTCAACTTTCTGGAGAAATTAAAATAGCTGGGAAATATCCTAGCCCCCAACAATCCTGAATTTGATAGGGCAGTCCCTGTTACATAAGCTCTGTCGATTCTGGCCCTGTTCTGGCATGGATTCATCAATAAAATAGGAAACTGAAACACATGCATTTTGTGTATTGGAGGACCTTCATGTTGTCTGCCCCACCCTGGAAGAGGGCCTATAGAACCAAGGGACAGGCCGTGCCACCACTAGGAACCAAGCCTGGAGTTGTTGGCAAGCGTGAGATGCTTTTTCCTACATAATTGCTGTTACATTTCCTTTGTAAATCATGATAAGAGCTACACGGGCCTTCAGGGGCCGTATGCAAGAGGCATATATATAAACCACAAGCAATGAATCTAATTATACGCACATAATGAAACAGAATAAATTAAAGACATGTTGTAAGGTTAGATTTAAACTATGCTTGCCCTCTGGTGGGGTCACCAAAGATCATTAGCTCATCTGATAGCACCAGATGTATAGAGCTGCTCCCAATACCTCCAGCCAATCAGCACTCTACTACAGAAACAGACGGGAACATGCATGTGCTTGCACACACTGTGATTGGCCTGTACATCTCTATTCAGCTTGTGTGGAGATGTACTGCGTAATATAACCAGGGGAGGGCTGGAAGCCTTAGGCCTGGGGGGGCGAATCCAGTCAAGTGGCCCATTGCACCTCCGAATCGCCTCCCCCATCCACGGCCATCTTTTCCTTGTTTTATAACGAATATTGCCAGGATTTCCCCCCACAATATGCCAGGATTTGCCATTCAATATGCCAGAATTTTCCCTTACAATATGCCAGCATTATGCCCCTCAAAATGCTAGGATTTTCCACTCAATATGCCAGGATTATGCCCCTCAATATGCCAGGATTTTCCACTCAATATGCCAGAATTTTCCCCTCAATATGCCAAGATTATGCCCCCTCAATATGCCAGGATTATGCCCCCTCAATATGCCAGGATTATGCCCCCTCAATATGCCAGTATTTCCCCCTCAATATGCCAGGATTATGCCCTCAATATGCCAGTTTTTTGCCCCCCAATATGCCAATATTTCCCCCCTCAATATGCCAGGATTATGCCCCTCAATATGCCAGTATTTCCCCCTCAATATGCCAGGATTATGCCCCTCAATATGCCAGTTTTTTGCCCCCCAATATGCCAATATTACCCCCCTCAATATGCCAGGATTATGCCCCTCAATGTGCCAGGATTTCCCCCTCAATATGCCAGGATTATGCCCCTCAATATGCCAGGATTTAGGCACCCAATATGCCAGGATTTTCCCCTCAATATGCCAATATTATGCCCCCTCAATATGTCAGGATTATGCCCCCTCAATATGCCAGGATTTCCCCCTCAATATGCCAAGATTATGACCCCTCAATATGCCAGGATTTCCCCCCACAATCTGCCCGGATTTTCCCCACAATATGCCAAGATTATGCCACCTCAATATGCCAGGATTATGCCCCCTCAATATGCCAGGATTTTCCCCCAGAATATGCCAGGATTTTGCCCCACAATATGCCAGGATTTGGCACCATATTGAGTACTTACCTCCTTGCTGCTCACGGACCCGCAGCACCGGGGGACAGCAGCAAGGAGGTAAGTACTGGGAAAGTGGGGGGGATTTTTTTGGCAGCTGCCTCAGGCCGGCCCTGCACTTCCTGGGGCGCCCAGCGTTAAAGACGGCTCAGTGGCCGTTTTTAGCATGCATTAGGGCGGTCTGGGGGGCAATTGCCTCCCTGCCCTCCGGCCCAGCCAGCCCCTGAATATAACTCTGAATGCCACACGTACCCTCCCTTGTTCTTCAGAGTAGAAATAGCTCCTTTTTTTTAATCTTGTCTCTTGAAATGACTGTGATCAGAGGGATAATAAACACTGGTCTGCAACACTGTTTCTTTGCTAAGCATGGACACCACAGACTGTAAATCTGCTTGATATATCTGACAAACCAGGCTACGTCATGTGATGCGCTCAGCCAAAAACAAATATCCTGTTGCTGCCCAGATTATCAGCACTAGCGACTTAGCGAGGGATAATTCCACACAGGAAAGATAGCTGAGAACATGATGCGGGCAAGCCCTATGTTGGCAAACTACGGAATGCCCATATGACCACAAATAAAATCAATATACAGATTATAAAGGACAATATTTATACAGAAACATAGAAATATTAAATGTGTCGGCAGATAAGAATCATTCGGCCCATCTAGTCTGCCCAATTTCCTAAATACTTCCATTAGTCCCTTATCTTATACCTAGGATAGTCTAATGCCCATCCTTGAACTCCTTCACTGTGCTAGCCTCTACCACTTATGCCAGAAAACTATTCCATGCATCCACTACCCTCTCAGTAAAGTAATACTTCCTGATATTACTTTTAAACCTTTGCCCCTCTAATGTAAGACTATGTCCTCTTGCTGTGATCGTTTTTCTTATTTTAAATATACTCTTTTACTGTGTTGATTTTGTTTATGTATTTAAATGTTATCCCCTCTGTCAATTTCTTGGTAAATTTTATCCTGCAACCCATGAACCAGTTTAGTATCCCTTCTCTGAATTCTCTCCAAAGTATAAATATCCTTCTGGATATCACCGGGGCTCTGTACAATACTCCAAGTGAGGTCACACCAGTGCTCTCTACAATACTCCAAGTGAGGTCTCACCAGTGCTCTGTACAATACTCCAAGTGAGGTCTCACCAGTGCTCTGTACAATACTCCAAATGAGGTCTCACCAGTGCTCTGTACAATACTCCAAGTGAGGTCTCACCAGTGCTCTGTACAATACTCCAAGTGAGGTCTCACCAGTGCTCTGTACAATACTCCAAGTGAGGTCTCGCCAGTGCTCTGTACAATACTCCAAGTGAGGTCTCACCAGTGCTCTGTACAATACTCCAAGTGAGGTCTTACCTGTGCTCTGTACAATATTCCAAGTGAGGTCTCACCAGTGCTCTGTACAATACTCCAAGTGAGGTCTCACCAGTGCTCTGCACAATACTCCAAGTGAGGTCTCACCAGTGCTCTGAACAATGGCATGAGCACTTCCATCATTCTACTGTTAAAAGGACACTAAACATTTTTTTTCCACTTGTGCTTCTAATCTACCTTAACTAGGTCCCCCCTGCTGACCCCATGCATAAACGAGGGTCCCTGTCTGCGCTAGCATTATCTTGCAATTATCCACATTAAATGTCAGTTGCCAGAGATCTGACCTTTTTTTCTAATTTATCTAAAGCATTTGCTATTTGGCTTATCCCTCCAGGAAAATCAACACTGTTGCAAATCTTTGTGTCATCAGCATAAAGACATAACCTACTATCAAAATCTTCTGCAATATCACTAATAAAAATATTGAAGAGAATGGGTGCAAATACAGATCCCTGCGATACCCCACTAGTAACAAGACCTTGCTCTGAATATACTCCATTGACTACAACCCTCTGTTGCCATTGTCTTATCTATTCAATTATATTGAAATCTAAACTGAAAGATTTATTTCAGTTTATTGATGAGCCTTCTATGTGCGACAGTGTCAAAAGCCTTACTGAAATCTAGGTAAGCAATGTCTACTGCACCACCCTGATCCATTATTTTAGTCACCCAATCAAACAATGAACAAGATTAGTTTGGAATGATCTCCCAGAAATTAAAATGATTTTTTGGAAGAATATAATTTACAGAGCTAGGATATTAATCTTGCAACATAGAACTAATCCGGCTGCAGAAATGAAGTTTGGGCACATAATATGTGACATCGAGTTCATTATTATCACATAATGCAAGTATTGTTAAGTCTAAAATTAATCAACATAGCAGATAATCCAGCATTGTCTATTAATTCCCTTCTGGATATTTGGTTCCAGTTATAAATATCCAGTGAATCTCTCTTCGAGTTAGAAAGCATTTTTCTTTCCCGTATCCTTAAAAGGGCAGCCAAGCCCATTAGTGCCTAGACCACGGGCATCTAAAATGCGGCCCTCCGGCCAGAGAGGTGCGGCCCACTTGAGACTGGCAGCGGTAGCCGCACCTCTGAGCCTTGTCAGCAATGTGTGCAGCTCGAGGGGAGAAAGCTCTGCCCCCTCACACCTGCTGAAGAACACGACTGCCACAATCCCCCTCCTTGCAGATAAAAGGTAAACGAGCAGGGAGGGGGACAAAAAACATAAAGTGTTTTTGTTGTTGTAAATCAGTGTGTGTGTCTGTGTGAAAGTGTGACTCTGTGTGTGTCTGTGTGAAAGTGTGACTGTGTGTGTCTGTGTGAAAGTGTGTCTGTGTGTGCATGTGAAAGTGTGACTGTGTTTAAGTGTGTCTAGGTAAGTCTGATCCTGTGTGTGTAAGTGTGACTCTCTGCATGTGTATTTGAGAGTGTGTGTGTATGGAAGTGTGACTCTGTATTGAAGTGTGACTGTGTATGTAAGTGTAATGCAGACTCACAGGAGTCTTCATTATCTACGCTGAATGCATAGATTTAGATTGTGTCGGCGCTCGTTGCACCAAATCAGACTATGTATAAAAAAATCAGTTTTTCCAGTATTGAGAATGCCCTTGTGGTTTTAGTGGCAGGGGCTTTCAAAACAGGAGGGTAGCTTATGCCAACTGCTGCAATATCCAGTAACCTCGCAGCTGAGTTGGAAAGCTTCCCTCTTGGGCATTGTTGCAATAATTCCAAAGTCAAATGTGGTGGGGAGTATAAACTGTGTGCAGAGGTAACTTGTGTTACTCCAGACTTTAAAAAGTCAAGTTGTGAGTTCATGACTCTTATAAATATGAGATGTTCTGCAGATCTAGTTTGCTGTTATCTAGCTGTTTGTCTATCTCCCAACTCCTATGCTGGTCAGGTCTGAATTCCACACAACGTCAACTAGGCCCATTAAGTTTTTAGAACCCACCCACATTTGACCAAACCCCACCCATTTTTACTCCTTCTCTGCCTTTTTTGACATGCCCATGCATTTGTGCTAGCATGCTGCCCATTTTTTTTTAGGGAGCAATGAGTACCCTAACTTTGCCCACGGGCACCTGCGATTGTAATACTGGTCCTAACTATGATCTACCAACCAACAGATTGATTTTTCATGTAGTTGTTAACTGTATACAGAGCCGGCAATGCCCATAGAAGAACTGGAAGAGTTTTAGAGAGCAAGTTCTTCAGAATAGTTTCATTCAGTTTGTGGCACACATATGAATATATATGTCATACACTGATCAGCCATAGCATTATGGCCACTGACACGTGGCAAGCAAGCAGAGACAGTTTGATACGTTGGCCAATGTTCTGCTAGAAAACCTTGGGTCCTGCCATTCATGTGGATGTTACTTTGACATGTACCAACTACCATGTACCTTGTTACAGACAATGTACAACCTTTTCTTGGAAACGGTAATCCCTGATGGCATTGGCCTCTTTCAGCAGGATAATGTGCCCTGCCACAAAGCAAAAATGGTTCAGGATTGGTTTGAGGAACACAACAGCAAGGGAAAGGTGTTGATTTGGCCTCCAAATTCCCCAGATCTCAATCCAATCGAGCATTTGTGGGATGTGCTGGACAAACAAGTCCGATCCATGGAGGCCCCACCTCGCAACTTACAGGACTTAAAGGATCTGCTAACGTCTTGGTGCCAGATACCACAGCACACCTTCACAGGTCTAGTGGAGTGCATGCCTTGATGGGGCATCGTTGTTTTGGTGGCAAAAGGAGTATATTACACAATATTAGGCAAGTGGTCATAATATCATGGCTGATTGGTGTATGTATCAAAACAAAATGTTACAATATCTCAACTGTAGGTTATAGATGATAAGCTAAGACATAGGAATAAGTGAGAGAACAGAACAGAGGAGGAGGGGGACAGAAGAGAACAGAGGAGGGGGAGGAGAGAACAGAGGAGGAGGTGGGAGAAGAGGACAGAGGAGGGTGAGGAGAGAACAGAGAAGGAGGTAGGAGAAGAGAACAGAGGAGGGGGGAGAAGAGAACAGATGAGGAGGGTGGAGGAGAGAATAGATGAGGAGGGGGAGGAGAGAACAGAGGAGGGGTGAAGGAGAGACAGATGTGGAGCAGGGGGAGAGAGAACAGATATGGGGAGGAGGAGAGAACAGAGGAGGGGGGAGAAGAGAACAGAGGAGTGGGAGAAGAGAACAGATGAGGAGGGGGAGGAGAGAACAGATGAGGAGGGGGAGGAGAGAACAAACGAGGGGTGAAGGAGAGACAGAGGGGGAGGAGGGGGAGAGAGAACAGATATGGGGAGGAGGAGAGAACAGAGGAGGGGGGAGAAGAGAACAGATGAGGAGGGGGAGGAGAGAACAGATGAGGAGGGGGAGGAGAGAACAGATGAGGAGGGGGAGGAGAGAACAGATGAGGAGGGGGAGGAGAGAACAGATGAGGCGGGGGAGCAGAGAACTGAGGAGAGTGGGAAGAGAACAGATATGGTTAGGAGGTGGAGACAGAACATATATGGGGAGGAGGAGAGAAAGAACAGATATGGGGGAGTTGGAGAGAAACAGACATGGCAAGGAAGAGGAAAGGGACAAACATGGGAACATCCAATATACATGGAGGGAGAGGGAAAAGACAGGCATGAGGGCAGGAGGGTGCCACGGGGAAGGCCTGCACAGGGCACCGGAACACTTAAGGTCGGCCCAGTCCATCACCTTCCCCAATAGAAGAGTTACATAGAAAAGGTTGGGTAAAAGAGAGTTAAAAGAAAAGTCTTTAGGAGAGGTGGGGGGGGGGGCAGAAATATTTCTTAACTGGGGGTCTATTCCTTAACCACTGACCAGGCACTTTCAGTCAAATCAATGACCAATGTGTACACAGCGCCTGTATTACTTCCAGACACCCCACAGCAAAACTGACCCCACCACAGGCATATGGGTCTTCTCAATAAAAAGAGCATTGCCGGCAACTGAGGCAGGAATTTCAGCTGCTTTGGAGAACTTTTCCAACTCGGCTACTTTGGCCTAAAGTTTGAAATTCCAATCTTAATTCCCTGCAATTTTCTCTTTCTTGAGTAGACCCTATTATCTCATTGTCCGACTTGATTAAAGACGAACCATATCTCTTTATTGAGTAGACCCTTAAATATATAAATATAATGACTGATTTTGTTGGCACAGCATAGTTGGAATAGGAAGTGGACAGAACTGAAATAGAAAGGGTGATCAGGGCAAAAAAAAAAAAGATGGGGTTATAGTAACAAATATTAGTAAGTGGGTTAAAATCTTGGAGGAAAGACGTAACGTGTGGGATATGATAGAAACATTTGAATACATAAAGGGAAGGAGAGTATATTTAAAAGAAGAAAAACTACTACAACTAGAGGACATAGTCTTAAATTAGAGGGGCAACGATTTAATAGTAATATCAGGAAGTATCAATTATAAGGTGACCCTGATTATAAGACGACCCCCCAAACTTTGGATATTCCTTTAGGAAAAAAACTAAAAGCCTGAATATAAGACTACCCCATAGGAAAAAAGTTCAACTTGTATTTATTCACATGTAAAGTTTTTTTTAATAAAAATTATGATATCAAAAAATGCATTTCTTGTTTTTATTTCCTTTTATGTGCCAATGCTGCCTCTCTCTTTCCCCTCCCTTTGTGTCTCTCTCCCTCCCTTTGTGTGTCTCTCTCTCCCCCTCCCTTTGTGTCTCTCGTTGTCTCCCTCCCATTGTCTCTGTCTCTTCCGCCTCCCTCCCCTTGTCTCTTTCTCTCTGCCCCCTCCCCTTGTTTCTTTCTCCCCCCCCTCCCCTTGTTTCTGTCTCCATCCCCTCCCCTTGTCTCTGTGTCTTCCCCCCTCCCTTTGTCTCTGTCTCTTTCCCCCCTCCCCTTGTCTCTGTCTCTCCCCCCCACTCTGTTTCTCTCTACCCCCCCCCCCCTTACCTCGTCGCTCCCTGGTGGCGAGTGGGGGCAGCAGGGGGATGACTGCACGATACGTGCAGACATCCTCCATGCTGCCCGACACTTCCGGCCTATTATGACGGACACCCGGTCTGTCATAATAGACGGCAGTGTCGGGCAGAATGGAGGATGTCTGCACGATACGCGCAGACATCCCCCACTGCTGCCCGCACTCATCATAGAAGGACCCGGCTTCATCATAGAAGTCCTGGCGGTCGTGCCGGGTGGCAGGAGAGGATGTCTACGCGCATCGTGCAGACATCCCCTGGCTGCTTGAGAGGGGGATCCAGGTCCCCTGCAGCTCTGCGGGGGACCTGGATCCCAGTCTTATAATCTGACCTCGATTTGAGGTCAGATTATAAAACGACCTCGAATGTAAAACGAGGGGTCTTTTTCAGAGCATTTGCTGAAAAAAACATTGTCTTATATTCGAGCAAATACGGTACTTTACTGAGAGGGTAGTGGATGTATGGAATAGCCTTCCAGTGGAAGTGGTAGAGGTAAACACAGTGAAGGAGTTTAAGCATGCATGTGATAGGCACAAGGCTATCATAGATATAAGATAGGGAACTGGGGACTAATAAATGTATTTAGAAAATTGGGCAGACTAGATGGACAGAATGTTCTTATCTGCCGGTGACACATTCTATGTTTCTATAAATCAAATTATCATTCTTATTCACGCATCCATAAAAAAAAAAAAAAGGATAGATCCGAGTTGTCCCTTTAATCAACAGAGGTAAAAAACAAAACAGTTTCTGTGTGACATTTACATTACCAACAACATTATCTTGTATTTAGAACATATTATTTCCCAGAATGCACCCGTCATCTTGTTATGGGATTGCTCACTTTTTATCATTTTAAATCTCCGTTCTTATAAGTGAAGAAAAAAAATGAAGGTTGTAAAAGAGACTTAGGCAGTTGTCTGGGGCTGTTGTGAAATGAGTTTCTTGGTATAACTTGTGCACTGTCAAGTTCATTATAATTACCGTATTTGCTTGAATATAAGACAAGGTTTTTTTCAGAGCAAATGCTCGGTCTTACATTCGAGGTCGTCTTATAATCTGACCTCAAGGGGACAGACAGACAAGGGGAGGGGGACAGACAGACAAGGGGAGGGGGGAGGACACAGACAGGGGGGGGGGGGGATAGAGAGAGACAAAGGGAGGGGGAGATAGAGAGAGACAAAGTGAGGGAGGGGGACAGAGAGAAAAGGGGAGGGGGGATAGATAGAAACAAGGTGAAGGGGGAAGAGAGAGAAGTTTTGGGGGGAGAGAGAGAGACAACGCTGGGGGGTGAAAGAGAGAGCTGGGGGAGGGGGAGAGAGGCCGCATTGGCACATAAAAGGAAATAAAAACAAGAAATGCATTTGTATAATATAAAGTTTTTATTAAATATTAAAAAGCAATTTACATATATACAAGTTAATCTTTTTTCCTATAGGGTAGTCTTATAATCAGGCTTTTAGTTTTTTTATTAAAGGAATGTACAAATTTGGGGGGGTCGTCTTATAATCAGGGTCGTCTTATAATCGAGCAAATACGGTAATCTTATCCAACTACAAACAAGGAACAGAGCAGTATAAAACACCAATTAGTATAGACATGTTCATCAATGTGAACATATTATTATTATTATTATGCATTACCAAATTATTAAACAAGGCTTATACAAATGAACATATTACTCTATCAGTAGATCTGTGTAAACTTTCATTCTAAGGTAAGATCCCTGAAATAATAATAAAAGTGTAAATCTGTATTCATAATAGAACCTGTGTACGTATGAAGATCCAGATTTTGGGAAGTATAAGTCTTCTGTTACCTTAAATTTGCAAAACGCGTCAGGTTTCCAGTTTTTTTCCCCCGCTAACAGAGTTCTATTACTTCTTTTTATTCTAGTATTAAAAAAAAAAATCTTTTATATATGTGTTTTTTTATGTATAATATTTTAACATTTTTCTTGATTAAAATGATATGGTTTATTGCCTTCTGTCTATCCTTTCCCTTTTAGCTCTTGTACCCACCCTCTATGTAGTATTCCTCTTCCTGAAAAAAATCATATTGGTATTTCTCTAGATGCTACATTTTTTTTTCTCTATTCTCCGTAAACTGGTTTAAAATAAAAATAAGGGCATCAAACATATATTAAACAAAGGTCTACCATGGAACTGTCCCTTTAACACGGCTCTTGCAGGTTACAATGTATCACAGACTAGACCTTTAGAACTGTCAAACAACTAAAGAAACGCAAGGCCGATATGTAGACAACTCATAACTCGTTATTCAATACCGTAAGGTTATAAAGATGATCAACCCACTTAAAAATCTGACCAAAGAGGCTGACTAAGGGACCTTTGGACTATTTTTGTCGCACCCATTTCGTCTTGTGTGGGAGATGGAGTGATACGGGAGTAGGAGACATAGAACGCAGACATTGCAACACAGGTTAAAATGTTTCAGTTTAACACAGAGTCTCCATCTGCCAAGAGATAAGTCCCTGGAGTGGTTGGGCAGAGAAATCACTTTTGTCCTTAAAAAGTGTGGAACTGGCTATTTGAAAACAAGACATTTCAGTGTCCTTTAATAAACGATATGCTGTACTTTTATTTCTCACAGTCTATGATAGAGCTGGGCAAGACGGGCCAGGTTCAAGCCAACAATCTACCTCGGCTCAGTTCACCATCGGAGATGGAACCCTGCGAACGGAGAATTACTTAGTCTCCTTTTCTGGATCACTCCGCCCCCCCCCCCCCCCCCCCAATGAGTCATTCGTATTGCTCAGCAATGTGACCTGACCTTGTAGACAGTCCAGGCCCACTTTCCAGCTTCCAGATCTTGGCCAAAAGTCTACTTTATTCTACTTTATTCTACTGTTGAGGACCATTTGTTCTCTAATTTAATATTTGTTTAGGTTTATTTTTTTTTTTTTCGAGCATTGAGAAACAATGCCATGAAGTTTGTGAAAGCAGATAACATAATACTGTAAACAAATATATTTAATAGCAGAACTGAAGAGGGTGCAGTCATTACAGAAATCATTCTGATCTTCCAAAATTTCCACAGAGGCCCAAACTTTTCATAGGGATCTATCATAGTCCTCCTCTCTGTCACTTCCTCTCTGCTATTGTTTCTGCTAGACATTGGCCAGCTGTGGTTAAGGTGCCAGGAGATGACCTCATTACCAGTGGCCGCACAGATCTACTCAAAATGCAGGAAATCACTGAATATTGTCCACTTCTGCAACGTCAAGAAGAATAATGAATTTCGTGATTCACAATCCAGTTCAGGGCATTGTCGAATTGTTAAGGTGCAGGTTAGTTTTAGGAGACACAGGTTACTTTTATGGTTCATTTAGTGTTAGTATTAGGGTTAGGGTTTAGTTTTAGGGCTAGGAGTAAGTTTAAGGGTTACTATTAGTGGTTACTAGGGTTAATATTAGGGTTAGTTTTAGTGTTAGTGTAAGAGGTTAGTTTTAGGGCTAGGAGTAAGTTTTAGGGCTAGTATTGGGGGTTACTAGGGTTAGTATTAGGGTTCGTTTTAGAGTTATTATTAGGGATAGGGGTTAGTTTTAGGGCTGGTGTAAGTATTAGGGTTAGTATTATGGGTTGCTAGGGTTAGTTTTAGAGTTAGTATTAAGGTTAGGGGTTCGTTTTAGGGCTAGGAGTAAGTTTTAGGGTTAGTATTAGGGGTTTCAAGGGTTAGTATTAGGGTTAGTTTTAGAGTTAGTATTAGGGTTAGGGGTTAGTTTTAGGGCTAGGTGTAAGTATTAGGGTTAGTATTATGGGTTGCTAGGGTTAGTTTTAGAGTTAGTATTAAGGTTAGGGGTTTGTTTTAGGGCTAGGAGTAAGTTTTAGGGATAGTATTATGGGTTGCTAGGGTTAGTTTTAGAGATAGTATTATGGTTAGGGTTTTAGGGTATGTTTTACAATTAGTATTAGGGTTCGGGGGCATCGAAACGGACGCACTAAACTGTCTGCGCTGTAACTGATGTGGTCATACCACCCTGAAGAACAGTCCCAGACCCCTTTATAAAACTCTGCTGCTTTAACGTGGAGACTAATGGAATTAATTTGCTTTTTGTTATTTATGCAAATATATTCCTACTATCAAGGTTTGAAAACTGTTACACAATGCCCTGTTATATAGAAACATACATTTGTAGTTAGGGTGTTACTTTCATTAGCTGAATATTAGCTGTTTCTGGATGCTGTGTGGCATGGAACCCAACCTTCCTTTGATAATGTGATATAAAGTGTTTGTTGGAAATGCTATATTAACAGAGTAGAATAGATAAGGCTCCGGTGATTAGATAATTGTCTAGACAATGACATATCTCCCTGGCGTTTTCTTCCACAATACCCTCTGCGTATACGTCCCGCTCATAGTTTGTCTCCTTGGCCTGGTTTCTGCCATTTTCCTGCCAATTTTAGTTCAACCCAAAAGAAAGAGAAAAAAAAAAACCTTAGAGAAAGAAAAGGAGTCAGTCATCACTCAGTCACAGTTTGGGAAGCAATCCAAATTTTGATTGCAACCTTCAGAAGGACGAAAGTAGAATTTTAGTTGGCACCCCAGGACAGGCGTATCATAATAAACCATGGCGTTTAACCCCTTAACGACAGATGACGTGCCAGGCACGTCACGGCAAATCGAGGACTTGCCGACAGCTGACGTGCCTGGCACGTCATGCACTAAACTGAGTAAAGAAAGCGACCAGCGGTCGCTTTCTTTACTCTAACGGTGTTGCTACAATGCCTCTAGGTAGAGGCATTGTGCAACACCCCCCAAAAGTGCAGGGGCGCGCTACGATCACTCCACGGAGTGATCGTAGCAGCCATTTAAAAATGGCTGCGCCCACTGCACACATGTGCTTAGAAAGCGAACGATCGTTCGCTTTCTAAGCATCAGCGGTGTTTCTAAAGTGCCTCGCTAGCGAGGCACTTAGTAACACCTTGATGCTCCCCAGAGCCGATGGTGGTCGCTCTCCTGAGCGACCCCATCGGCTCAGTAGAAGGGAACGCTGCCTATACAGGCAGCGCTTCCCTTCTAATGGCAAGAGCATCGGAAGTGAAAGTATTTCACTTCCGATGCTCTAGGGGGAGCCAATCGATGCCGGCACAACAGATCTATGTGATCTGTGTGCAGGCATGTATGATAAGTGCTCTGATGAGCACTTATCATACTGTCAAAGGCAATATTAGCAAATATTGCCTTTGACAAGTATTGATCTGCCTCCCTCACCTTACTAGTTATAGTAAGGGAGAGAGACAGATCAGATAAAGTAAAAAAATAAAATAAAATAATAAAACAAATATTTAATAAAATTTTAAACACCAAGGGCTTTTATAAAAGCCATTTAACCCCTTCCCTGCCATTGATCGCTGTGTACGCAGTGATCATACACAGCAGCACATTTTTTGCTGTCTGTGCATTTTTTAGGGGTTAATTTTTTTTACTGTAATTCATTACAGTATAAAAAAAAGCTCTTTTAAGAGAGATTAACCCCTTTCTTGCTGTAGATCACTGCCTAAGCAGAGATCTGACGCAAATGCAGCAATCTTGCTGCAGAAGCATTTTTAATTTTTTTAAAACTTTTTTATTACACCCGTCACGTGTTAATTATACCCGCTAGGGGACTACGTTTAACGTAATTTTTTTTTTAAATAAGACCTATTAACCCCTTCCTTGCCGTATATCACTTCCTAAGCAGCACATATGGTCACTGCCTAAGCAGTGCATATGGTCACTGCCTAAGCAGCGCATATGGAGCAATCTAGTCGCAGAAGGATTTTTTTTTTGCTATCAGCATTTTTTTTGTCAGACTCGCTAGGGGTTAATTATACCCACTAGGGGATTACGTGTATTCCTTTTGAAGCTGTCTGAACACGTGTATAGCGATCAGTAACAGCCGATCAGTGGCAAAGGTGGTTTGGTGATTTCTCAGATGAGCATCACCATTCGTCTGGTTCGATCAATATTGGTAAATATTGTTCTGACCCATATGGATCTGCCTCCCTCTCCTCACTTGAGTTTTAGTGAGGGAAAGAGACAGATCTGTATAACATAATTTTTTAATTGTAATAAATTAAATAAAATGTTAAAAAAATTGTGAGTCCCAAGGGCTTTTATAAAAGCCATACCCTTTGTATAGTGTAGTGTATTAACCCCTTCCCTGCCACTGATCACTGCACAGCAGAAATTTTTTTCTTGTCTGTGCATTTTTAGGGGTTAATTTTTTTGTACAGTACTACAAAGGCTCTTATAAGAGCTATTAACCCCTTCCTTGCTCTACATGTTCAAATTCCAAGTTTGAAAATCAAAAAGCGCACCTCTCAAATGTAGCCTTTCAACACCCAACAAAGCTGACAAAGCTATGCATGGGTGGTATCCCTGTGCTCGGGAGATGTTGCTGAACATATATTGTGGTATTGTTTGTCAGTGACACATACCGAAATATGTGAATTTGTGTCTAAAGTACAATGTATGTGGGAAAAAATACACAATAAAATGACTACCACAAACTTTGACAAAGGCTGGTGGTAGAATTGGTGCATGGAAAGTGTTAAAATAACACCATTTAAAATAGCCTAGGGTGTCTACTTTTACAAAATATATACTTTTTGGGGTAAAATACACTGTCCTACTTTAAAAAAAAGTCCCAAATGAAAGATGGGCTCAGGCTGGCTACACGTCAATATTCCAAGTTGAAAATGCGCACCTTCACAATGTGGCCCTTTTAGCCCCCAAACAACCCAACAAACCTATGCATGGGTGGTATCCCTGTACTCAAGAGATGTTGCTGAACACTTATTGGGGTGTTATTTGGCAGTGACACATACCAAAATCTGTAAATTCATGTCTGAAGTACAAGGTTTGTGAAAAAAAAACACAAAAAAATGACTACCACAAACTTTGACAAAGGCTGGTGGTAGAATTAGTGCATGGAAAGTGTAAAAATACCACCATTTGAGATAGCCTAGGGTGTCTACTTTAAAAAAATATATGGGTTGATGTGGTAAAATACACTGGCTGGTTTCAAATATGTCCCAAATGGGACATGGGTGCAGGCTGTCTGCATGTCAAAATTTCAAATTGGAAAACCAAAAACTTCACCTCCCAAATTTGGCCTTTTACCCCCCAAACAATCCAACAAACCTATGCATGGGGGGTATCCCTGTACTCAAGAGATGTTTCTGAACACTTATTGGGGTGTTATTTGGCAGTGACACATACCAAAATCTGTAAATTTATGTCTGAAGTACAAGGTTTGTGAAAAAAAAACACAAAAAAATTACTACCACAAACTTTGACAAAGGCTGGTGGTAGAAATAGTGCATGGAAAGTGTTAAAATACCACCATTTGAGATAGCCTAGGGTGTCTACTTTTAAAAAATATATGGGTTGATGGGGTAAAATACACTGGCTGGTTTCAAATATGTCCCAAATGGGACATGGGTGCAGGCTGTCTGCATGTAAAAATTTCAAGTTGGAAAACAAAAAACTGCACCTCACAAATTTGGCATTTTAGCCCCCAAACAACCCAACAAACCTATGCATGGGTGGTATCCCTGTACTCAGGAGAAATAGTAGAATCTATTTAGCATGTTTTTTCGTTCGCTATTGTCGATGAGGAGAAGTTGTTTCAAATAAAAACAAAGAAATTTGTGTATTTTTTTTTTTTTTACCATATTTTATTATTTTTTTTTAATAATATGATAAGATATGATCAAAAATATGGCATCCATAGAAAGCCCTTTTTGTCCCGATAAAAACAATATATAATATGTGTGGGTACAGCAAATGACGAAGAAGAAAATTACTGCTAAACACAAACAGCACAGAAATGTTAAAATAGCCATTGTCCAGAAAGGACAAAAATGTTTCAAAGGCTCTGTCCTTAAGGGGTTAAAAGTACTGTGGCAATGGAAATGCTGTGTCAAATTACTGAAAACATACTGCAAACTAGGAGCTTCTCAAATACAGGTGTTATATACAAGAGCTATATAAACATCTGCACTCGGTAGGCTGCCAGGCACATTCTTCAGGATATGTACTCTAACATTCATAGAGGTGGAGTAGACGAGCTGTATATAAATACATAAATAAAACTGGAAAGGAAACACCAAGGACAGTGAACGAAGAATTGTCCGAGTTTAGATTACAGTTAGTGAGTTAATGCAGACACTGTGAAAATGACATCATACACAGCATGGAAAAGGAAATAACCCACCATGCAGAAATAAACATCATAATAGGAAATCAGTACCATCTACATGCCCAACAGGGAACAGGAAGTCAGCACCATGGACAACCCTATCACAGAAATAAACATCATAATAGGAATAGGAAATCAGTACCATCTACAGAACCAACAGGGAACAGGAAGTCAGCACCATGGACAACCCTATCACAGAAATATAAATCATAATAGGAAATCAGTACCATCTACAAGCCCAACAGGGAACAGGAAGTCAGCACCATGGACAACCCTATCACAGAAATAAACATCATAATAGGAATAGGAAATCAGTACCATCTACAGTACCAACAGGGAACAGGAAGTCAGCACCATGGACAACCCTATCACAGAAATAAACATCATAATAGGAATAGGAAATCAGTACCATCTACAGTACCAACAGGGAACAGGAAGTCAGCACCATGGACAACCCTATCACAGAAATAAACATCATAATAGGAATAGGAAATCAGTACCATCTACAGAACCAACAGGGAACAGGAAGTCAGCACCATGGACAACCCTATCACAGAAATAAACATCATAATAGGAATAGGAAATCAGTACCATCTACAGTACCAACAGGGAACAGGAAGTCAGCACCATGGACAACCCTATCACAGAAATAAACATCATAATAGGAATAGGAAATCAGTACCATCTACAGAACCAACAGGGAACAGGAAGTCAGCACCATGGACAACCCTATCACAGAAATAAACATCATAATAGGAATAGGAAATCAGTACCATCTACAGTACCAACAGGGAACAGGAAGTCAGCACCATGGACAACCCTATCACAGCAATAAACATCATAATAGGAATAGGAAATCAGTACCATCTACAGTACCAACAGGGAACAGGAAGTCAGCACCATGGACAACCCTATCACAGAAATAAACATCATAATAGGAATAGGAAATCAGTACCATCTACAAGCCAACAGGGAACAGGAAGTCAGCACCATGGACAACCCTATCACAGAAATAAACATCATAATAGGAATAGGAAATCAGTACCATCTACAGTACCAACAGGGAACAGGAAGTCAGCACCATGGACAACCCTATCACAGAAATAAACATCATAATAGGAATAGGAAATCAGTACCATCTACAGTACCAACAGGGAACAGGAAGTCAGCACCATGGACAACCCTATCACAGAAATAAACATCATAATAGGAATAGGAAATCAGTACCATCTACAGTACCAACAGGGAACAGGAAGTCAGCACCATGGACAACCCTATAACAGAAATATACATCATAATAGGAATAGGAAATCAGTACCATCTACAAGCCCAACAGGGAACAGGAAGTCAGCACCATGGACAACCCTATCACAGCAATAAACATCATAATAGGAATAGGAAATCAGTACCATCTACAGTACCAACAGGGAACAGGAAGTCAGCACCATGGACAACCCTATCACAGCAATAAACATCATAATAGGAATAGGAAATCAGTACCATCTACAGTACCAACAGGGAACAGGAAGTCAGCACCATGGACAACCCTATCACAGAAATAAACATCAGAATAGGAATAGGAAATCAGTACCATCTACAGTACCAACAGGGAACAGGAAGTCAGCACCATGGACAACCCTATCACAGCAATAAACATCATAATAGGAATAGGAAATCAGTACCATCTACAGTACCAACAGGGAACAGGAAGTCAGCACCATGGACAATCCTATCACAGCAATAAACATCATAATAGGAATAGGAAATCAGTACCATCTACAGTACCAACAGGGAACAGGAAGTCAGCACCATGGACAACCCTATCACAGCAATAAACATCATAATAGGAATAGGAAATCAGTACCATCTACAGTACCAACAGGGAACAGGAAGTCAGCACCATGGACAACCCTATCACAGAAATATACATCATAATAGGAATAGGAAATCAGTACCATCTACAGTACCAACAGGGAACAGGAAGTCAGCACCATGGACAACCCTATCACAGAAATATACATCATAATAGGAATAGGAAATCAGTACCATCTACAGTACCAACAGGGAACAGGAAGTCAGCACCATGGACAACCCTATCACAGAAATATACATCATAATAGGAATAGGAAATCAGTACCATCTACAAGCCCAACAGGGAACAGGAAGTCAGCACCATGGACAACCCTATCACAGCAATAAACATCATAATAGGAAGAGGAAATCAGTACTATCTACAGAACCAACAGGGAACAGGAAGTCAGCACCATGGACAACCCTATCACAGAAATAAACATCATAATAGGAATAGGAAATCAGTACCATCTACAGAACCAACAGGGAACAGGAAGTCAGCACCATGGACAACCCTATCACAGAAATAAACATCATAATAGAAATAGGAAATCAGTACCATCTACAGTACCAACAGGGAACAGAAAGTCAGCACCATGGACAACCCTATCACAGAAATAAACATCATAATAGGAATAGGAAATCAGTACCATCTACAGTACCAACAGGGAACAGGAAGTCAGCACCATGGACAACCCTATCACAGAAATATACATCATAATAGGAATAGGAAATCAGTACCATCTACAGTACCAACAGGGAACAGGAAGTCAGCACCATGGACAACCCTATCACAGCAATAAACATCATAATAGGAATAGGAAATCAGTACCATCTACAGTACCAACAGGGAACAGGAAGTCAGCACCATGGACAACCCTATCACAGAAATATACATCATAATAGGAATAGGAAATCAGTACCATCTACAGTACCAACAGGGAACAGGAAGTCAGCACCATGGACAACCCTATCACAGAAATAAACATCATAATAGGAATAGGAAATCAGTACCATCTACAGTACCAACAGGGAACAGGAAGTCAGCACCATGGACAACCCTATCACAGAAATAAACATCATAATAGGAATAGGAAATCAGTACCATCTACAGAACCAACAGGGAACAGGAAGTCAGCACCATGGACAACCCTATCACAGCAATATACATCATAATAGGAATAGGAAATCAGTACCATCTACAGAACCAACAGGGAACAGGAAGTCAGCACCATGGACAACCCTATCACAGCAATAAACATCATAATAGGAATAGGAAATCAGTACCATCTACAGTACCAACAGGGAACAGGAAGTCAGCACCATGGACAACCCTATCACAGAAATATACATCATAATAGGAATAGGAAATCAGTACCATCTACAGTACCAACAGGGAACAGGAAGTCAGCACCATGGACAACCCTATCACAGAAATATACATCATAATAGGAATAGGAATATCAGTGCCATCTACAGTACCAACAGGGAACAGGAAGTCAGCACCATGGACAACCCTATCACAGAAATAAACATCATAATAGGAATAGGAAATCAGTACCATCTACAGTACCAACAGGGAACAGGAAGTCAGCACCATGGACAACCCTATCACAGCAATAAACATCATAATAGGAATAGGAAATCAGTACCATCTACAAGCCAACTGGGAACAGGAAGTCAGCACCATGGACAACCCTATCACAGAAATAAACATCATAATAGGAATAGGAAATCAGTACCATCTACAAGCCAACAGGGAACAGGAAGTCAGCACCATGGACAACCCTATCACAGAAATAAACATCATAATAGGAATAGGAAATCAGTACCATCTACAGTACCAACAGGGAACAGGAAGTCAGCACCATGGACAACCCTATCACAGCAATAAACATCATAATAGGAATAGGAAATTAGTACCATCTACAGTACCAACAGGGAACAGGAAGTCAGCACCATGGACAACCCTATCACAGCAATAAACATCATAATAGGAATAGGAAATCAGTACCATCTACAGTACCAACAGGGAACAGGAAGTCAGCACCATGGACAACCCTATCACAGCAATAAACATCATAATAGGAATAGGAAATCAGTACCATCTACAGAACCAACAGGGAACAGGAAGTCAGCACCATGGACAACCCTATCACAGAAATATACATCATAATAGGAATAGGAAATCAGTACCATCTACAGTACCAACAGGGAACAGGAAGTCAGCACCATGGACAACCCTATCACAGAAATATACATCATAATAGGAATAGGAAATCAGTACCATCTACAGTACCAACAGGGAACAGGAAGTCAGCACCATGGACAACCCTATCACAGAAATAAACATCATAATAGGAATAGGAAATCAGTACCATCTACAGTACCAACAGGGAACAGGAAGTCAGCACCATGGACAACCCTATCACAGGAATAAACATCATAATAGGAATAGGAAATCAGTACCATCTACAGTACCAACAGGGAACAGGAAGTCAGCACCATGGACAACCCTATCACAGAAATATACATCATAATAGGAATAGGACATCAGTACCATCTACAGTACCAACAGGGAACAGGAAGTCAGCACCATGGACAACCCTATCACAGCAATAAACAGCATAATAGGAATAGGAAATCAGTACCATCTACAGAACCAACAGGGAACAGGAAGTCAGCACCATGGACAACCCTATCACAGAAATAAACATCATAATAGGAATAGGAAATCAGTACCATCTACAGTACCAACAGGGAACAGGAAGTCAGCACCATGGACAACCCTATCACAGAAATAAACATCATAATAGGAATAGGAAATCAGTACCATCTACAGAACCAACAGGGAACAGGAAGTCAGCACCATGGACAACCCTATCACAGCAATATACATCATAATAGGAATAGGAAATCAGTACCATCTACAGTACCAACAGGGAACAGGAAGTCAGCACCATGGACAACCCTATCACAGAAATAAACATCATAATAGGAATAGGAAATCAGTACCATCTACAGAACCAACAGGGAACAGGAAGTCAGCACCATGGACAACCCTATCACAGAAATAAACATCATAATAGGAATAGGAAATCAGTACCATCTACAGTACCAACAGGGAACAGGAAGTCAGTACCATGGACTACCCTATCACAGAAATAAACATCATAATAGGAATAGGAAATCAGTACCATCTACAGTACCAACAGGGAACAGGAAGTCAGCACCATGGACAACCCTATCACAGAAATAAACATCATAATAGGAATAGGAAATCAGTACTATCTACAGAACCAACAGGGAACAGGAAGTCAGCACCATGGACAACCCTATCACAGAAATAAACATCATAATAGGAATAGGAAATCAGTACCATCTACAGTACCAACAGGGAACAGGAAGTCAGCACCATGGACAACCCTATCACAGCAATAAACATCATAATAGGAATAGGAAATCAGTACCATCTACAGTACCAACAGGGAACAGGAAGTCAGCACCATGGACAACCCTATCACAGAAATAAACATCATAATAGGAAATCAGTACCATCTACAGTACCAACAGGGAACAGGAAGTCAGCACCATGGACAACCCTATCACAGAAATAAACATCATAATAGGAATAGGAAATCAGTACCATCTACAGTACCAACAGGGAACAGGAAGTCAGCACCATGGACAACCCTATCACAGCAATAAACATCATAATAGGAATAGGAAATCAGTACCATCTACAGTACCAACAGGGAACAGGAAGTCAGCACCATGGACAACCCTATATTATCGCAGCACAGGAAGTCAGAAAGGCCTACAACTTATCATTATGAAACTGGAAACCACCTCAACATAGGAGAGTGTATCAATCCCACAAGTGCAGTAACAAGGCCTACAAAAATTGCCTTCAAAGTGAATGGGAAGTCTCACATTTCCTAAAATGAATGGGTAATGAGAGTAGCTCTGGTATAGTGGAAAGTCTGAGAATGAAGGAACCTGTGGGGCATCATCTTGGGCAGGGAGTAACACCAACACCATAACATCATACCACCTACTTATATATGGGGTTCACATTCAAATTCTGACAGGCACATACTGCACCATGCAACGTGTCTATGTACAGTCACATGGCAAGTTACTGGTACCTTTCAAAAAAGTGATCATGAAAAAGGTTTGACATTAATGGGGGATATTATCTCAGCTCCCCCGCACCCAATATCTTGTATGGCGTCCTATCAGAATAATAATGCATTCACCCTGGCCATGGAAATGTTATTTTTCTATTATAAACTCAAGTATGCAATGCCCCAGAACACTGGATTATCCCATACAATCTGGGACTATTGGCTTTTTTAACTGTAAAATATAGATTGATTTATTTTTGGCTCTCTCTACTTATTTTTTATATAAACACTTACCTGTGTGCTAGTTTTCATATAAAAGAGCTCACCTTAAACAAAAAAAAAAAAATCAGAATGCTCTATATAGTTTATTAAACCATAAGATACAATTGATTAAAAAAAAACAAGGTAAACTTAGTGTAGACCAAGCTTCCAACTAAGAAGAAGAAGTATCTGTGACCTCAATTATTTCCTAGTCTCTTAAATTGTGAGCATGCTAAGTAATGCCTGTGGGCTACTAGTATATTCTTTACTATTTAAAGAAAATACATTTGGAGATATTGTTACACAACCAATACTATTTTTTACTTTTTATTTTCCCTAGGGCACTCATAAAACTAATTGTATTATTTGTATTTGTATTTAAATAAATTAATACAAGTTATATCTCACTTTGCAGGGAGTGTCTATCCCATTTTAAAACAAACAAAATCTACAGTTTGGGTGTACCCTAGCCCTGTATGTAGATGTTGTGTACACTCACACATGTTTGCATTTATAAATACTGAATTCGTTCCCCAGAGTGTCAATAAACAGTTGGGACTTGAAAGTCTTGTTCCCCTGTCAGATTCCTGCTCCCATTCGCTCCAGAGTCCTTCATTTCCAGCAACTCACAAGCAAAAGGAAAAAAAACACACACACAAAGTGTGCATCCAGAGAATAGTGCAGGTGTGCGCTGACTGCAGAACAGCTGTGTTATTGCAATACAATGAGAGCCTTACATTAGCAGTAACTGCAGCGGTCACACAGACCACATCAAAGGCCCACACTCAGCCACAGTTGCTCGGCCTCTTTTAATAAAAAGACCATTTCATCCTGGCTTTTGAAGCTCAGGAACTGAGCGGCTGTCATGCCATGTATGATGGACTACCACAGATGACACCCGAGCAATGGTTTAGCTGGTGACTTTGTGCTTAAAGTTGGGGGAAACTAAACCAAAACAATGTCAGCATGCTAGGAACAAACAAACTACCGGCAGAGGCGTTCCACTGAGGCACCGTGACAACCCAAACATCCAATCAGTATATCAGAGTTTATTTTAACAGTTTACAAACACCCACAAGCGCTACAAATAGTAGATTCAAGCATCGGACACAAAGTTGTGATGTTGCAGTATGTTGTAGTGTTCAAAAGCAGTCACTTAATCATAGGCAGTGCTGGCCTTTATTATGTGCGACTAGGGTGACCACACAGGGTGTAACACCCAGAGGGTGCCCAGCAATGATCATGCCTAGGGTGCACCAAAAAATGCTGCACACCAGTTCGCTCACCAGCCCGCCACACAGAGCCGAAGAGAGCAGTGCGCGGGGTGACAAGCTGTTTTGGGACAAAGATTGCACCAGCAAGCTGTTTGGGGACGGACATGGCACTGTGGTAAATGGGTTATGTGTTACTTGGTGGAGTCGGGAGGGGGGTAAAATTGGAACTTTTTTTTTACCCCCACATCCCGCTCATAAGCTATTGTCTGCCCGCCACCCTTTACACTCTCCCTCATTCAAAATGGCCCTTGCCCCCTCGATTAAAATGGACCTCGCTTACCCACAATGCTTTATACCCCCTTCCTCAAAATACACCTTGTGCCTCTCACCCATAATACCCTTTACCTCTGATGTCATGGGGAGGGGCAACTGAACCACTAGGGCTGGCCCTGATCATAGACCTACAATCCCAGCATTCTAATACATTAGAAGAATACAACATATCAACCTAATTAGAACATCATCAGAGTGAGAAGTTGGTTTTGCTGATCTCATGAATAGTCATCCTTGAATCTTGGATTTTGGTTTTCTGTCTTTGATTTTATTTGTTGGCTGGAGAAATGTGATTTACAACACGAGCAGCCAAAAGGTCACTCCCCAGGTATTATTAGTAACATAGTCATTGAGGTTTAAAAAAACAAACATTCAGGTTCCCACATCCCTGTTGTTGCTCTTGGTTGGATTATGATCTGGGGCAGGACTGCCCTACCTGCTGCCATTATTTTCAAAATATTTTTCTGGTTTCGCATTGTAGCATTAGGTGGGTTTCCCTTACTGTATGGATGATGCAATTTAATGTTGATCCTGTATTAAATCTTTTTTTTCTTTCTAGTCACAATTCACCCACAATATGTGTAAAAAGCAGGCTCGCACTGAGGGTACTTTTTTAATACTGTTTTCCTATACAATATGGCTTCATACCTGCCAGTGTTCTAACCCCGCTTCCTGGGCGAATTTGACAGGACTAGACCCTAAAAACTAGGATTGTCCTATCAAACATGGGAGTGTTGGCAAGTATTTTGTTTCATGGATGAACCCGGAGACACTAGGTAAGAAGTGTAATTGACAAAAAAATGATTCCGAGCTACCCAGGTGGTACACACTGGATCAGAATGTATGACCTCCGCCCTCACCTCGTCTCCGGTGCCTCCCTCCAGCGCTCGACTCACACTTAACAATGAACAATGAAAGATATGCGGGAAAAACGGTAACTCCTGGAGCCAATTTAAAGGTGAAAAAAAGTTATTTTTATTCCATAAGATCGTGATAAATCCACAACGGTAGTGCAGGTATAAGAAAAGGAATAGCTTGATGCTTTTCGCGCTCCAGGCGCTTAATCATAAGCCTTAAGAAGTGTAATTGGGCTCTAATCAATGTATTTCCAATTCATTGTCTATAACACTGTTCCACACCCCGTGCTAGACTGAGAATAAAAACCAGCCCTGGAAAACATACTGCAACAAACAACGTCAGCCACTCTGGACATTAACCCTTTAAGGACAGAGCCATTGAAACATTTTTGTCCTTTCTGGACAATGCCTATTTTAACATTTCTGTGCTGTTTGTGTTTAGCAGTAATTTTCTTCTTTGTCATTTGCTGTACCCACACATATTATATATTGTTTTTATCGGGACAAGAAGGGCTTTCTATGGATGCCATCTTTTTGATCATATCTTATCATATTATTAAAAAAAATAATAAAATATGGTAAAAAAAAAAAAAATACACAAATTTCTTTGTTTTTATTTGAAACAACTTCTCCTCATCGACAATAGCGAACGAAAAAACATGCTAAATAGATTCTACTATTTCTCCTGAGTACAGGGATACCACCCATGCATAGGTTTGTTGGGTTGTTTGGGGGCTAAAATGCCAAATTTGTGAGGTGCAGTTTTTTGTTTTCCAACTTGAAATTTTTACATGCAGACAGCCTGCACCCATGTCCCATTTGGGACATATTTGAAGCCAGCTAGTGTATTTTACCCCATCAACCCATATATTTTTTAAAAGAAGACACCTTAGGCTATCTCAAATGGTGGTATTTTTACACTTTCCATGCACTAATTCTACCACCAGCCTTTGTCAAACTTTGTGGTAGTAATTTTTTTGTGGTTTTTTTCCACAAACCTTGTACTTCAGACATGAATTCACAGATTTTGGTATGTGTCACTGCCAAATAACACCCTAATAAGTGTTCAGCAACATCTCTTGAGTACAGGGATACCACCCATGCATAGGTTTGTTGTGTTGTTTGGGGGGTAAAAGGCCAAATTTGGTAGGTGCAGTTTTTGGTTTTCCAAATTAAAATTTTGACATGCAGACCGCCTGCACTCATGTCCCATTTGGGACATATTTGAAACCAGCCAGTGTATTTTACCCCATCAACCCATATATTTTTTAAAAGAAGACACCTTAGGCTATCTCAAATGGTGGTATTTTTACACTTTCCATGCACTAATTCTACCACTAGCCTTTGTCAAACTTTGTGGTAGTAATTTTTTTGTGGTTTTTTTTCACAAACCTTGTACTTCAGACATGAATTCACAGATTTTGGTATGTGTCACTGCCAAATAACACCCCAATAAGTGTTCAGCAACATCTCTTGAGTACAGGGATACCACCCATGCATAGGTTTGTTGGGTTGTTTGGGGAGTAAAAGGCCAAATTTGGTAGGTGCAGTTTTTGGTTTTCCAAATTAAAATTTTGACATGCAGACCGCCTGCACCCATGTCCCATTTGGGACATATTTTAAACCAGCCAGTGTATTTTACCCCATCAACCCATATATTTTTTAAAAGTAGACACCCTACGCTATTTCAAATGGTGGTATTTTAACACTTTCCATGCACTAATTCTACCACCAGCCTTTGTCAAAGTTTGTGGTAGTAATTTTTGTGTGTAGTTTTTTTTCACAAATATTGTATTTTAGACATAAATTCACAGATTTTGGTATGTGTCACTGCCAAACAATAACCCAATATGTGTTCAACAACATATCCTGAGTACAGGGATACCACCCATGCATAGGTTTGTTGGGTTGTTTGGGGGCTAAAGGGCCACATTGTGAAGGTGCGCATTTTCAACTTGGAATATTGACGTGTAGTCAGCCTGAGCCCATCTTTCATTTGGGACTTTTTTTTAAGTAGGACAGTGTATTTTACCCCAAAAAGTATATATTTTGTAAAAGTAGACACCCTAGGCTATTTTAAATGGTGTTATTTTAACACTTTCCATGCACCAATTCTGCCATCAGCCTTTGTCAAAGTTTGTGGTAGTCATTTTATTGTGTATTTTTTCCCACATACATTGCACTTTAGACACAAATTCACATATTTCGGTATGTGTCACTGACAAACAATACCACAATATATGTTCAGCAACATCTCCCGAGCACAGGGATACCACCCATGCATAGCTTTGTCAGCTTTGTTAGGGGTTGAAAGGCTACATTTGAGAGGTGCGCTTTTTGATTTTCAAACTTGGAATTTGAACATGTAGAGCAAGGAAGGGGTTAATAGCTCTTATAAGAGCCTTTGTAGTACTGTACAAAAAAATTAACCCCTAAAAATGCACAGACAAGAAAAAAATTTCTGCTGTGCAGTGATCAGTGGCAGGGAAGGAGTTAATACACTACACTATACAAAAGGTATGGCTTTTATAAAAGCCCTTGGGACTCACAATTTATTAACATTTTATTTAATTTATTACAATTTAAAAATTATGTTATACAGATCTGTCTCTTTCCCTCACTAAAACTCAAGTGAGGAGAGGGAGGCAGATCCATATGGGTCAGAACAATATTTACGAACCAGACGAATGGTGATGCTCATCTGAGAAATCACCAAACCACCTTTGCCACTGATCGGCTGTTACTGATCGCTATACACGCGTTCAGACAGCTTCAAAAGGAATACACGTAATCCCCTAGTGGGTATAATTAACCCCTAGTGAGTATGACAAAAAAAATGCTGATAGCAAAAAAAAATCCTTCGGCGACTAGATTGCTCCATATGCGCTGCTTAGGCAGTGACCATATGCACTGCTTAGGCAGTGACCATATGTGCTGCTTAGGAAGTGATATACGGCAAGGAAGGGGTTAATAGCTCTTAAAAGAGCCTTTGATATACTGTAATAAATCAAAGTAAAAAAAAATAACCCCTAAAAAAATGCACAGACAGCAAAAAATGTGCTGCTGTGTAAGATCACTGCGTACACAGCGATCAATTGCAGGGAAGGGGTTAAATACTGGAAACGGCTTTTATAAAAGCCTTTGGGTCTCAATTCTATTAAATATATTATAATTAAAAACTTACATTATACAGCTCTGTCTCCCTCACTAAAACTCAAGTGAGAGGGAGGCAGATCTACACGGGTCAGATCAAATATTTACACATATTGATCTAACCAGACGAATGGTGATGCTCATCTGAGCAAACGCCAACCCGCCATTGTCACTTATCAGCTGTTACTGATCGCTATACATGCGCTCAGACAGCTAAAAAATTTTTTACGTTAAACGTAGTCCCCTAGCGGGTATAATTAACACGTGACGGGTGTAATAAAAAAGTTTTAAAAAAATTAAAAATGCTTCTGCAGCAAGATTGCTGCATTTGCGTCAGATCGCTGATTAGGCAGTGATCTACGGCAAGAAAGGGGTTAATCTCTCTTAAAAGAGCCTTTTTTTATACTGTAATGAATTACAGTAAAAAAAAATAACCCCTAAAAAATGCACAGACAGCAAAAAATGTGCTGCTGTGTATGATCACTGCGTACACAGCGATCAATGGCAGGGAAGGGGTTAAATGGCTTTTATAAAAGCCCTTGGTGTTTAAAATTTTATTAAATATTTTTTTTATTATTTTATTTTATTTTTTTACTTGATCTGATCTGTCTCTCTCCCTTACTAAAAGTAGTAAGGTGAGGGAGGCAGATCAATACTTGTCAAAGGCAATATTTACTAATATTGCCTTTGACAGTATGATAAGTGCTCATCAGAGCACTTACCATACATGCCTGCACACAGATCACATAGATCTGCTGTGCCGGCATCGATTGGCTCCCCCTAGAGCATCGGAAGTGAAATACTTTCACTTCCGATGCTCTTGCCATTAGAAGGGAAGCGCTGCCTGTATAGGCAGCGTTCCCTTCTACTGAGCCGATGGGGTCGCTCAGGAGAGCGACCACCATCGGCTCTGGGGCAGCTGAAGGTGTTGTTAAGTGCCTCGCTAGCGAGGCACTTTAACAACACCGCAGATGCTTAGAAAGCGAACGATTGTTCGCTTTCTAAGCACATGTGTGCAGCGGGCGCAGCCATTTTTAAATGGCTGCTACGATCACTCCGTGGTGTGATCGTAGCGCGCC
The DNA here is from genome assembly GCA_036172795.1 of Pelodytes ibericus. NCBI lineage: Eukaryota > Metazoa > Chordata > Amphibia > Anura > Pelodytidae > Pelodytes > Pelodytes ibericus. The sequence goes on from CM069865.1 coordinate 16,228,004, forward strand.
CCTGCACATTTGGGGGGTGTTGCACAATGCCTCTACCTAGAGGCATTGTAGCAACACCGTTAGAGTAAAGAAAGCGACCGCTGGTCGCTTTCTTTACTCCATTTAGTGCATGACGTGCCAGGCACGTCAGCTGTCGGCAAGTCCTCGATTTGCCGTGACGTGCCTGGCACGTCACCTGTCGTTAAGGGGTTAATAATTCAGGTGTCAACATGTAGTACAATCCAGTCGCTTTATTCAGTCCATAAGCCATATAAAAACACATAAGCAGAGCAATAAATCTAACGCGTTTCGCAAATACATACTTACTAATAAGCACTCATAAGGAGGCAGCTTGTGAGTAATCATGTGTTTGTGAAACGTGTTGGCTTTATTGCTTTGTTTGTGTGATTTTACATGGCCTGTGGATGGAATAAAACTATTGGATTTTATTACAGTTTGGCACCTGAATTATTTATATGCAGAGTGGCTGACATTGTTTGTTGCAGTATGGATCTTATTATGTCTCATTGAGGCATCATTGAGTTTTGAGCTTTTTTTATACTATAACAACAAGTTTTCTGTGAAAAATTGTATACCAGCACCATAGCATTGCACCATTCTACCAGCACCACCGCATTGTATCGTTATACCAGCCCCACAGCACTGCATAATTATACCAGCCCCGAGAATTGCAACATTATACCAGCCCCACAGCACTGCATAATTATACCAGCTCCCCAGCATTGCAACATTATACCAGCCCCCCAGCATTGCAACATTGTACCAGCCCCCCCAGCATTGCAACATTATCCCAGGCCCCTAGCATTGCAACATTATACTAGCCCCACAGCATTGCATCATTATAGCAGCCCCACATCATTGCAACATTATACCAGCCACACAGCACTGCAACAATGTTTTATTTTTCATAATAGAGAAAACCATGCATATATAAGGCACATTTGATTAATACAGTATTAATAGATTGGAGAAAAATGAAAGGACATAAGGGTTTATATATAAAGAGCAAACTCTGGTGCAAAGTGGTAAAAGTGGAGCAATTAGCAAGGAACACACAGCCCCAGGGCAGGGGGCCCATGTGACATTTCCCAGTATAGCCAAAGTCCTCACATTGACTTCTATGGGAAGAATTTGGCTATATTCATATTAGCCAAGGTCCTCCCAAAACAAGCCACAGCTCTCCCCAAAGTCTATGGCACCATTTTTTACGGCAAAAACCGGAATTACTGCATTAAACTCTTCATCAATAATACTTTTGGTTATCCTTGTTTCAGAGGTGTGCTATATATTCTCCCTTTGTCTTAGGAAAAAAAGTATTTTATATAAATTGATTGGTTTTTATTTTAAACTGATTCTTACATTTTTTTATTATGTTTATATTTTAATATTCCGGTGTGGACATAATGAACACATTTTTTAATATGGATTTTATTTATTTATTTATGATATATTGGTTTTATTGAATGGTTATATGGTGCACCTTATATACTATACCTTTAATGGTTCTGAATACTTATATAGGTGCAAGTTTCACAGGTACATTATTTACAACTAGTTGTTTTATGGTTTGTGTTAATTTATAATACCGTAGGTGGTGAGATTGGACCATTTGCACATCTCTGGTTGGTCTGTGCAGGTGCACGGCTGGTTTGTGTACAGTCCTGTAGCCTATTCCATTGGACTGCCTCTAGTGACGCGGGTGAATACTATATTCTAACACCATCCTGACTGCCTCATCTATTACACTATCATTTGCTGTTTGTTCCCTCCCGTGCTTTGTTTGGTTCTTTTCAGCATGTACAGATACAGTAGAGGTATCAGCTCTTGCAAACGTACAGTCTCGTGGGTAGAAATAACTTGAAACACACACACCAAGCATCTGGAGAGGTTGTATGTCTGTGCTCATGGGAAAAAGATTGCTCCAAAGTTATATCAGAATCGGAAGAGATTATTTCCTGTGGTTTATTAAATGTGTAATAAAAGCACGGATATTGTGACCTGGGAGTCAATACATCAACCAGGCAGTAAATCATTCTGTGGTTCAGTCATTCGCCACAAAAGCTCCAAATGACTTCCTCATATTGTTGTGAATTGTCTTTCTCAGCCATGGTGAGCCCCCTACTAAGCCTGTGCTGATAAACAGCTCAGGGGAAACTGCAGAAATACACCTGCTCTGATGCACTGCAACTCTCATCACGCTCAACTAGCTAGAGGCTCACAAATCTGATCTGCATAGAGCAATGTTACTTTATAAATGTAAAGTGAATCCAGGGCCAAACATAGGTGTGCAGACCGCACTGCGGGACCACCTCCCGCCTCCCCCTCTCTGCCAATCATCGGCGGTGGTGGGTTTTAGCTATCAGATAACAAAACTGTTTTTGAAAAAATGCATTACTTGTTTGAGTTTCGTTCCTCTGCCCCCTTCACTCCATTTTGTCTGCCCTGCTCTTATTAGTGGCCCCACATGTATGTACTGGGTTACACAGATGCATACTAACAGGGGGGATGTAGGCCACACCAGGTGCCACACCGGGTGCCACAGGGTCCTTGCTGAAGCAACCCACTTTGAGGGATTACTGTCAATAGCCCCCAATGTAGCCACTGCGCAAGGCCACATTTGTTCTCCTGCTAGAAGAGCTCAGCCTGTCATATAATGCATAGTGAAATCTTTAAATATTCTCCCTTTTCACCAGTGCATTAGCTCACCAAGTTTGTCCCTGCACAATGCATAGGTAATGGTCATCTCAACTCACCTGCCACTCACCGACCAGTGTACTATCTCTAGCTAGGCCCACTAGACCCAGGCCTAGGGGGGCAGACAGGAAGGAGTAGCCGCAGACTGAAGTGGGTGACATAGTGGTGGTACTTCCTTTCTCACTGCCTAGAGCACACTGATCTGCCATGCATCCAAACTGTCTCGCTTTTCGGGAAACAGGAAGAGCTCGGCAAGATACCGGTATTCGGGACTTAAATCCTGGTGTCTCAATCTCATTCTCCAGTGTCTGGGACACTGAATAATAAGTAATACCCATGTGCAGTATCACTGCCGGTTTCAGTGACCGCGTACACGGTAGTGCTGACACTTGACCTCCCAAGCTCTGTCCCCCTGCGTCCTGATTTGCGGGGACAGAGGTTGGTTGGTATGGATCTATACTTCCTCCACTAGATTCCCATAGTTGTCAACAACGGCCATGTCTCCAGGGACACATATTTGTATTAAGTGCAAAAAAACTACATGCTGCAGAGCATGCAAAGTGTAGCCCAGCAGTATGTAGGATGGATATACGCACAGACACAATCCAATTAATTAATCATGGTAGGTCCCATGAGATCTCCACCCTGATTAATTAGATTCTGTCTGTGTGGATATCCATCCTACATACTGCCGGGTTGCACTTTGCATGCTCTTTCTGCAGCATGTGAAAAAAAATATGTGTCCCTGGAAACATGGCCGATGTTGGCAACTATGGATTACCAGGGAGCAATTGGGTGCTGCGCGAAGGGTGTGGGGCAAAATGGTGTAGTGGAAAGGTTATCTAAGGAAGGGGGCAACCAATGACGGTTAGGGGTCCATGAGTTTAGTCAGGCATAGGGCAGCACAGAACCTAAACACACCACTGTTGCTGTCATTGTGACCAGACAACTGTGACTCCCCTTGGTTAGTGAGAAGTAAGTTGTAGGAAATGTAACAGGACAGCAAATATTTACTACCTGGGCAAATATATCCCTACTTACACATTACACGCCATGAGTTAAATAGAGGTACGTTTAGGGGTTCATTCATGAAAGAGGGAATTGCAAGGAATTAACCACGAAACTTCAACCATAAGGCCAAAGTAGCGATTTGGAAAATTTCTCCTGTTCAGCTGCATTGGGGGAAAAAATCCAGCTCGGCTACTTTGGCCTTAAGTTTGAGAATTCCCATCTCATTTGCCTGCAATACCCTCTTTCATGAATAAATCCCTAAGGATTCTACATTAAAGGCGCACGCCAGTAAAGAAAATATCAACTTTTTAAAATTATTGTATCCTAAGGATAGTGTACTTCCTGTGTCTAAATAAACAAAAGTAATCAGTGTTTGCGCCCCTGCTTGGTGCTCACTCATAGACTGGAAATATACTAAACATACGTTTTGGGTTTTTTACAAAAATTCTTTCCAAGTTCTATAAAATAGCCCCCCCCCCCTGGTCTGTGTAATGTGTGTACACCCACTATTTTTATTAGTGAAAAGGGGGGGGATGAAAAAATGGTAAAGGTTTCGGAAATTGACAGAAGTAATGCGGAAGAAGTTATAGTCGCTCAACTGGTTCATGAAAAAAATAAATACATTTTAAGGTCCTTCGCTGTTATTAAATGTTTACTCTATTGGGACCTTATTTCTAGCCCCATATGTAACAAAAAATAAAAAAGTTTTAAAGTAAATACAGTAATGGTAAAAATGTCATCATTGGAATATATATGTAAAAGAAAACTATACATATTACCTGCAAAAAAATGATGAGCCTATCCCCCTATTCTTCTTCTCAAAGATTAAAATGTTTCACCTGGTTGAGCATGATGGGATTTTAAGTCTATGGCAGCACAGGCACCTTAGTTTGTTTATCCTTTTTCAGTGTAGCTTGGTGTCTCTACAGATGTTTTAGCTCTTTTCTGTATTTACATTGTGGGTGAGATCACACATATAAAATCAATTCTATTTCCTGCTCATTACACCTAGTGTGAGAACCAGGAAACTGAATGGGCAGGAGATGAGAAGGCCACCATTTACACCTCCGTAATATATAACCAGTCATATTTACCCTTCCTCTGGAGACTTACTATATTACACATTAGAAGCCTATGGGTGATGATTCACTAGTTTATTTGCCTATGATGCCTTTAGGCCATTTACTAAGGAGGATCCAAAGTTAAAATGTAATTTTCTCTTCCAAACTCACTTTGGTGCAAGTTAAAGATCACTGCTTGTATAGTGCACAAGCTTTTTTCCCAGTGTGATTTGATGCAGGCATTCTTCATAAATTACATTTTTTAATATTTGACTCAAGCCCTCCCCCAGTGATTACTCTGCATGTTTACTGCAGGTGCAGCAGCACTGATTATATAGACACTGATGATATAAAGTTTTATTTCATTTAGTCACTTCCTGTGCTCCTGGAATTTAATACATTGTGTGGACTCTAAGTGACCTTGCTCTTTTACACAGTAGGCTCTCTTAACAGTGCAACACATTGTTTTATGACATCACTTGAGAGACAGGAAAATGCCATTCCTTTGATTGAAACTATTTTCATTGTTTCCTGCACAGAAAAAAAAAGGAAAAAGAAAATCACTTTGACTCAGCTAGTGTGGGCAGTCCTTGTTTCTTGCAAACTGCTGTAATTTCACAATTTCATCAAGCTGTAAGTATTTTATATTTTAAGCAATGCAAAATGTAAAACATGCATTTGAAAGCACCTTAATATACATTAATATTGGGAAGATACATTTTGGGCACCAGACAATCCCTTTAATCTGTGCACTTCCCTGTCATTCTGCTACAAAAATGTATAGATCATTTTTGTATTGCTTAGGTTTGTGGGGTTATGTTCCCAGAATGCACCTTGCTTCAATAAGAAGAGAAAAGAGCAACAATGTTGCAAACAGAAAATGTCTGACACTCTGCAAACCAGCTGGTCACCTGACTAAAAGAAACTTTATTTTCTAGAGCAAGGTACAAAAAAACAAAAATCTAAACCTTCCCAGTTCATTTCAATTGCAGGGAATTGAGAAGGGAATTTCAAACTTAAGGCTAAAGTAGCCAAGATACCATTATTTACATATAATTATATAATTTACTATAAAAAAAATTTGATGAAAAACTGAAAAAACTTTACTAACGCTAATAAAACAAATGTGCTTAATTGATTCTAATATTTGTTCTCATATGCAGAACATATGAAATCCCTGAAATTCCCAGTAATTCCATACCCCACCTTGTGTAATATACAAATAATGGCTTCAGGTCTCCTCCACCCTGTTTACAGTATCACTCATTGGCTCCTAACCAATAGGGTCTCATGCAACATTTGAAAACTGACCTAAAATGCACTACCAAGAATGCGTAGGCCTGCTGCGCCAGGCATAACAAAATTATGTGATTTTTTTGCCTACCCTCTTATTTTTTGTTTCCTCCCCATCCTTGATTGAATTTTCAATCAAAACTGATTTATAAAAAAAACAATAATAATGCCTTAAGGTGATTTCACAAACAAGAGACAAATTTAAAGCACAGTGTTTTTTATTACTTTTTTTATTAAAAATTCTCACATTCAGCCATGCAGGCACAAAAGTAGAAACCTGACTAAAGGGATCAGGACCAGATGTGGTCACTAGATGGCAGTATAAACTCAATTATTAAATAGAAGCAAATATCTACTAAGTATAAATTGGCCAACTTTACATATGGCCCCTGGGAATATCTATTTAAAGATTTCTTTTCAAAAGGTGCCTGTGTCATAAACAAAATAACTTTAATTTATCATGCTCTGCTCTACAGAACTTATAGTATGTGTAAATCTATAGGCCAGGATGGGAGGTCACCTTCCATTAGTAGAGCACACATATTATGAGTTGATAGCCTAGCAACTAGAAGACAAAAAACTTTTTCTCTGATATTACTCTTTTATCCCACCTAAGCAATGTCCCCCCTCCACCTTATTACTCAGGGCTATAACATAAAAACTTACACATTCTTAGAGCACATAAGGGTCTATTCAATAAATAAATACATTTACCTATATTGGAGAATTTTTCCAGCTCTTCTACATTGGCTTAAAGTTTTAAATTCCCATCTTAATATACTTAATATCAGGATTGGCTAAATAGTATGAAAGCTAGTTCACAGATCGCTGGACGTTCAGTTTGATTTGGATAATGAGATGTTTTTTCGGTCTTCCCCCCTGAGACCCTCTGAGAGTTCTCCCCGGTCTTAATTTGTATAAATGTGATTCTTTGGTTTGATGAGTTAATAATAATGATCTTATATAATGAATAAGAAGATAATATAAAAGAATATGATGGAAATTTGCCATAATCAGGGGTTACTACCCTCAGGCCAGCAAATGATCTGGGAGTACTGAGGCATGGGGCAATTCTTTAGGTCATTCTGCTCTCTTACTTGAGTCTATCAGCTGGGGCTGCATCGCTTCTCAATGGGTCAGTTCATAGTACTTTTTATCCATTTGTCTGTCTATCAATCCCTGTACCTTATCTTTTACTATATCTGGCTTGCCTGTCTATCTGTGTCTATCTTTGATTATAATGGATGGGCTCGATGAAGTTGCACCATGGGCTGTTGTATTGTTCTTGCTCCCCATTATCACCCCCCCCCCCCCCTCTCTGGGGCCAAAAGATGCCATCCTTGGTAGGTTAGTCCTGACAAACATATGCCAAATCATGTACAATATCACAGGATCGCCAGAAGGTGGCGATACAATCCTATGAGGCATTGCTGGCCAAAGTTCCATGATGGAACACCATACAACCTATGGGCTTATCAGCAAAAAAAAAAACAAAAAAATAAGGCTTCCTCAAAATAACCATAAACTTATTTTTGCCCCAAAGTGTAAAAAAAAAATCAAGATCCAAAGGTCTAGGTAGTGTTTTCTAGCAGACCAAGTCCTGGTAGTATTATCCACCATGGCAGACCTTGTTACCCAAAAAGTATTTAGTGGTCCATGGTGCAATTTCATCAGCCCTGTTATCTTCGGAGATAGACGCAGACAGGCGAGACAGATAAAGTACAGAGATTGATAGACAATTGGATAGATAGTTTGGTATATTGGGGCATTTAGAAGTTAAAAATGGTGCAACCCCAGCCCATTAAGTAAGGTTAGAGAGCAGCTGGGAGAGGCTTTGTCTAAACACAGAGTGACAACATCGCTGTTCAGGTATGCTTTTAGAAAACAGTCTATGCTGTCTCCTTTTTGTGACATCATCTTATGGCACAGCATACAAATATATATAGTAATAGTATATTGGAGTAATCCATTTGCAGTGCAGGAAACACAAATTTAAAAAAAAGTTTTCCCATTTTTCTTCTGCAATTCAATTAAAATAATAATAATAATAATATATATATATAACCTACATTTCCTATGAAAAAATACTATTTAGATGATACCATCATTTAGCCATATCTCCCAACATTTCAAATGGCCAAAGAGGGACGTTTTGGGGTAGTGGTGCAAGGTGTGGCTATTGTGATGTTAAGTCATTTTGCTTTGTGACGTTATTAGTTTAACTCTTCTTTTCCACCTTAGTTTTTTTGTGGCGGGGTTTATTATGAAGCTATTTATGTAGATCATGGAGTTTGTCATTTTGGAATAAGAATAAGGTATTTTATTTACAAATAATAGTACATTAGCTCAGTTAGTGCATTGTAAACACACAGCATTAGGAGCTGCAATGCTCTGTGATATTCTGACACACGCCGAAAGTTTCGTGCTATTGAAAACAAGGACAGAGGGATTCGGGCCACTTGGGAGGTATGGGATCTATAGCATAGCATGGGGGCATTCTCCGAGCAGCAGTGAAAGGGTGCGAGCGGTCACGTGACGGGCAGCACCGCCAGCCCAACCTTTCCAGACACCAACCCGGGGAGGCGTGGTCTGGCGGTGACGTCACGCCGTGTCTGTGAGCTGCTTTGGGCTCCGTAATGGCGGCGGGGCAGACAGAGGAGAGTGGCTCAGTGTCCTAGTGAGAAGCCCCAGGGACAAGATGGGGAACTGCCTCAAGTCTCCCACCTCGGATGATATCTCTCTGTTGCACGAGTCGCAGTCTGACAGGGCCAGTACCGAGGGGGACCAGGAGCCACCGCCCCCATACCAGGTAAGCCAAGCCCAGGGCTGGGCACCAACTCCTATCATGCTCACACACCGCTTCCAAACCGCAACACCCATCGCCCCTTTCTCAAATGGGGGGGGTGGTGTTCTCTACTCTGTCACGCGCCTTGCAAACCACTAAACCCCCATCACTCTCATCCAGCTGCGTGGGCATTGGCTGGCCTGTGCCAACCGCAGACAGCTATTGTGTATAGCAGCCAGTGCTGGGCAAATCCCAGGAGCCAGGGAGCCATGACTCCTCACATACTAAAAGATAATAATCTGCCTGAGCCATGCACCCTTTACAGATCAGCATCATTATATCTGCAAGGCAAGGGGGGCAGTAAGGGCAATGGATTTGGTGTTACATACGGTAAATGTCAGCACTCATTTGTTTTCATAATTTAAGCGTGATCTATTATTGCATATAATATGGATTATATGTGCTGTCTTGTAGACAGGTTTCAAACCTGTCCTTTATAACCTGAAATGGGATTTAAAAGTCCAATTTAACTGGTTGGATGAGGATTAAATGGTTTGGGGGCAGTATGGTAGAATATAAGCTATTATGAAAATAAATATAATCATTGTCTGACAAAAACCATCTGATATATAGGTTTAATATATGTACTAAAATACCATAAATAAAAAAGTGTATGTATATATATGTGTGTGTGTGTGTGTGTGTATATATATATATATATATATATATATATATATATATATATATATATATATATATATATATATTATAATTTATGGGATTTTAGTACATATTTTAAACCTGTATTTCACACTGTTCTACTGGGCTTCATATTTAGTGTCCCTACTGTGTGCTATGCAGTAACATACTTCTTCTCCAGCTAGGTAATTATCTCTGTGTTTAATCTCACAGACACCAATATCTATCATTTTATGCAGGAGGTTTGCGCAGAAAATATACGTAATTGCCGTGTTACTGTGGCTATGTTTGGGCGGTGCCTGCATAGTGCAACACTACAGAACATATTACTTGGCTAGATATTAAGCAGCCATGAGTGAGGGATATGATCCGTGTTGCAGAAGTGTAAAGGAAACTATTGTAAATCTATATCACCCTTATTACGCTTTAAAAGAAGCCTTCGACTACCTCATCAATTTCAATCCTAACTGTATATGATGGGCACAGATGTTGGCACACCTTCAAATATTGCAGGAAAAGTTAAATGAGTGTATTACTTCACTCAATACTGTGCTCAAATGCACTAATACTTACTGTGTGGAGAACTCAAGAGATGTTGCATGAGCTATTTATTACATTTATGGACATTGCAAACCATCACGCAATCTACTTGTGTAAAATGAATGTGTTATATAGGGGCTTGGTAAATATTAGAAACTTTAGGAGCCAGCCTAGTTGTTATAAGAAGCCAAGACCGTGATACTGCCATAGAGTTCAGTGTAAAACTGTCATAAAAGTTTGGAGCTGTCAGTAGAGGATTTTCTGGCCCCCTGGGATTTGGCGATCCTGGTATAAATCACCATTTTGGAACCACAGTAACCAAATGAATGTTCAGGGGGTTTTTTTTGTTTGTTTTTTATACTTTTGCCTTTTAGTTGCTCTATTTACCCAGAACTCGCACTGTGTACAAAACTTACCCCATGTTGTGGCGTAAACATGGTGAAATATCACAACTTCCTCTTAACCCTTCCACAGTCTGTTATTACGCTAAACCAGCATCACTAAAACGGAAAAATGTTGTTTTTTTTTCAATAGTTTTAAATCCCTCTTTCATGTCATGAAAAGTTTGTAATTTGTATACATTTTTGTTTTATTCTCCATAAAAATATTTCATTGTGCTTTAATTAATGACCCAATGTGCTTGTTTTTTTTTTTTTTCTTCGAATTTTTTGTTTATTTTCTCTGTTTTTGGTGATTAATTTATATTCAGGAATATTTCCGTACTGATTCCGTTGTCTGGCATTTGGTGTGGTTGATTAAAGAGTGTTTGTGTCTGTACTTGTATCACATTAGTCAGCTGGGAGTTGACAATAAGGTCAGCATGTCTACCTGTGTTTGGGTGCAGGCTTACGGCCTAGTTCATTGGCTCGCCGCAAAGCTTCCTTTGTTATGTTCAGGATGGTGATCTCACTGTATGTAACAGGGGGGAAAAAAACTGCAGTGAACACCCTACCTCCCTCTCAAGCAACTTATTGACCTCTGTGTCGAACAGAAAATAAACCTGTTCAGTTTCACATCACAATACCCATTAGAAGTGACTAGTGGCAAATCTAACCGCATGTACCACGGAATGGTCTGAGAAAAATCCCTGACCCATTGCGCTGGCCAGTGTAGCTAACCAAGAGTTAATTTATCTTTGTTTTAATACTAGGAATGCCTGCGTTTTATTACTTCTTTTCATGCAGTGTTTGCAGCCGGCATTTCTCCCAAGTTTACGTGTTTTGTCCTTGCGATTTTTCGAAATGAAGTGTGTTTTTCAGTCTCTGCAAACAGAGGCGGTGGTGTATATATCCAAACGCCGTGCTTGATCAGCAGGTTTCCCTTTGTTAATTGTTCCAGTCCTTTTGGAGGAATTAGGCATGTTACGTCTGTACTTGGAGGTGGGAGGGGAGGAGGGATATTCAGACTATTTCTTCTTAGCTGTGCTGGAAACTGAACAAAGGATTGAGAAGTTCAACTCTTGGTGCAAATCAAACTGCCTTGGTTTTAGTTTCTGTCCTTGGCCTTACTCTTCAAGATAGGTTATATCTCTGTGTTGTGGGATTAAAATGTCTTTATTTTCATTTTATTTTTATTTTTTATGTCCTTTTTAACTGTTCACGGTGCAGCTACTCTGTGTGTAAACCTTTGTCAAAATGGAATGTATTTTATTACAGAGCTGGACAAATGCATGTTTAATTTAGGAGCCAGGAAGGTGATCTTAGAACGCAAGATATAGCTATCTGCCTCCCAGGATTTGTTCTGCACTGTATTATTAAGATGGGGGCTATTCACTATAACTGAACGTGCAATTTAACTGCAAAAATTCCAACTCGCCTATCTTTCGAATGCCGCTAATAAAATGTCTGTCACCTAAACATAATTTTAAGGTGGGAATACCTAGTGTAAGAATTGAGCTATAGATTCTTAGCAGTACAGTTTTTGTATTTTTTTTTGGGATACACATGTATGTCTATGGTGTCTCAAAACATGTATCAAACATTCCCATTGAATGTAGTTAATATGCATATCAAACCGCGGGTGATGTCATTAATAGGAGACACCGCAGACCTATTTAAAACACATGGCCATCTGCTAATGATATATACAGATCATCATTTGTTATGCTCTAAATTCACAGCGTAAACAATGTTTAGGTAATGAGACCCCTTAACAACCAAGCTCCAAATGGTGTTTTTGTTTTCCTTGCCCCGATCGCAGAATGATGGGTATCAGGGACGCCGAGCCCCTGCCATTGTTTTGCGATACCTTGTGACGTCACGGAGGCATGCCAGAACCTGGGAGTTTAGGCATTGGTTTCGGAAAATGTAGATGGTGTTCACTTTGAGCCTCATCTGACGGTTCGGAGCCCGCTTCAAGTCTCTGCAGTGTGATCTGTAACAACAAATAGAAAATAGTCCCAGATCCGCACAAGATATAAAGTCCCGGTGCACGGACTTTAAGATGTCTCCCAAATCTTCAAATAGCAAAAAATGAAAGACCAGCACTCGGTTGTAAAGTGATGAATTTTTAATCACACATAGGCAACGTTTCAATCCTTGCAGATCTTTCTCAAGTTGATCTGTAACAAAGCTCTTGGGGTGGCCGGGACGAGCTGCTGTTCAAAGGACACTCTATGCCGTCACATTGTCATTTGGGCCATGTCTGTTATTACATCATAGAACGTCCATTTATTTTTGCAGTTTTCCTGCCCAGAATGTGGTGTTTTTTAGAATTCAGTTCTTCCTGTTTTAAAAAGTTGTGGTAAAATGTTATATTTACCATACAGCTCAAAATATTCCTTTTTCAGTGAATGTGGAACTTCACAGCTAGTAGATATAGATAGATGAGTTACTCTAAATATAGAAGTGTGCACATTTTAGAATCCATAGCTGTAAGAGCTGGTCTACACTACATTCAGGGTTAGAAAGACCGTGGCAAGTTTAAATTAAAAATAGTAAATACTGCTTTTCATTTTTAGGGCAAGCTAGGAGCCGGCCTATTACTGATTAGCTGGACGTCGGTGAGCTAGCTTAAAGCCTGTCCACATACACGTCATTCTTTCCCTTGTTTTATTTGGATTCTACCGCATCAGCGGTTTTAAAAGTTCAAAATACAGCAGGCCTATTCAGGAGAAAAATGTCAGCATGTGTAAAAAACCCTCTCTGTGGCAGAATCCATGTATGTATGGCCAAGTTAGCATCTTCTATTATGTATGTGTCAAACTTGCACCAGAGAACTACTGCTATAAATAAAAATAAAAAAAATGGGAAACTGGGTAGATTTCAGTAAAACATGCTCCCAGTTGAGAAAGAGGAATGTTTATGTGTGTGTGTATATATATTTGTGTATGTATGTAAGTGTGTGTGTGTATGTGTATATATATATATATATATATATATATATATATATGTGTGTGTGTGTGTGTGTGTGTGTGTGTGTGTGTATATAAAAATTATGCTGACATATCCCTTCTGCCAAAAGTTTGAGGCTTTTTTTTGTATGTTTGTTTATCCTAAATACTGCCAAGCACACAAATTACTTTTGGGAGTCCTTTTTAACATTAGGAATACTATATTTTACATTTCCTGTGATACCCATGATAGATTAGGCTGTCTCCAAGATTCCAATTGTTTTTTATTTATTTTTTTATAAAAAATTCCTAAACTCCTAAGAAGAATGCATTACAATTCCAAAACCTTCCACCCATGTCCCTGCTTGCCCTCTGACGCCTCTATACACCCTGCCATATTTGCATGATTATCAGACTGATTTAGGACAGTTTGCATAGGTGCTCAGCAAGTCATTACACAAGTGTGGAAGCAGTGAAGCATTTGTTATGCTTAAAATAGAGATCTGCCTAACACCCAGCAACCCCCCCCCCCCCCCCCCCCATATCAGGCATTGGTGTATTTTGGTGTTTGAGTGGGCCACCTCCCATGAGACCTAGTCTTCATGGGATTGAGTCCATAACAGCTGATGAGCCAAATGTTTGTCTATCCCTGTTCTTCATCCATGAGGTTGGCTTTCCTGCCATGCATATTAATCTGATAGAGCAGGGTCGATGAGTGCTTATCCCATGACGAAGCAAATCCCATTGCTCCCTAGCTGCCTCCATCATATCCTGCTCGGCAGTGATTCATTTGCAACCAGGAAGTGAGGTTGATTATTTACATTCTTCAGAACAGACGTTTCTATCAGTAATAATAATAATTGGGTTCACAAGCATGTGTGCTGTGACATGCAGACATTGTGCTTCATTACAAGCTACGTGTGCAATTTTAATTGTAAGCAGTGCTGAGTATTTGCCCAGTAACGTGCCACTGAGGTGGGTAATCTGTGTACTTTAGTGGTCAGTCTTGGGCATTGACCTTTTGTATAATTTGGGCAACTAGCACATTACCTCTCGACTTTGCTTGTCATCAGGCAGTCTATAGTTGGCTGAGGGTTGTGAGCAATGTTTTCCAACTACTGAAGGGGTATAGGACCATTAGGATGATGTCAGTTAAAACTAAGCCTTGTTTTGTCAACCATCGCTGCTCAAATCATGTTTGTTTTGGTACATGAGGCCCATCGTGTAACCTCACACTGAATCCACCTACCAAACTGGCCACAAACTCAGGTTGTTTATTTTGCCACGTGGCTGTGTGCTATTAATAAACTACGGACGGCAGAGTTATTTGGCATTGCCAGTATTAATCTCTAGTTCAGCTGTGGTCTGCTAAGCGGCACACCAGTCCTGTGTGACATTTAACCTCGACTGTAAACCTGGCGTGTTGGAGCCTTCCGCACATGTTCTCCAAGAGCAGGGCCAAGCTGTCAAGCGAGCTCATTTCCTTCTCCTGCACTGAACACATACGTCTGTGTCTAGGGAAAATCTCGTAACAAGACTGGTCTGTTCTGCCATCTGTAAGGGTCCGGTAGAAGGCTGGCGGTGTTTGCATTTAAGAAAGATCTCTTCAGTTCCATGAGCTCGGAGCTCACATTCGGACACGTGAGCAGTGGAGGACTTTTAAGGAGCAGAAGAAATCTATTTTTCTTTTTCTTACTTTGTGTGTGTGTGTGTGTGAGTGAAAGACTGTGTGTGTGTGTGTGTATATGAGTGAGTGAAAGACTGTGTGTGTGTGTGTGTATATGAGTGAGTGAAAGACTGTGTGTGTGTGTGTGTATATGAGTGAGTGAAAGACTGTGTGTGTGTGTGTGTATATGAGTGAGTGAAAGACTGTGTGTGTGTGTGTGTGTATATGAGTGAGTGAAAGACTGTGTGTGTGTGTGTGTGTATCTTTACTTATTTCTCTATATTTACAGGTAATTGTCTATTTCTTGATAGCCTTTTCAATACCAGGCATATATATTATACCAGGCATATATATTGTGCTAGCTCTTCTGTTACAGCAAAGGTTAAGTGGACATGAGTTATTTTATCTCATCTATGAAAACAGAAAATGTTTATTTTGATTCGGTCATGTGCATTGCCAAACTCGGTTCAGGTGGGTTTGCCCAGCTTGTTGTAATGTGTTTGGCGTCTGGAAGGTGGTGTTTGACTACTGGTTATCGAATGTCCACAAGTATCTTTCACTTTAAATCCAGAAGATAAAATATATGGTTGTATTATGTCTGTGTTGGGGGAAAAAAATATGTTTAGTTGAAAGATTGCTTCAAGTGTGGGTGTTTTTAGTGAAAGAGCAGTTTCTACATTTGTATAGCGGTATCTGGGGGTGGACATCTTGGCTCAGGCCTTCCACCATCTGACCCAAGATTCTTAACCTCTTGTCCGTGCTATAAAAGCAGAAATAACTTAATTAGATACTTTTGTATTTTTTCATTAAAGCAATTCAATTTAAAATGGCTACACTCCGGGCAAGGTGGGAAGAGGGACAATTTCTGTCTAGAACTGCCCGCTATCCTGACTCAATGGGCCCGGCCTACACCATTTTTCCCTTCTAAACGCCCTAGTGCGTAGGCTACACAGCCATCTTCTTTCAATGCAATTCTAGCTGGCATCAGTAGGTTAGATTAGAAAGCTCCAATGTATGCTCCATATTATCTTCCACACAGACCTCACAGGAAGGCACGTGTGTGTGTGTGAGAGGAGAGGACCTCGCTGCCTCCACATTCACATCCTTCCCCTCCTCTCTGCATTTTTGTATATTTGGTGGAGAAGGGACTATAAATGGCCAGTGGAAACAGAGCAAACATGTATTAGACCTGTTTGCTTCTATCGATCGGTCTCTGTACCTTGTCTGCCAGCATACCAACCGTGCCTGTTTATGTCCACTGAGGAAGTTGCACTCTGCACCATTGTTTTTGTCAGACCCCCCCCCCCCCCCTCCCCAATGCAATCCTTCCATTAAATATAACTTACTATTTTGCCAACACTTGTCCCTAGAGAGACGTGCAAGATATACCATAAACAACATATTTATAGTGTAAAGTCCAAATACATATGTTGTGAGATGTCGTCATTGGCAGTGTTTGTAGTGCAATCATAACGTGTTTATTTGTCTTGTCATTGTCCAGAGGTGATATCGTCACTTTAGTATGAGATCCACTTAGAAGTGCAGTGATCAGGAATGATCCTGTAAATCATCACAGGTTGATCAGGTTCCCAGCAAGTGGATTATTATTTCACTTTGGTGTTTGTGCATGTAGTGGGTGTGCCACAAAGCTTTCTATTTCCCCCAGTTTTGGTTTAGCTGTAAAATTGTGATAAAGGTGGCATGCAGAAGGAATAAATGGCAACATGGTGTGTGTGTGTGTGTGTGTATGTATGTAATATATATTAATTTGTGCCAAAGCGCAGACACTCATGTGTTTTGTAGTAATCCAAAAATGACTATAATACGTGGTTCACATCAGACAAATCAACGTTTTGGTAGATTGGCACTTTTATGAGGATGACGTCGTTTTTGGATAATTACAGGACCCCTGTGAGTGGCTGTGTTTTGCAAAATACATCTGAGATTTCAGCGGTATTCAAGCAACGGGGCATATTTTTCGTATCCCTTACCCAAAATGTATTTTGGATTTTGCCACCAGTTGCAAATTCTTGTTCACACCTGTTAGAATGCAAGCGCACAGCAGTTTGTTCAGTGTCCAGCCTCTATAAGCTGTGATATAGATCGCCCCCCCCTGCAAGCACACCCACAAAGGGTAATATAATGTGTGCAGACCTGATGCACAGCTACATCACAGGAACAGTGATTTATTCGCTCTATACAGGATTTGCATTTATACTACTTTATTTCATCAGTGCTGAGAGGCTTTAATATATCATATTGGTGAAAATGATCTGTTCCTTTAAAAATACTTCCGGTCCAAGCATTCCGGAAAAGGGATACTTAACTAATGTGTGTACGGTGGGAGGTGGTGGACAAGCCTACGCCTCGGAGTAACTGCACAAGATGTCGGCGCTGGAATAAAATGGTGAGGGAAAAGGATCGCAGCTTGTTATCAGTGGAAATACAGTAAACAGGTAGTTACATTGATATCCGTGTGATGAATTACATTTCTGATGGTGTAATGTCCGTTGGTGAGTATTGCTAGTTGGAATTTACTAAAGAGGGATTTTTAAATCAAGCAGGTGTATCTTAGTTTGCTATTGATTGTTCTAAATTTCACCTTGCTCTGGAAAAACATGATTTAACGATAAAGTAATCTTATCAGTGGCTTTGTTTACCAGGTTGCAGCGGTAGCTATTGTAAGCACCTATAACCTTTTACAGGCGTCTCACACCCCAGATACTGCTCTATATCTCACAATCCTGCCTCCCGGCAGGTTCCAAACTCTGCCCCTATAACTGGGCAGAATCCATTTTATTCTGTTGCAGGGCAGAGCACAGTAATCTTTCACTAATCTTTATCCTCCGGATTACCACAGAGGCCTGGATACAACATCGATTGACCTCTTTTTCCCGTGTACCAAAATATGCAGCCTCTTTGCAGTTGAAAGAAAAACACATTATGGAATAAACCTCTGTTCGTAATTAATTTGGTGCGTCCTTGCTCACCCCAAGTAACTGTTTGGAAATTACCCTGCAGGTTCAAACTATTTCTCGTTTCAAAGAACTAAATTCAGTGTATTAATGTCTCGGTGTTCAGTTGAGGCTTAGCATGATGCTTCATCACAAACACCAACACTCTATGAGCCACAGTTCGTACATGTGTGCTTGAGGATAATCACCAGGCATGCACTAGTTTACCAGTCATATCTGGGAGACGTATTAAAGTGTGTACCAGCTGTCCATGTGAATGTTAACAGACATCATTGTTCTCTTCTTGCACAGTGCTGTGGAATGCGTTGGAGCTCCCCACCAGCTCTGCCTCACTGCTGAGCGTAACCCTTGTGTATCTCTAAAGATGCACATCTTGAGTGTTTTTTTATATAAGTAAGCAAGGGTTATTAAAAAAAAGGTTGTGCTTTCAATTTTCAGTTGTAGATTAGTAGACTATCGCCATGAACTGATTCTGATACATTTTTCACAATTTGCACATTAGGTGCATCAGAGACACGTGTAATTAGATTGACCTCAGTGGCTCTCTATCTGTGATACAGATTTAATATGTCATGGTACGGTAATGGACATTTAATAGATAAAGACCATGGCAAGCAATGCAAACCATGTTATAGAATATGCAGCTTAAATTAGATTTAAACATTTTAACATGATATGGTTTTGTGATAAATCATTAATTACTTGTACAGCCGCTCGTATCCCCCACAGAATAAACATGTCCTTGCTCAGTCATTTTTAATTATCCTCACACCATCATGCAGTACTTTTCAGTAAGATAATGTTTATTAAAAGAAAGTGTGCTCAATAGATTTAAAGTTAAAAGGACCCTGTACTTCCTGTATTTTTTTTTTTTCTGTTTGGTACAGGGAGTATTCTACATCACTTTCCCTGCCCCTTCTAGACTATGGAATGATCAGCGATGGTCCGCTCTGATGAGGGAAGTCTAGTGTATTTCCAAAAATGGCCACCTCTTCAACACTAACGGCAATAAATAAAAATGGAACCTTAATTATAGCTGAATTTAGTCTCGCTTTTTAGATGACAATTGCTGTTTACATTGTTGTAACTTGATTTTTATGCCACAACTCTTTACATTATAGAGCAGCATTAAGTTAAAACAGTAAATGTATTCTATATATATACTTGCAATATTTTATAAATATAGGAACAATTATATTTTGCAGCAGGATTAAAATACACCTCTGAGTTGTTCCTAATAACTGTGTCATGAGATTCAGAATGCAATCAGTTGGCATGCTTGTTTTTTTTGTTCATATTTAGGATATTTCTATAGTGTTGCAGCTTTTAGCTCTCCTTGCCGCCCCTGTATCTGACCTGTCACAACTTCAAGGCCAATGACTGCAGTGATGGCTCCCTGGATGCCTAAAAACCCCTCTGACTGTGATTAATCTTGGTTAGTTTGTGACCGGTCTCTGTGGATGCTTGATCAGCAGTAGGATGGATGCAGCCCTATAGATAGTTTTATTTTTTCCCCTTTTTTTTCCTTTCAGGACCAGATTGTGACGACTGAATGTCTTAACCCCTCAAGGACCAATGATGCCAGCTTGCTTACGTGCTCGGTTCTTGCATGGCAGCTGGTTAGCCTGTCCTCACATGAGAAAGCTAAACGCTTATAAGCTTTTCTCTAAGACAAATTGAGGCAGCACTGTCAAAATTGATTTCTGTAGCTTTAAAATCCCACTTATCCAATTGTCCAGTAGAAATAAATCACAAAGTCTAATTCCTGCATGATTGTTTAGGCTCATGTAATGTGTGTGTGTGTGTGTGTGTGTGTGTGTGTGTGTCTCTGTACAGACCTTTCAAACCATGATTAAAGGACCAATGTAGAAGAAAATAGTTTATGTTCAACTCAAAGATTTCTTGATGACATGTTTCAATTAAGCAGCATTTCATTGCTTGTTTTCCTTTAAAGGGACTCGGTCATTGATTAAACTGAGACTGTAGAGTATAAAAAGGATATACATTGTGTTGGCAGAATTATAAGGAAAAATGCATAGATTAAAGGGACACATTTTGAATGGGTTTATGACATCACTTTGTGGCCTGATATGCAAATTATCTACTAGACATGTGCATTCGATTTCGGACGAATGCATTTTCGGACAAATGCATTTTTGTCCGAAAATAGCATTTTCGTCCATTCGTCTGAAAAACGAATAACGAAAATGCTAAACTAACGAAAGCCGACTGAACGAATGGTTAATCAAGGAAAATCATTCGTCCATTCGTGCTATTGGCATTCTATAAACCGAAATAGAGTCGGTTTATAGAATACCAATTGCATTACATACATTCCATAAACCGACATAATTAACGACTTTCGGTTTATGGAGTGCATGGAATGCTATTGCTATTCTATAAACCGAAATAGAGTCCCCATTCATACGAATAGGTCAATTGACCTATTCTTATGAATGGGGACTCTATTTCGGTTTATAAAATAGCAATAGCATTACATGTATTCCATAAACCGAAAGTCTATAAACCTAACGACATTCGGTTTATAGACTTTCGGTTTATAGAATAGCAATAGTATTACATGTATTCTATAAACCGATAGTCTAAACTGAATTTCGTTCGGTTTATAGACTTTCGGCTTATGGAATACATGTAATGCTATTGGCTTTCTATAAACCGAAATAGAGTTCCCATTCATAAGAATTTCTTATGAATGGGGACTCTATTTCGGTTTATAGAATACCAATAGCATTACATGTATTCCATAAACCGAAAGACATTCGGCTTATAGACTCTCGGTTTATGGAATGCATGTAATCCTATTGGCTTTCTATAAACCGATATAGAGTCGGTTTATAGAAAGCCAATAGCATTACATACATTCCATAAACCGAGAGTCTATAAACCGATATGTCTTTCGGTTTATGGAATGTGTAGGTCAATTGAATAGAATGCAGTAATGAACGAAATTAGTTTTAGACTAAATAAATAACATTTTCGTCCGCATGGACGAAAACGAAACGAAAATGTTAGTTTTGCACATGTCTATTATCTACAGTTAATGGGACTGTGTAATTTGCATATCAAGCCACAGATATCCCAAACTGTAGATACATTTTAAAGCACATTTCCTTTATGCATTTGATGGTAATTTTGCTGATTAGTATGTATAGATCCTAATGATTACTAGGCTGGTCCCTTAATGGCAATAGATAATTGTGAAGCCTTAAACTTGTATTTCTTCAGGTAATACAATAAGCGGAGGTTAATACAAGGCGCACAATGGGGATATTTGGTGTCACTGAAGAAGTATATTAAACCACAGATTTGAAGTGCTGAAAAACCATTTGCACACTGATCACATAATATGAATAAAACAGTGAAAAATAACACTAGGAATATACAGCATAATCCGATATGTTATAATGATATCTTATGTTGTATTACTTCACCTGCCTATGAATCGTGTACAATGCATTCTTGCAAATCCACTGTATCATATAACTTTAGCCTTTTTCATGTTCACTCTTGCTTTTATACGCGTGTTTTTTTGGGGGGGGGGGGGGGGGGGTGCTGTCATGACGTTTCTTTGTGATTATGTTTACGGGCAAAGATGGAAACCGAGAATCATCTGATTTCCCTGATGCCCCCAAGGGTTTCTTTTTGAGAAACATCACAATTACAGAAGTGTTTTACAGGAACATGGATTTGCATTGCTTCTGCACTTTGAAGGCTGGTGGCCATCTCCAAGCAAAAAAAAAACCCTACTTTTTGCATGTGTTTCAGCTGTCTGGTGATTTAATGGTGTAAGACAGCAGTAACTGGCATGACCTCGAGAGACAGCTGGCTGGAGAAGAGACTCTGCTGTCTGGCAACTTAAGCCTGGGGGTAATTGAATGTATCAGACCTCTCAGTCCATTCTCCAGCTGAAAGTCTGATATGAAGAAGCAAAATAGCAATTGGCTCCAGTTAAATAAACTAATTACTGCCAGTGTGAAAATGCTTCGCACTACCCAATGCCTTCTGTTTGGCCTGAATAAACTGCAATCGTAGCCTGAAAAGAAAAAAATCAATAAATTCAGTGAGGTTTTTTTAGTCCATCAGCTTTGGGAAGAGGTTTGTTTTGCCAAAGCAGTGTGTTCTACACGACCACAGGAGACCTCTTGTGGCCTACATTAATGATTATATGGGCTGATGCAGATTATGTAGTGAAATGCTGTACCAGTATTAATCCCCCAATAGCCGGTCCCGTAACAAAATTCAGCTGGTAAGTCATCTTACCGTTGTCATCACACCCCCCCATGTACACTCACTATTTTAAATGGCAGTTTGTACAGAGCTATATATAGGCCAAACCTCTAGTCTTCCCAATTTTCTCATGCTGAAGAAGTACGTGGATCAGTTGATTTTAAAACTCTTATGTTGATTTAATGCAGGGCTTGATACAGACCAGGAGACTGGGAGGAGAGGCTTCTGAAGTCTTTACTGCTGACTCCCAACACTCTACAGAACTACCTGGCTCCTGTATTGATTTGCTTGGCTCCTAAAGTCTACAAATATTTGTCATGGAATAGAAGGGAAGGGCCACTATATTTAGTGTCAAAATTATCCACACAGAGTCAGTCGATGTCCACATGCCTCCCACGTTGATATAACAAATGTCAAATCTGAAATATTAAATGTGTACCCTACAGAGAAACCTTGGTCATACAGTTATCCCAAAATAATCATTAAGTAGACATTCCAGCTATGTACTAAACTACAGTGTTTTTTTTTTTTTGCCTTCTTTTGGATCAAAACGCTGAAATGATAGGTAGAAGGGTTGAACTTGATGGACTTGTGTCTTTTTTCAACCTAAATTACTATGTTACTATGTTACAGACACTAGAAAGACGGTCACATATTAGTGTATTACAGAAGTATTTTAAAGAAGTGCTTTTGGTGGAGCAGGAAATGAATTAGGGAATTCTGGTTCAGCTATTATTTAATAAGAGTGGGCTGTGTTTCCCTCACTGGCTCTGGAATCCACTGCAATCCACTGAATCTAGTATCTAGTTTTATATATGTTTAAAGAAAATCCCAAACTCAAGACTGGCTGGATCTGGTTGAAATGACCTCATTCAAAGTCAGATCTAAACTTTCTAGCAGTTTTTAAAGAAAGGGAGGGTGATACCTTTCTGCACATTTTGTAATAGAACCTTTTTGAGCTTTTAGCTGGCTGCCTCTGCTTTCCTGCTATGTGTTGAAACAGCAAACAAATAAAATAAATGCATTGTTCAGTACTGTGTTGCAGGGGAGGTGCCTTAAGAGGTACAGGACTGGCATTGTTTGTGATGCAGAGTTATTTCAAATCTCTCCTGTGAGTTCTTTTTATAGCCAGTGTATTTGTCTTTCAGGAACAGGCCCCCGTACCAGTGTACCACCCAACTCCAAGCCAGACCCGCCTTGCAACACAGCTGACTGAAGAAGAACAGATCAGAATAGCTCAAAGGATAGGCCTCATACAGCATCTGCCTAAAGGAGTGTATGATCCTGGCAGGGATGGATCTGAAAAGAAAATCCGAGAGTGAGTCGTGAGAAATCTTCCTTTGGCTGACTTCTGTTTCCATAGAGTATACATAGTGTCTGATATTGTGATATTCACAATGTTTTTTTAATCCTATTGTAAGGATGTGTTTATAATGAGGACTAATCATTACAGCTCGTTGTAGAGGTGAAGGTCAGGAGGAGGGGGATATTATGAATTTGTTAGGAAGGACCCCATTCACCCTTTATTCTAACGTTCGTGTCAGCATGCTGACCACCCACTTTAATACGAGCATCATTATGACAAAGCTGATACTATGAATATGCATCTTTTTCTATGGGAAATCTTCTTACATTTTACTATGGTGTTTTACCCAACTCAAAACTAAAATTGCTTCATGGTGTGGTCTCTAGCATTAGGCATTTTGTACACAATTTGTTTACATTGTATTGTTTTGTTTGATTTGTATGCCTGCTGGCTAAGAAACCAAAATCAATGTCTGCCTTTCCTGCAGATCTTCTTTCTAGACATCTATCGGTTACCAGGAACTATGACACACATTTCACACGCCATGTGCATACACTCTCGGCTTGGAGCTGGTTAAGCTGGTCCTGTAGGTCTGATCCTGACTAAGGGCCAACTAATCATTTGAATCTAGGCACGTCACAGTTACTTAAAATTTCTCCTGGGAGGCCAAGTGTTTGTAAACATTCAGAAAAAGTGCACTTTTTACAGTCCTCGCTATAACTTCCTCCCTCTGCTCTCTGCATCCAATTCTGTCATTTGCTTATTCATTGTCTGCAGGATGAGCAAGTTTTCACAGCAGGAAAGTGTATCTAAAATAACCCTAATAGAAAACCATGAGGATGAAGTAAAATGAGACAACCAACTTACAGTTTTTAGCACTTTTCCATCCGTGCCTTGTACCCAATATGTTGGTTGTTCCATTAAGATTCCTTCTGCTAAAATCTCTGATACTGCCTCATTTTTTGCTCTGGTAAAACGTTTAGATACATTTATAACTGTTGCTTTTTTCAAGAAATTAAACAAATGTTTTAAAAAAAAAAAAAAACCTTACATGGACCGAAAGGACAAATATCTTATTGTGACTAGAAATCATTTATTAATAGTAACCTATTATACTCTTTTTAGCATTCGTTTTAATTGTCAGTTGGTGCCTACTAACGTTCAAGATGGGGGAAGAGAAATAAACGTTTACATTATTTTAGTGTTGTACAAACTAGCGGAAATCTGTAGTATAAACCTGCTGTCACTTGCAAACTGAAGTTAATCACTTCTGAGAGGGTAGTGGATGTATGGAATAGCCTGCCAGCAGAAGTGGTAGAGGTAAACACAGTGAAGGAGTTTAAGCATGCGTGGGATAGACACAAGGCTATCCTAGCTATAAGACCAGAAACGGGGGACTAATAAAAGTACTAAAAAAAAAATTGGGCAGACTAGATGGACCGAATGGTTCTTAACTGCCGACACATTCTATGTTTCTATGTTAATCCTTTTTTCTTTCTTTACCTAGGTGCGTGATCTGCATGATGGACTTTGTGTATGGTGACCCCATCCGATTCCTGCCCTGCATGCACATTTACCATATGGACTGTATAGATGACTGGCTGATGAGATCCTTTACGTGTCCTTCCTGCATGGAGCCGGTAGATGCAGCTCTGCTCTCCTCCTATGAGACTAACTGAGACCTTCTGGATCCCATGTCAATGCACACACACACGTCATGGCTTCTAAGGGTTTCTGAGCCCTCAAGAACCACAGCATAGGGATTAGGAGAATGCACAAAAATCCTAGAACCTTATCAGCTGGCAGCGTAGAAAATTAGAGAGTATTTTACATGGGAAGCGAATCAAGGAATAATGTAGCTGTGCAACCCTGGATTTGAAAGCAGCGTCTCCTACGTTACTGGACAATCTCCCGTACCCCAAGCATCTTAAAATGTGCACCGGAAGTAATCATAGGCTTGTTCACTTATATGTCATTGTCTTTGGAGACCAGACCTTACCTGTAGGTCTGCTGTGTTGAATATCTTTCCTCCTTCCACCCCCCAGCCTATGTATTTCCACATACTCTCACCACCTTATCCCTTGCCCACGCTCTCATGTAGTGATCTGTTTTATTGTGGATGTGGGGGGGGGGGGGGGGCAGTGTCACTATTTTTGGGGGGCTGGACACTACAAACAGGAAATCCTCTCCAAGGACATGTGTTTGGTAACGTGAGAGTGATTCCTAACCCCGCTATATGTTGCAGCAACATTGCTTCTCGCGAGAACATTAAGGAAAGGAGATGCTGCTATAAGCACATAATGGCAGTCCGTACGTCTGTCGTTTCCAGTATGTGGACATGTGTTAAACTTATTGTGATGTCTGCTCTACGTTTCCTCCCCCGCCCCCCCCCCCCCCAAAAAAAATAAAGAACTGTCAGAGGATGCCTGGATCAGAGCACTGCATGCCAGTGCCGTATGTGACGAACTGTAACCATTACAGGAATTTTACCTTTCACATTTTAGAAAACTGCCTAAAAGTAGTTTTAAACCCCGGCCGCCCCGCCACTCCCTTCGCTCCCACGGATGCCAACATCCGGCTCCTTGCCCCGCTCCCCCTCTCACAGAGGAGGAATTCTTTGCACCTTTTAATATTCTAATTATTGTTATTATTATTATAATTATTCTTTCCATTGGAAATGGAATTCATGGGCCTTAGGTCTCTGTAAGCGGAACTTTGTTGTTGCAGGGCAGGCTCCTCACCTGAGCACCATTTGTGGATGAACTGTGGTCAGAGGGCTCTGTTGTGTTTGCAGGTTAAAAAACAAAACGACATATAATGGTTCAACATGATCCATTAACCAAACACGAACTGCTTGGTATAAATGTGTGTTCGTTGTGAGGAATCGGAGGCTGTGTATCCAGTTACCCACACATAGGGTTACATGCAAGTCAGGCGATGGAAGGCTTTACCCAACCATTTATTTTATGTCTATATAATCACTACAGTACGTGTTATTTTTGTTTTTTACTTTTACGTCTAAACGCAACCTGTATTTTCATCAACCTTTCAAAAAATGGTTCTGCGAGCTCAGCACCAGATTAAAACTGTATTCCTGAGGTTTAACCCCTTGCTTTTCTGTCTGGAAAAAACTTTGTGTCTAAATACCTACGAATGTATTGAAAATGACCTGACAAGGCTGGGACATGCTGCTTTCTGTATTTGCCAAACATCATGCACACTCTTAATGGTGAACACTAGAGATTACTGGTTTCAAAGAGACATTACTTTTTTTTTTTTTTTTGTATGTAATATAATGGTGAAAGTAGTCGACATGTGCACCTTACAGGGCCTGCATGCTGGTGTGCATTTGTGCAAATGCATAGTAGCACACACACAGGCACATTAAGAGTCGCCATGTATAGCTATCCGAGCATTGTGATTGGATAAAAGTGAAGAGGATCCAGCTTGCTGTAAATAGTTGAATTGTGTTATAGATGTGGGGCAGGTACTTACTCGTGTAATAACCCAAACCACATGGTGGGCTCTTTGTAATATGCTGAGCTGTGTGTTTAAAGTCTGCTAGGCCTAGTGTAATGTTTGCATTGGACTGGCTGGTAACATGCCTGCTAAACCTCTCTAACCCAGCTGCCAACCTCCCAATCGTAACATGTGCTCGTCCCTAAGATTTCTAATGGCAGCCTTGTCTGCCGCACTTATAATATATTGCACTCTACAGAGGAACCAACGAAGAGACATTTACATTTTAATTTAAAAGTTTCATTTTTACTTTCAATACATAATAGAAAAATATTAGGAAACAGGTTTAGGTAAATGATTTAACATGTTGCTGGAATTTTTTGGCACTTTTTATTTTGATTTGTTTCTCTTTCCCGGTCATTTTCCTCTTGATTAACGTTCAAGGTATGGTGAATCTGAGCCACTAATGAACCAGCCGACTGAGTCAGCATCTGAAACGTTTCAGCTCACAATAGCCTACCGTGAGATCAGCACATTGTGGTGCAACTGCCTCCTGCGCACATTCCTCCCAGTGTTTGCCCTCTGTTTACGGAAAATGAGCAATTTGATGTGGAGCAATCAGCAGCTACACTTCACTGGTTTCCATGGTGATTAATGCAAACAGGGGCCCCAGAGCTGCTCTGATCATTCGAGATCCCCCCCCCCCCCCCCCCCTGCATGATGATGCTTGGCATAAGGCTGTCCTAGAAATAAGATAAGGCGATGGACAAATTAAATTTTAAAAAATTGGGCAGATTGGATTGGCCAAATGGTTATCATCTGTCGACACATTTTATGTTTCTATTCAGTTTACAATAAAATATATGATGTGTTTCTGAGCACAGCGCTAGGTTACAATCTTTTTGGGGTCTATAAAACCATGTACTTCTCATCCCATGATCCATTTCAGTATTCCTACCCCATTTGCTCTGCTCCACTGTGCTCAGCTGAGTTTCACTTTACCTACTGTAGGCAGAGCTGCCCATGTCCGGGGTGAAGATCTTGCATTAGGAACTCTGCTGCACTTTGCCTATTCAATAAAGTGGCCTAGAGTCAGTTCTCAAGCTTGTACCTGTTAGTGAGCTATGGGCAGGGCCATTTTATCGTGTGCATTTGGCCAGGTTTGGGCAATCTGGCTCTAGGCCCCACTTTAAAGGGACTCTGTCATCTCAGTATTGTATATATTGTGACCATGAAGAACAGCTGAAAAAATATATATACGTTGTAGAAGAATTGCACGAAAAGCATACATTAAGAGGAAAATGTGTCCAATGACATCTCGTGCTTATGACATCACCTGTGGCTGACAACTAAATACACACAAAGTTTGGGAAAGTAAAAAGAGTAAAAAAATAAAAAAAATTATATATATATATATGCTTTATGAAAACAAGATAAACAAAATATTTTGTTTTAACTGCGATCTACTTCTTTCTCCTTCAAGCATGGAATTAGGATGAAAAGAGCAACTGGTTAAAGTACAAATTAAAGGAAAATGCAGGGGAAGGATAGACTGCTTCCTTTGCAGCAGGTAACTAATTATTGTGGGCAAAGGTACTCATTAGAGTTGAGCGGACACCTGGATGTTCGTGTTCGGCCGAACCACGAAAAAATGTCCGGGTCCGTGCTCGAACTTGACCACGAACCCCATTGAAGTCAATGGGGACACGAACTTTTGGCCACTAAAATGCCTAAAAAAAAGTCCTGGAAAGAGCTAGAGGGCTGCAAAATGAAGTAAAATGTGGGTGAGTGTCCCCATTCATACGGACAGGTCAATTGACCTATTCGTACGAATGGGGACTCTATTTCGGTTTATAGAAAGCCCATAGCATTACAAACAATGTAATCACCGAACTCCAACACGAACATACCGTGGAATGTTCGGGGTCCAAAAACCGTAATGTTCGGTACGAACCCGAACAGTGCGGTTCAGGTTCGCTCAACACTAGTACTTATTGCTTATATTTGTCCAGACTGATTTTTCTATTTACATAATTCAAACGGTGTTAAAAATACTAACAAACGTTACAAATAATGTTTACGTCTCCTACAGAAGTTGTCTTGGCCATAGCATTGAGAAATAACATGGCACTTGCTTGGAACCTGTATCCTCTTCACTAAAAGCACACAGGATAACCTGGTCGCCGACGGTCGCTCTCTGTCCCAGCATTGGGAGACTTTTGGTTTCAGATGAAATTAGTATAATGGATGCTGCACATCTCCCCTGCACTGCTTTTACTTCAAAATGAGGATCTTCTGTTACAGTTGATGGCTGAATATGGTCTGCGCCAGTAAAAGTTCCTGCAGCTGACAAGCTGGGAGATGCTCAAGGGGAGAAGTGGCATGTACCTGTTCAGGTTTATCCAGCTTCTCCCTCGGACTGGGTGCAACATCAAACTTGAAAGCTTTATCAGGCTCATTAAACAAGAGTCCTGGTACCACGGAGTACAGCAACAGCGATGTTTTGCAGTCGCCCTTTGTCTCTATGTCAAGTAAAGACCTGAAAGTTTGCCTTTAAATGAACAATGTCTACATTTTCTAGTTTAATTACAGTGCAAATGGAGTTCCCACACCCTCCAAACTCCCCCAGTTCTGCACATGGGGAACATATCTAACTAATTTGGAAAATTACATTATATTTTTATTTGAAATTTTTTTTTTTTTTTTTTCCTGCTGCACAAAAAAATATAATGCCAGGTCTAAAAGTTAAATAATCCACGAGTAAATCAGAAAAAGCTGGAGGACGTCATATTCTTCCAGGTGAGCAGCTTGTCTAAAAATAGAAAACTATTTATTACCCCGGCCTCATATAAATTACTGCAACTGAATTTTTTTGTTTCATTACCCAATCCCCCCCCCCCCCCCCCCACCACAGCAGTGTAGCCTGTTTCAGATAAAGTCTCTGCAATCTGCCTCCTGGTAAAATAAATAATTTGAGTTCCTTAAAGTCAACTGCAGCCATTGTGGGGGACTGATTTGGCTTGTAGAAGAGCATCCTGTATCCTGAAATGTGTCCGAGACTCCATGGAATAATTCTTGTAGTTGTGTCTGCAAAAAAGGAAATGTAAATGTTAAAAATGATTGTAAAAGTTTGGGACAAATAACACGTTTTATTCGGGTAATTCAGCCCCTTGTTCTATCACAGAATTCAGATTCTTTAACAGAGAGAGAAAAGCCCTTCATATATTAAAATAATCTAAATAGGACATTTCACAAATTCACTATAGTGCCCATTTAATAAACGCACTATCTATCGCACAGGCTGAATTTGTATAAGTACAGATGGAACCTTTACCTTCAAAGGTGAACTTATTTTTAATTTAAAGCAATGTAGTTTTACATTGAACATACTGTAATTTCACTGGGTCCTCTACATTCCATAAGATAAGGAAGGTTTAGAGAGATAGGCAGAACTGATGGAACTATTGCACATTATTTGCCATTTTTTCTTACATTTACATGATGCAACATTTATCTAAAGATTTTTCCAGACACCATAGGTGTAATAGTCCCTTTAAGGACTATGTTACAGGACACACTGTGCTCATCTATTCACACCGTAGTTTGAGAATAGACATAGGTAGGTAGGTTCATCATTATTTGTGCATGTTACAGTGCTGGCTGGGACTGACGCATTTTGCACATATAAAGTGCTTAATCAGTATTATCCCTGTGATGTTTTTAACTATATATTTTGTTTTTACATAATGTGTGTGTGCTTGTGGGACACCTGAGCTATCAGTGTGGTGCAGAGTGTGTCATGATGTAGTAATGGGAGTTTGTGTCTTTCCATTGTGGCCCCCAACTCACTTTGCATTTTCCAGTAGTCTGGTTGCTTCTTCCCTCTTGTCAGACTGCAGGTACAGTAGAGCGAGCTCCAGAAGTGCGTTGGGGATCAAATAATGATCGTATTTAATCTTCTTTTCACTGTGAAAATAAAATAATTAATTAAACTTAGCTGTTTGAGGTGCGCTACAGCCGCTGTGGTGCCATACCATACATACACACACACTCTGTGCATATCCCGTCATACAGCGTTAGTTGGTCTCCCAATCATGCTCAGTCAGCCAAAAGACTGGTAGTACAGAAGAGCTGGAGTGCGATGTTAAAAGGAATACTTTCGGAGTGAACGCAAAAATGTCTAAGTGGATAAAATGTTGGCTAAATGATGGGAGACGAGAGTCTACACAAAAGAGAGAATTGCAGGGAATTAAGATGGGAATTTCAAACTTAAGACCAAAGTAGTTGAGTTGGAAAAAAATCTCCAATGCAGCTGAATGGGAGAATTTTTCCAACTCAACTATTTTGGACTAAATTTCTAAATTCCTGTCACAGTTCCCTGCAAGGTCTTTTAGGAGGCCAAATAATTTAAAGAGAGAGAGAGAGAGAGAGAGAGAGAGAGGGGCTATTAAAATAGTGCATGGTCTTAATAGAGACCTGATAAAACCCCTAAAATACTGTATATCAATGTTATTACAATACATTGACATTTATTTACATAGCGCCAACAATTTACGTAGCGTATCAGGAGGAATCGTTGAATAAAAGGTATCATTTGAAGTTGAGTGACGACATTTAAAATTAGGCAATCTACTTGTGTTGAAAATACTGAGGGAGTAATCTAGTGTTGTGGCAAGTAGTGGGGGGCAGTCTTGTGCTGTAGGAGTAATCTAGTGCTGTGGCAAGTAGTGTGGAGGCAGTCTTGTGCTGTAGGAGTAGTCTGGTGCTGTGGCAAGTAGTGGGGGGCAGTCTTGTGCTGTAGGAGTAATCTAGTGCTGTGGCAAGTAGTGTGGGGGCAGTCTTGTGCTGTAGGAGTAATCTAGTGCTGTGGCAAGTAGTGGGGGGCAGTCTTGTGCTGTAGGAGTAATCTAGTGCTGTGGCAAGTAGTGTGGAGGCAGTCTTGTGCTGTAGGAGTAATCTAGTGTTGTGGCAAGTAGTGTGGGGGCAGTCTTGTGCTGTAGGAGTAATCTAGTGCTGTGGCAAGTAGTGTGGGGGCAGTCTTGTGCTGTAGGAGTAATCTAGTGCTGTGGCAAGTAGTGTGGAGGCAGTCTTGTGCTGTAGGAGTAGTCTGGTGCTGTGGCAAGTAGTGGGGGGCAGTCTTGTGCTGTAGGAGTAGTCTGGTGCTGTGGCAAGTAGTGTGGGGGCAGTCTTGTGCTGTAGGAGTAGTCTGGTGCTGTGGCAAGTAGTGTGGGGGTAATCTTGTGCCGTAGGAATAGTCTGGTGCTGTGGCAAGTAGTGTGGGGGCTGTCTTGTGCCGTAGGAGTAGTCTGTTGCTGTGGCAAGTAGTGTGGGGGCAGTCTTGTGCTGTAGGAGTAGTCTGGTGCTGTGGCAAGTAGTGTGGGGGCAATCTTGTGCTGTGGCAAGTAGTGTGGAGGCAGTCTTGTGCTGTGGCAAGTAGTGTGGGGGCAGTCTTGTGCTGTGGCAAGTAGTGTGGAGGCAGTCTTGTGCTGTGGCAAGTAGTGTGGGGGCAGTCTTGTGCTGTGGCAAGTAGTGTGGGGGCAGTCTTGTGCTGTGGCAAGTAGTGTGGGGGCAGTCTTGTGCTGTGGCAAGTAGTGTGGGGGCAGTCTTGTGCTGTGGCAAGTAGTGTGGGGGCAATCTTGTGCTGTAGGAGTAGCCTGCTGCTGTGGCAAGTATTGGGGGAGGTCTGGGCTTGTGTGTCATTGTGACATGCGTGCAGTTTTCACACAAAGCTAATTTGGACCCCGACATTTTGTGCGGTCATGTCATAGTTTCATACCGCACATTTTTGAGCCATTTTGATAGGACCCCTGCAGAGTCTTCCCAAGTGGCTCTGATAAGGTGTATTAAACACCCAATTATACCAGGATAGCCTGAACCTCTGCCGTAAGAACAATGATATTGAATTTACCCCTCTAACCTCTCTGCTATTCTCCCCTTATCCTCATTAGTGCAGTTTTATGTGTGATTAGGTTTAAGAAACGTGGAAATCCTGTAAATTGCACATTGTACACTGTGAAACATATACTTCTTTATGTTGTCATCTCAATATCCCATGGATGACACACTTCCCTTGAAACAAATCAGTGATGTACTTGGCTAAGGAAGGGCAGTGACATCACCACATAGACATGTACATGTGACCATGATTGCACACACTGTAATAAATCTGCCAAAAAATCTGGATTAATAGGTTTACAGCCCGCGGCTCTGCCTAATCAGCTTGTTTCTATGCACGGGGTCAGAAGGAATTTCTGTCTCCTGGTTTCCTTTAAGAGATGATCCAAAAACCTTAAAAAAAAAAAAATAACTGGAAAATATTAGTAGATCTACCCCAGACATATTTCTAAAAATAATGTTTCCATGTACAGAAGAGTGCTTCATACGGCTGGCTGCTTCTGCTTGTTCAACATTTCCTGTTATAAATGAATAACGGAGTGCTGCTGGATTATATCCAGACTAGAAGTCCATGGAAAAGCTGAACTGCAGAAATCAGGCTTAACTAGTGGAGGTGGAAACATTCTCCAACTTGCCTCTCTGTCTCTATCAGGGGGAAGACATGTTGTTTAGAATCTTGTGCCAGTTTTCCATTCGCCGAGCAAAGATCTGACTCACATGACCCAAGATTCTAAACATGTCTGCCCCCTGATAGAGCAAAGAGGGCCCAATAAGGTATTTGATTCTATATAAACCAATTGCACGTTATGTGATCTTTTAATTAACCATAAGTTAACTTTTAAACACTGACGCATGGTAAATGTTCCTTGTTTGCTCGCGAAAAGATGTTATATATCTCTTGCACTCACTTTACATGTATGTAGGTGAAACATTCTTTCGCCTCTTCATCTTGCCCCAGATACCGCAAGCAGAGGCCTTTCAGTAACTTTACCATGCACTGGTCATCCATCCTGAATTCAGATGCTGCAGAATAAAACGCACAATAGAACATGTACTTCCATTATTCCATGAGCTGCCAGAAGAACAGTATAGAAAAAATAGAAAAGAGTCGTTGCTCCCAAGAGGATCGTCGCTTGATGTTAAAATTAACTCGCCTGGGATGGAGAATAAAACTTGGCATATGTTTGAACAAAATGAAGAAGTTATTGTTGTAGTTCAAATAAGGACATCTCTTCTCTTGTACAAAAGATGCATAGGATCATTTAAAAAAATGTAAGGAAAGAAAAAAAAAAACACAAACCGGCGCAGTCACTTATTCATTTGCACCATGAGAATGTATGCAGATGTTATTGTCTGTTTAAACTATTTCTATTGTCGTCTAGTTTTGTTTATTTTTCTATGTATGTCACATTCTTGAGCAGTGTATTGTTTCACAAAAAGCAAATACAAAAAAAAAGCCTAACACTCCCCCAACCGCCTCATGCGAGTACACACCAAAGATGAGTGCTTGCCTTAAACTACATCACTTGCTACCTGCGACTCCTTCTAGCGCTTCCTCTGCCAGGATGAGAGTCTTTAGCATTGCCTCTGTCAGCTTCTGCTGCTTCCCGATCACTGCATACCCATTCCAGATATACATCATCTCCTGCAACGTACAGGCCAAAATTAATATTTCAAGGGGAATGATCACCTACAAAAAATAAACTGCACGTATCATTTTATTTGTACTTTATCTTTCAAGGTATTTAAAATAACAAACGTTGCTCCGTATATCCCTTCACCCAACCACACATTACACCTATAAATGCAGTGAACATCAGCTAAATAGACTGGCATGTTAGGAATGTTCAGATCCAAAGAGGAATAGGGCATAACGTTATGACCATGTGTATAAAGTATTTCTATTTTCACGTTAGAAATGGATTTTGAATCCATTGTGGCACAGCATGCATTGTGCCAAGAGGGAGGGCACATAAAGTATTATATTATAGTAGACATTAAACCCGTTAAATTAACGGGAGCTAGAACATATGTTGACGGGGGGGTGGGGACATAAGGGCAAGCACCCTGGTGAGGGGGGGAGCCTTGAGGGCTGCCTCATCTTGATGGGAGTTGTGATCCTCCTGCTCTATTATTGATGCAGCAGGGGGATCACAACTCCCATCAAGATGAGGCAGCCCTCAAGGCTCCCCCTCGCCAGAGTGCTTGCCCCTATGTTGCCCCCTTATGTCCCCCCCCCCCCCCCCGTGTTACTTACCACCTTAGCCTGGTGTGAAGGGGGCGGGAGGTGGGTAGCGTTGCTCGCGCATGCGCAGTATTTACAAAGTTACAGCTGAGTGTTCAGCTGTAACTTTGTGCGCATGCGCAATGAGTAAATTCTCCTGCGATTGCGCAGGAGAATTTGCTCCAGAAATCTGTCAGAACACCTGTTCTGACCGAAGTCTCTGCGCTCCAAGTCCCAACGGCTGTCCGTGGGGCACATGCGCAGTAGCGCAATGCCACGGACACAGGGACTGGACGCAGAGACACTTCTACTTTATTATAGAGGATACACTTATATGTTATATACATGAAACCCTGCAGCATTGGCTGTGACTAGAGGGCTACAGATTTTCTGTAATCCCTTTAATAATGTGTGGCGAGAATGTAAAGTATAAAACGGACTTATATATATATATATATATATATATATATATATATATATATAATAAAGTAAATATATTCTGATAAGGAAAAGGATAAAAATAACAACGACCACAAATGAAGTTATTACAAATTCTGAAATTCCAAAACACAATACCATACATCCCCATTTTTGCATGCATTCGCCCAGTATACAAGGGAAATAATATACTGTGTAGATGAAAATAAAGTCACGTATGGAGCAAGACGTTAGTACCAAGGGAGGAACAGGCAGAGGGATGTGATTTTGAGGCAGATATCTCCGGGATTTCCTGATGGCAAATTTCTCGGTGGGGAGAGATTTTCCAGCAATCTTGAGTTTTAGTCCTGGCACCTGCCTGGAAGAGATCCAGTCACATATAAACCCCTAGCTCCATCACCATGTTAACCCAGTGACCCCACTCATGTTCTATAGTATGCTGTATTACACCACTCAAAACACCTTCAAAACAATACAAAATGACAACATATGGAGTAACAGTATTAAAATCATAATATTATTATTATTATTATTATCTGGATATAAGGTGGACTAGAATTCTGTATAGAACCAGAACAATTTTTTTTATTTCACACGGGGTTTTAATGCTTTCAAACAGCATGATTTAGGCTTGCTTAGGATGCTGTGGAGGTTCATCTAGTCTTGACCACACCTTGATCCGTCAGGCTTACCTTATATAGCCTAGGTGTCCAACTGCGGCCCTCCAGCTTTTTCTGGACTACAACTAACATTCTCTGCCCTTCTAGACACCAAACGAGGTATTATGGGTTTTGTAGTTCAGCAGCAGTTGGACCCCTCGGTTGTATAGTCTTGACCACACCTTTATCTGTCAGATTTACTTTATATAACCTTGACCATGTGTATAGCCTTGATGTCTGGCATGTAAATCTCTGGCAAGGGTCTACATATACTATGGATCAGTTACCTATAGTCCAAGGTACATCCTAGAGGTAAAGATCACACTGTGCCCACTGACACTGTGATTTGAATGTAATATTCATTCTCTGTGTAAGCGCTGTTTTATTTGTTGATCTACACATCCCATGTGTCTGCTGCACAGCACTATATGAATTGTGTGCCATCATAAATAACACACACAGAGACCAATAGTGACCTCTGGTGGCAATTTAAAACATTGAAATGTACTATTTCACCGTGTTTACCTCTACCACTTCCGCTGGAAGGCTATTCCATACATCCACTACCCTTTCAGTAAAGTAACACTTCCTGATATTACATTTAAATCGTTGCCCCTCTAATTTAAGACTATGTCCTCTAGTTGTGGTAGTTTTTCTTCTATTAAATATACTCTCTTCCTTTACGGAGTTGATTCCCTTTATGTATTTAACGTCTAGATTTTGAAGTACTGGGGCATGTGCTTCACTAGCAACACTGAGTGATATGGAGAATGAGGCTCTGCTCCATTGAGAAAATGAAAACGTACCTAAAAATCTTCACTTCATCATCCCCGAATGGTTTGCAGTCATCCTCCCGGAACATACTGAGGTAAGAAGCCTTCATGTAGGTATACGTGGCCTAGTAACACAATACAGCATTGGAACAAGACACTGATGGACAGATTTACCCATGCTGCTAAATAGAACTTGTCTATAATTAAACACAATGTGCAGAACATCTTCATTATCATTATTCATGATCAGATCCAGCAGAGAGATCATGGGGCGTATCCTGGCCGTGAGTGATAGGCGTGCGCCAAACTGGCAGCACAACACCACCAAATAGATCAGAGGGGCCGACAACGCCAGCGAATCACTCCCTCTGTTGCCAATTCAACCAGCACAAAAAGTATCCTGAAAAAATAAACTTCATATACTTTTCGTGCTGGTCCAATTGGCATCAGAGAGCGTGAGTGACTCTGATGCTAAATTCGCTGCTGCGGTCGCCTCCTCGGATGTATCTCGTGTGTTTTCGGGGGTTTGTGTGCTGTCTGTTCCGAGGATCCGCGCATTGGTCCTTTAGTCATGTCCAGTTCATTGGCCGATATCTTACGCCTTATTTGCATACCTTGGACCAGGCGCTTTCTTTACTGAGGAGGTCTGCGTAGAAATAGGCCATCTTCCACTGCTGCTTGTAGGTAAAGCACCACATTAGCTGCCAGTAGCACATGTGGTGGAACTGCTTCCAGCTCTGCTGAGCTTCACAGCACTCCTCAAACCGGCCGATGGCCTGGGAAGGAGAAAAACATATTAGCAGAAAGCCCGTAGCCAACTTCATACTGAAAAGATCCCAACAAGGATGGGACAGCTGTCCGCCTGGCTCTGCACCTCTGTCCCGGGCTATGTTTATAGGCTGTCTTGTACGGTTGGCATTTACTCCACGGGGGTCATGTATAAAAGTGGATATAGAGGCAAAAAAAGGTGATTATTGTTAAGCTTAATTGCATATGACTACCCAGAATCCCTTGCGGGGTTGGTGGCAATGTCAATGTGAGATTTCTGTGGGGAAAGCAAGTCTTCTGGCTTGTCTGGTGGTGTATGTAGATCTGTGTTTAAATACTGCCCCTGCTACCATCAGAATTTCAAATGGAAGGGCTTTCCCATCAAATTTAACCCACCACTACTTATGTCGTATGGACAACATGGCTGGAAGACTTGCTGCCTGCCCTCCGCTAGAGGGAGCACTTTAACACGGTGGGACGCAAATATACCACATTTTACTTAAGACAGGGGTGTTTATTGATACCAAAATCATAGAAATGATGAATTCAGGTCTGACTACCACTTGACAGCTTTGATGGTCAGTACATTTTGTCCACTTAGCTTAACAGCAAATATCACAAATCTAATCAGAAAATATCCCAATCCCTTCATTTGGCACCCCCCTATTCAGATGGCATTGTTTGTGTAAAGAGTCATATAATTTAGCAATGGGAGAATATCATAGAAATTATATGTTTAAAATGAATATAGTAAAATGTAAAAAAGAAATATATATATATATATTTTATTATATATTTTTTCTTGATTTTCTGTTGAAAGAACAGGTAACTCCTTGCAAACTATTGAGCCAGAGGCAGAAGCCATCTGGAAATATTCCTACATTGCAAGCATTTTTCTGTCTGACCTTGCAGAGCAGTGCACACATACCTATCTAATGCAGAGATACCTGAGTCAGCTTTATAATCAGAGGCCTGAATGCTATGGCCTGTCATTATTGTATCATCTCCTGCTATGTCACAGATACACATGATTTCACCTGTTTTTAGAGTGTGGGGTTATTTCAGGGGTCACCACTAACTTTTAGAATATTTAGTTGCTATAAGACTTTACTGCCCTTTCAATTAAATCACGGAAGAGGCAATGTTTGGGTGTTGGAACCTCTGATGCAGAGTAATCTCCTATAATGCAGCATTACAGTAAAAGTAACAAACGTGCAGCAACATAGTCAATACTTTCAAGCACTTATCTGCACACAAGAGAGATTGGAATGGATTGTTAGTGCTAGATCACTTTCTAGATAAAAAAATTATATCCTGTAATATGGGGGTCACTGTTGCCTCTCCTTTATAAAACCACCAAATTGAGGGTCCTGCCTTAGGATATCCCTTGCTCAATTACAGTACGGCCATTAGAAAAATGATCTACTAGTTTTCTGCTTGAACTCAGGGAATCTGACAGCAGGCATCAAAAGCATCAGCCATACTCACTGAATTTCACCTGCGTCAAAATAACCAGAATCCCTGGGCGTCCGGGACAACGCTGAACTTAAAAGAAAGTGGGCGGGTCAGCGTTTACAGGAAGCAGGGCTTGGAGGGGCTTATGAACCCTCCATGGAATAGCAATATTCAAGTGGGTCTGTTATCTTGAGGCCTACACTTGGGGGAGCAGAGATCTGTGCTGAGCCGGCGACTTCCCTTAGTAGTGTAAGTACAGATTTTGGGAAACGCATTTTGCAAAAAGACCCAACAAAAGTCAGTGCGAAAGACATGTTTTTCACAAACCACGGATGGTGCCAAACTATTAGCCTAGAGTGTGCCAAGTTCCCTTCTCCCCTGAGCAAAACGTTAAAGAAGTATGCTTGTTAAAGGGTGTTTGTTTCTTACCGCGTCAATGTTGCCTTTGATTTCTTCAATTCTTCCAGCAAAGAATAAGAATATGGCTCCCTGGAAAAATAAACACAGCTTTAATTACTTTACAAAGTGCAGGGATATCATCTCGTACTCTAAAATCTTCCAAATGAACCCATTTATATAATAATTTAATCAAACTGAGTGAGAGGCCCCCAAACTGAACTCATTTGATATATGTAATACATAACATTTTTCCTGGTGAATTAAATGGTGGAGGTAACGCCTCAAAACATACTAATCATTCATACTTTAAAAGTATTTCAGCAAGGTCTTAAAACAGGAGACGGCTCGAAGCTGGGGATAAAATATTATAGGACAAAAAGGGTAGTATTTAACTGGAACAGTCTTACAGTGGAGGTAGTAAAAGGTAACGGTGTGTAGGAATGTGTGTGAGCTTATTCTAAAGAACTGGGCCAACTGATTCCTACTTGCTGTCAAAATCCATGTTTCTATTATTCTATTCATTGTGGAATTAAGAGAGTGAGTGAATTAATTACTAACCTCCCACCGGATCTCCCACCAGATCTCCCACCGTTAAATAATTTGCTATAGCGGTTGTACATGAAAGCATTTTTCTTTTGTATGCTCAGTGCATGTTAAATGACTGGGTTAGAAAAGACCATTCCACTCGGTGAGGTCACTTATTGCTAATATTGGTACGGACAGATTAATCTTCACATGGAACAGTTAACTCCAAACAACCAGAACATATACACTGAGATGTTATACTCATGCTTTCACATACAGGGTATGCTACTAGTATCCAGTTTAATAATATGCCTTTACTCTATCTGACAAAGATGAAGGGTTGAACAGATTCTACACAGCAACAGACTGGAGGCCGGTGAGTAACAAAGGAGTTTAGCCAAAAGTGATGATGGCTAGAAAGGAATAGGATAGAAGTAGAAGGATAAGAAGACCGGATATGAATGGCGGTGGGATGATAGGGAGACAGGGATAGGATAGCAGTGGGATGATAGAGAGACAGGGATAGGATAGAGGTGGGATGATAGAGAGACATGGATAGGATAGCGGTGGGATGATAGAGAGACATCGATAGGATAGCGGTGGGATGATAGAGAGACAGGGATAGGATAGTGGTGGGATGATAGAGACACAGGGATAGGATAGCGGTGGGATGATAGAGATACAGAATAGGATAGCGGTGGGGTGATAGAAATACAGAATAGGATAGCGGTGGGGTGATAGAAATACAGAATAGGATAGCGGTGGGATGATAGAGATACAGAATAGGATAGCGGTGGGATGATAGAAATACAGAATAGGATAGCGGTGGGGTGATAGAAATACAGAATAGGATAGCGGTGGGGTGATAGAAATACAGAATAGGATAGCGGTGGGATGATAGAAATACAGAATAGGATAGCGGTGGGATGATAGAAATACAGAATAGGATAGCGGTGGGAAGATAGAAATACAGAATAGGATAGAGGTGGGGTGATAGAAATACAGAATAGGATAGCGGTGGGATGATAGAAATACAGAATAGGATAGCGGTGGGATGATAGAAATACAGAATAGGATAGCGGTGGGGTGATAGAAATACAGAATAGGATAGCGGTGGGATGATAGAAATACAGAATAGGATAGCGGTGGGGTGATAGAAATACAGAATAGGATAGCGGTGGGGTGATAGAAATACAGAATAGGATAGAGGTGGGGTGATAGAAATACAGAATAGGATAGCGGTGGGATGATAGAAATACAGAATAGGATAGCGGTGGGATGATAGAAATACAGAATAGGATAGTGGTGGGATGATAGAAATACAGAATAGGATAGCGGTGGGATGATAGAAATACAGAATAGGATAGCGGTGGGATGATAGAAATACAGAATAGGATAGCGGTGGGATGATAGAAATACAGAATAGGATAGCGGTGGGATGATAGAAATACAGAATAGGATAGCGGTGGGATGATAGAAATACAGAATAGGATAGCGGTGGGATGATAGAAATAAAGAATAGGATAGAGGTGGGGTGATAGAAATACAGAATAGGATAGCGGTGGGATGATAGAAATACAGAATAGGATAGCGGTGGGATGATAGAAATACAAGGATATAATGGCAGTTGGATGATAGGGAGACAGGGATAGGATCACAGTTGGCTGATAGGGAGACAGGGATAGGATGGCAGTTGAATGATAGAGATGCAGGATAGGATAGCAATTGGCTGATAGGGAGACAGGGATAGGATAGCAGTTGGCTGATAGGGAGACAGGGATAGGATAACAATGGGATGATAGAGAGACACGGATAAGATAGCAGTTAGATGATAGGGAGACAGGGATAGGATGGCAGTTGGATGATAGGGAGACAGGGATAGGATGGCAGTGGGATGATAGGGAGACAGGGATAGGATGGCAGTGGGATGATAGGGAGACAGGGATAGGATGGCAGTGGAATGATAGGGAGACAGGGATAGGATGGCAGTGGGATGATAGGGAGACAGGGATAGGATGGCAGTGGGATGATAGGGAGACAGGTATAGGATGGCAGTGGGATGATAGGGAGACAGGGATAGGATGGCAGTTGGACAATAGGGAGACAGGGATATGATAGCAGTTGGATGATAGAAATACAGAATAGGATAGCAGTTGGATGATAGAAATACAGAATAGGATATCAGTTGGATGATAGGGAGACAGGGATATGATAGCAGTTGGATGATAGAAATACAGAATAGGATAGCAGTTGGATGATAGAAATACAGAATAGGATAGCAGTTGGATGATAGGGAGACAGGGATAGGATGGCAGTTGGATGATAGGGAGACAGGGACAGGATGGCAGTTGGATGATAGGGAGACAGGGACAGGATGGCAGTTGGATGATAGAGATGCAGGATAGGACAGCACTGAAATGAAAGGTTCAGGACAAATCCAGCAGCTGTAAACTAAGAGAACATGACAGCATTAATAAAGCAGTATTGCGGCCTGTACCTTGGGGTAACGGTTCATATACGGTTGAAGCAACTTTTCTGCTTCTTCAATATTTCCTTTCCCAGTCCCTGTAAAAATAAAAAGGATCATGTGGCTTGCTGACGTCTATTAACAAATAAGATATCCGCCCCCTGCGCTGGGCAGCAAGACCCCCTGATGAGTAAGATTATCCGAAACGTCACTCACCCAGCACAAAGCTCAGGAAGGTGTGATAGCAGAGAAGAAGCAGGGTGCAGAGCAGGGCCCGGAAGCTGTGTGCAGTGGCTCCTTCCTGCAGCTGTGTCAGTCCGTATTCCTGGGAACAGTAAGGAGTAATGAGCCCACTGACCCGGCAGGGAATAATCCCTGGACCAAGAGGATATATCAAAAAGACATTAAACAGCACCGCAGGCATCGGCAGTCAATGGATTATCACTTCCTACCCATGCCGCCCCCAGTAAGGAGGTTTATCAGGAATCATTGAGTTTTTGCATTGAACATTTCCAATGTCTTAAAGCTGCAGCCTTTATTTTGTGTTCTCTGCAAACTAGCTCAGTAAACCCCGTTCAGCTGCGGCCGTGATACAACAAATGCACTGGTAGCCACATCGATCTGCTGAGTTCACCTACGTTAAGTCTTCTATTCATTGGATGGGTCTCAGCAGCATAAAACTAAAACTCAGCAGGGCTTCCATATGAAGCAACCCCTCCAAATTCTGCGGGATTGTTCACACTCGCTGGGATCTATGTTTACATTAGGTGATGAACACTAGATTGTTATTCTTGTTCTATCTCCTGCTATACACAAAGTGACTTCAAAATAAAGCTCAATAGATATAATTTATTGCATTAATATAATTAAGCGTCTACTCCAAAATTGGCCTAAAGTTTGAAATTCCCCTCAATTCTCTCTTTATTAAGGAGACCCTTTAATTCACTGTCCGGTGCACCTCAATACACAGCACAGACCCACCACCAACATACAAAGAAAGCCTGCAGCAGCTGTGATCTGAAGATATCCAACATCAGGGAAAAGCCATACATTCTAATAGAAATCCATTCGTATCATCATATATTAAGCATACTGAAGCTTCCATGTTTTGATTGGCATGGTTCCTCGTATGTTTCTACAGTCAGTGAATACAGATTCTTCCAATTGTTGTGTATTATAATTTCAGTTATAAAATGAAAAGTTATTTACCTTATTCCCAGAAAAGCCTACAAACTCTAAGAGCCGGAGTATCCTAGTCGGTAACATGGATAATGTCTGCGGAAAAAGAATGTGTAAATGTGAGATCCGCTGTATACACCAGCAACAAGGAGAGCTAAACTGAAATACAATTATATATATATCTCCCTCCCGACCCTACTCCCCACACCATGCAAATGAATCTGTTGGTTCCGTCCGGCCGCTGCCCGGGCAGTGTCGGTTCCGTCCGGCCGCTGCCCGGGCAGTGTCGGTTCCGTCCGGCCGCTGCCCGGGCAGTGTCGGTTCCGTCCGGCCGCTGCCCGGGCAGTGTCGGTTCCGTCCGGCCGCTGCCCGGGCAGTGTCGGTTCCGTCCGGCCGCTGCCTGGGCAGTGTACAACATACCAGATTAAATGCTCCAACGCCCAGCTTTACTCCGCCATCAAAATGACAATGGTTCTCTCCCTTGACGTAATTGGCACATTTCTGCAGGGTATCAAGTTCTCTTGGAAAATA
The DNA here is from genome assembly GCA_036172795.1 of Pelodytes ibericus. Lineage (NCBI taxonomy): Eukaryota > Metazoa > Chordata > Amphibia > Anura > Pelodytidae > Pelodytes > Pelodytes ibericus. The sequence continues at coordinate 16,272,385 of CM069865.1, forward strand.
GAAAAACAAATAAACACACATAAAACATCATATTTTTCTGATGGATTAATATAGCAATCTTCCAGAAAGACTCAGGTGTGCTGTACCCGAAGGCATTAGACAGATCTGTGACATTATGTTGGGGAATAACAAATACATCTTATTTTAAACCAAAACAAAACTTTTTTCTAATATAGAAGCACGAGTGAAAAATGTAATGCCCCGAGTAGGCTTATTAACTGGCTCGTACGTTATTTATTCAGTGATCATGTCTAGAAATAATACCCATCCCCCAGTGTCCTGTTTACAAAGATCTTCTAAAAAACAAAACAGAAAACTACCAAATAGAGTAACTGTTTCCACACTGGGGCAGAATGTAAGATTACTGAAATATTATTTAACATTTATAGATCTTTCCAAAAACCAGTGACATGTTACATCTAGTTTCTTACACACAAATGCAGAATGGGGCAGTCACCGTGGTAACCAATGGAACCATCGCTGTCATACACTTACTTGTATGTCTGATAACTATTCCTGACCTTGATTCCACCTTTGATAAAACTGACCATGTTTTCATCCTGCATTAAAAAAAAAAAAAAAAAATTATAATAATAACAACGATTGACTTTTTCATTTCATTTTGCAATCTGTGTATACTTCACTTTAATATCTGAGAAGTGTTATTTTATAAAATGACTACTGGGTTATAAAAACAATATTAAAATAAAATGGCAGTAAAGCTTGTTTTTAACGTTTGATTCATTAAAAGAAGGTCAGTAGTCAGAGTGCACCTGGCCAATAAGCGGGGGGTGGGGGCCGATTGGCCGCACGTCTGATGGCGTCTGTCAGGTCTGGTCGTCTCTCTCTATTAGTCCAGCGAGAGACGACCGTTGGCGAGAGGATAAATGTAACCTTACATATTACCTGCAGGTTTATCCTCATTATCAATCCTGCTTATAAATTAGAAGCACAAATAAAAAACTTTAGTGGCTCTTTAATTAACAACTTTACTTGACTAAACCTATAAATACACTTCTAGACTGTGTGCTGTTTTTATATATTATATAGTTTTATTAAGCCTCAAGCCGATTTACATGGAGAATGTAGAACATAAAATACCTGCAGTGGCTCAGCAGAATTCCAACAAATGAATAGATTAAGAGAAAAATATTGTGTTACTCCTGTCTTAGTCACATCCTTTTGTGGTACTACATGCAAATAAATGATTCTCCAATGTGCTGGTTTAGTTAATTACAATCACAGTAGGTGATGTGATAGATAGGAGACAGTACATGTACTTTTAAAAGTCATCTTTTCTCATGATCTATACATTTAATTGTAGAATGTGTATATTTGCCCTTTACCGCATTATTGTTCATCCTGCATGTCATTGCTTACTGCAAAGGAAGGGGGATAATATCTCTTTGCTCTCTGTGGGCTCAAAGCATCTAATTAATGACTTTTAACACTGACATGTCAGACCTGCAGGAAGGTGAGGGCCGCTCTTTGGAGTAGACACTCAGCATAGCACACTTCTGCATGGATCTCCTCTGCAGACAAAACACAAAAACATATAAAAAGGTCATTCCACAGTCCAGCACAATAGGAAACAGTAATAATTTAAATTGTCTTTGTCATATACAAAGCATAGGGAAGCAATTTCCTGATGCACTCTCCACTTCCTTTTGGGTTTCTATCACTCCGTTGTTTGTAGCTTATTCACAATGTGCAAAACAATTTGGTTCCCACAGCTTTCTGAAAAACATTATAAACCATTAGAGGTTTTTAAGTTTACAGAAGTTTTGGTTTGTGTTTTTTTTATTTGAGGATTAGGGTGACCACATATCCCAGCATGCTTGGGACAGTCACAAAATGGGACTTTATGTCCCAAATTGCATCAATCCAGAACAATGCAAAGTCCCAAATTAAGACTCAGAGAAGGCCAATCAAGTGAGACCTCCACTGATTGATCCATTGCCTGCACCAGGTAAGAAAAGAAAACCCACACTCTCTCTCTCTCTCTCTCTCAAAATCTGTGTGTGTGTGTAAGTGTGTATGTGTGAGTGGCAGATTGTGTATGTGTGTGTGTGTGTGTATGTGTGAGTGGAAGACTGTGTGTGTGTGTGTGTGTGTGTGTGTATGTGTGAAAAAGAAAACTGCAAATCTGGCAATTAGAGGGGTTTAAATACTCTGAAGTCTAACTAGAGGGAATTAAATGCTTTGAAACTGCCTGTCTGGCAATTATAGGGGGTTAAATGCGATGAACCTACCTATATGGCAATTAGAGGGGGTTAAATGCTCTGAAACTGCCCGTCTGGCAAATAGAGTGGGTTAAATGTCTTGAAACTGCCTGTCTGGCAATGAGAGGTGAGTTAAATGCTCTGAAAATTCTCCTGTCTGAAAATAATTGTATGTATATAATAAATATATTATATTTGATGATTATATTTCAATCTGAAATCTAAATGGTTCCCAATGCTTCATAATCATTTATATAATATAAAATGTGTCCCTGAATGGAATAAATAAAACGTGGTCTTCCTAGTGGGGATTTTTTTTTTAATAGTTTCCCTTTAATCATGTTGAGCAGCTCTGCAGGTTCGTGTTAAGTATTCCTCGCCCCTGTCTTGTGTACACAGAGTTGACAAATACCTTCAGTAAACTGATCCAGACTCTGGCCGTGGACTAAATTGTTGAAAGAATCTGCGACGGTGGATTTCTTCCTAAAGCTGGTGGGAAAACGTTCAATAAGCTTGTCAAAAAAACACACGTATGTTCAAACAGTGTGCACAAACAATATACACAGAGGAAAGATACACAGGATCCTAAACAGGATGGGTAACTGTTGCTTTAGGGGGTTTGAAGGAGCTGTGGGTTCAGACTATAACTCCATTCACGCTACCTCTTGTGTACAGAGGGAAATATACAAAGAAATGTATAGAAAAAATATAAAATAGCATCTTGCTTTGGTCTTTCTTCTCTGCAGGAAGATTTAGAAAAGTAGGGGAATGGGCATGTAAGTGACCAATGAGGTTCAATATAGACAAATGTAAAGTTATGCATTATGGGAAAAGTAATACCAATGCCAAAGATACTTTTAACTGGTATCTCCCGGGGGGGGGGGGGGGTCACTCCTCATGTGAAGGATTTAGGAATAATTGTAGACAGACAATAAGATATTGGCATATATAAAACAGGGTTTTGATTCATGGGAGGAGGTTATGTGGTGCAGTTGCCATCTGGCTGGTATTTTACCCGCAGGCCGGTAAAAACTTGGTTTGAGACCAATATTAAGTCTATGGAGACAGTCGCATGGCCGGTATTTTTCTAGAGAAAAGGTGGCAACCTTAGCACTGGTCCTTAAAAAGGACATTATGGAACTAGAAAGAGTGCCAATCACGGCTACAAAATGAATAAGGGGATTGGAAGTTCTTAGTTCGGAAGAGAGACTCAAAAAGTTGCATTTATTCAATTTATTAAGATAAAGCAAGAGAGCAGATCATAGATCCAGAACTGCTTATTTCCCCATATAGCCAGCCGTGGTACAGTGGTTTATCATAGTGCTCTCGTACTTACCGTTGGCAGACAGCCTGAGCCTCTTTCATGGTATTCCCAGCATTCACTATGTCCTGAGGGTCAAAGGTCATCATTGCCTGCATCTCCAACATAGTGGCATAGGTGAGGGCATGATACATGCTGTCCTTTGAGCTATTTAGGACAAACAGGGAGGCACAGAATTAGCAGCCATAGCTACAGTCAATCAAGGTCACAGACAGAGGCATAAGCCTAGTCGAATACTCTGGCTACCATCCCTGATCAGAGGTACCTTCTTGGATCTAGATTCCCCCATCATTAAAGAGCAGGGACAAGTAAAGTCCCATGTTTGCAATAAAATCATAAAATGATTATGTTAAACTTTACAAAAAGGGACTGGTAGAGAATATTCTGAAAAAATGATTTTTACATTATTAAAATGTGTGCAAGACTAGCAAATAATCAGAATCGAACCTGCCTCAGTCAGTAGCCGTCTCTCAGAATTGTAAATATGTAAATTAACTGCTTTCAATGTAATTTGCACATTGTGCTACAAGATGATGTCATAATTAGGAGTCACCACAGACACATCTATATAGAAATATTTTTACTTAATCTGTGCAATTACAGTACGGCTAACAAACAATAGATTATTGAGTAGGCCCTTAAATAAGTGATCAGGGTCTAGGACACTTCTTCGCCGCATCTTTATCGCTGACAGTTCAGCGCAGCAGTTAGAACGCTGAACTGTCAGCAATGAAGAATAACGCGGCCGTTTCATCGCGGCCGCGGCTATGTAAGAGCTGACAGTTCAGCGCTGAACGGTCAGCTCTTACAAATGTACAAGTAAAAAGAAAATAATCCCCCCCTAATAAATGAATCCCAAACCCCAATACTAACACTAAACCCCAATACTAACACTAAAATTAACCCCAATACAAAAATTGGGTCCTAATACTAACCCCCGAGCCCTAATACTAAAATTAACCCCCTAAACCCTAATACTAACCCCCGACCCCTAATACTAACCCCCGAGCCCTAGTACTAAAATTAACCCCCTAAACCCTAATACTAACCCTAATACTAACCCCCGAGCCCTAATACTAAAATTAACCCCCTAAACCCTAATTCTAACCCCCTAAACCCTAATTCTAACCAAAGTAAAATAGCTAAAATACTTACCTTTAGCGATGAAATCTCCAGCGACGGAGCACACCTGTCACTCAGAGGCACAATGTCTCTCGTGTATTTCCAGGGCTTTGTGTGCTGAGAACAGCCAGCCCACAACCCCCTGGAAATACATGAGATACATCCGAAAGGCAATGCTGCTACGAATTCGGCAACAGAGACTCTGTTGCTAATTCCAAAAGCACAAAAAGTATATGAAAAATTTGTATACTTTTAGTGCTGGTTGAATTGGTAACAGAGTGAGTGACTCTGTTGCCGAATTCGTAGCTGGCGTCGCCTTTCGGATGTATTTCTTGGGTTTGTGTGCTCTCTGCTCAGAGCACACAAACCTCCAGAAATACACAGCGCGGGTGCTCCGTGTTAGGCGTGCGGCGCACACCTAGCACATATGGAGCATCCGCCACTAGCATGCTAAATACTATGTGAATGTAGATAATAAACCTGGGCAAATACAAGTGCTGTGTAAAAAATGACCACGCGAGAGCCTAATCAATAAAGAGAGAATTGAGAGAAATTGAGACGGGAAATTAAACTTAAAGCCAAAGTAGCCTCACATTCAGTTACACTGGAGAATTTTTCTAACTCGGCTAGTTTAGCTTAATGTTTTTATTTGCCATCTCAATTCCCTACAGTTCTCTCTTTATTGAGTAGACTCTTTAATATTTGATTTATTTTAGTTTAAAAAAAAAAAAAAAAAACTTTAATTCCAGTGTGACCAGGTTCTGATTTAGAACAATGGCATGGTTAATCAATGTGATAGGGAGGGTGTTACACCAGTTAGGGAGGAGACAGCTGTACATTCCTAGCACTGGTTTGGGTAAATAAATTCACAAAGCTTTGAATGAAACAAAAAGGTTATAAATAATGGGAGACAGACTTCCCACAATCAATATCTGGCAGGCTGTTATAATAAAAATACAACAGACAAATGCAGAGTCACATGACCACTTCTAGTTCTTTAAGTTGTACTGCTTTCTGAAGGGTCGGGATGGGGAAATACCAGCATTGGATTGCACTGGACCACTAGGGACCCCTCTCCCATAGGGTTCCCACAGAGCTGGTATTTTCCCAGCAAGTTGGTAAAAAAAAAATGGCTTGAGGCCAATGTTAAATCTATGGAGGCTGGCATCAAAGAAAGGGGTCAATCCTACTAGCAAGCTACCATGGGCTAAAGGTGATAACATTTTGCCTCCCCTAGAACATCATCAGTGGATGCTGATGGAAGATGATAACTATTAAGATTTTAGAGCACGCTGACCAAACTTTGAGTGAAAAGTTAAATGAAAATCATTAACATCATGTGTCCCCCACTGAATTCAAAATCTGAACACAAATTACACACACTTGACTCCGTTTTGTATTTTTTAAAGTGTCTCTAATGTTATTTAGAGTGAAAAAGTGAAAAACCTGGTGCCACCTGCCTGAGTTTACCCTGAGCTCTGTCTCTCAGCTGAGGCAGAGTTCATCTGGATGCTGAGGCATGCGGACAGTGTCAAACGTGTGCTCAGCCAATCATAGTAGGGGGTCTGATTGGGCTCTGTCCTGATACTGGGGATATTAGATTTTTCACTTGTGCTTCTATGTTATATGTTGTGCTAGTTATCATATTGTCTGGGACAAAGCTGTATGGAAACCAATGAAATCATTGCTTCACTTTGACTCAAATAAATTTCCTTTAAATATAAGCATCATGCTAAACATGAAAAACTATTACCACGCAAAGGGCACAGTGACTAACGCAGCTGAGTTTTGCCAGGACAGGGCCGTCACTGGTCCTCAAGGGAAACAGTTAATCCAATTTATTTTTGTAATGGAAAGCTGAATCAGATAAGGGTTTTTTAGGTTCTATGTGTCACAGGTTTTTGTCCAATCTCTTGTGTACTAATCCTCCAGAGTGTGTTTGGGGGGTGAGATCAGACATCTCTAGTGACTGCGGATGCAGGGAGAAATAGAACAACTAAATATCACCTAATACAAGGTCTTCAACTCTTCTCCCTTTTTTTTTACCAAACTCATAGTGACCTCCATGGCGTCATTTCCAGTAAATTTGTATTCTTCAGCCTTGATATTTAAGAGAGTGGCCTCCAGCATCAAACAACTGAACAAATAACAGACAAACCCATCATAAGGGTGAGCAAACCTTGGGAGTGATGAATGCCGACAGCCTTGAATGGTCAGGCTCTGCCACAGACATATGATGTAAACCGGTGAGGTCACTCGTGCACCAATGAGATTGATCAATCTAGGAGATGTGCGTCAGAACCGTACTATCACTACACCCTGCTGAAGTACATTGATCCCGAACGTCCCTGTTTCAGAGGGTCAGTTTTTAGGCCCAAGTTCCTCTATGAACTATTTTTTCTGGGGTGCTAGGAACATAGTAAGATTGAGCGTGTACATTGGCATACTCCTTGCCATTCTTCCCCCCAAAAATCTTTAATTTACAGCAGAGTGTATAGACTTATTTTATGACCAGGACAAGTGTCACGCATTTTACTAGCGGGCTTAATCATAGAGACACAAACAGGAGGAACCAGCTCCAATTTAACAATGAACAGCCTTAGGGACAACTGAGAATCATAGGACATGTAGTTCTCAAACATCTGCATTGCCAAGGTTAGCCATCACCGATATATAAGGACAGTATGCTGTAAAACCCATCTTCCCGAGGTGCAAGAGACAAGTTTATTCATCTGTTAGAAGAATGCACAGGGATTAATATGTCTTACTTTGTCTGAAGGTGACCCAGGGCCTCCTGGAAGTGGTTGCTGAGGAACATATCTAGAGCAGTCATACATTCAGAGAGCGAGTTCCTCAGGTCCAGCTTTGGTTGTCTGAGATAAACAAGAGGAGCATGTCAGGCAGTCACACATATATCATTTTATTGGACGCAAACAGTGAAGCAATGCACCAATCAAACGAAAGAATCAGGAATGGGAATTAGGTCTTCCAGTAGTTGGAGAGACGGAGGTTGGGGATCAATGTTTTCTTTTCTTTCTTTTTTTTTTTTTTAAATAAATCCATATCCTTCATTTCAGCCCCTTTGGAGCAGAACATTGTCCCCATTCCCTTCCCTGAAATAGTCCACCATGCATCTTTTGGACAGACATCTGATTGGCTCTTGGGTTAGGAGAATCCATCCTGAGGAGAAACTCTATATAATACAGGTCCATTTTGGTACTTATTGTAAAAACTGAAAATGAAAAAGGTAAACTAATAAATGCATTTGTTTGCAATGTCGGTTTTAATAATTGTATATAGTTTTGAGACTGGCACGGTCCTCTCCCCGTGAGCAGCAGGCAAAGGAATAGTCCGTTACCACAGACGGCAGGAGATATTTTTAAGTTAAAAAAAAAGTCTTAAGTAATAATTTGCATTATTGAATTGAGCCCAATGTCTATTTTAATCCCTTCAATAACCTTTAAAGGTTACTTAGCAGAGCTATAAAATGTGCCTGAACAGGTAAGTCTTAACCATCATACACACCCTGGGTCTAATGGACGCTTGTGTTTCTATATATTTTAAGAATGTAACAACATAAGCATTGTATGCAATTCACTGATATTTCAGTTGAGATGATAATTTTGTCTTACAGACTTCATTATGCATTGTGGACACACTTGGAGAGTTTTCTCCAGCAAGAAAAACAGAGCTGGTCCAACATAACGCAGGGTTTTAAACAGGCGGATTTTATAATAATTACGTCTGCTTTATCCGTGCTCAGCTGAGCTCTTCTAGCAGGAGAAACTCTTCAGCTCTGGACCTCACGATGTACACCTGAGAAGTCACCTCAGCTCTCCTATTGGTGAATAGGCCTCATTGCCTTGTATGAATTAAGTCTAATTTATAGCAAGAGTACTCATTCTATTTTGACAGGTAGAGTATAGTTTGCCAGATGCACCATGGTTGGTTGTACTCTGTTGATATTAGATGGCTGCATTGCAGTGAAGCTCAGGTTTGTAATCTCCTGTCTGTTATACAATCACATTAAATGGCTTCACAAACTTTCACTACTACCAATAAAACAGTATTTGAAGTTGGCAACAACCTTACGTGCAGACAGACCTTAAAATGTCTTCTTTCAGGGTCCTAAACCCCATCCAAGAGGATCCTGTGAAATCAGTGAACACACCCCCCCCCCCCCCCCCCTCTCAGGGCGATACGAGAGATATAACAGTCAGCAGGCTGAAGTTTAATAGCTCTGATTTAAACAGTTATGTGGCTGTTGTTGGGCAATTCAGTTGCTTACGTCTACGCTATTCGGGAAGCAATTCCCAAGTGCCGGTGTCTTCAGCTGCCTGATTCTGCAATTCACAAGTCGGTTTAATTTAAGTAACCACCAGTGTCTCAGGTGTCAAGGGAATAACCAGAGGATATTCCTACTGTAGTGCTTTTTTCAGCTTTCTTGTGCAATTTAATTATGCAGTCTCCATCGAGCATTCATGAGATGCGTGATGTCATGGAGAGCAGGGAGGTCATGTGAAGTAATGGAGAGCAGTGATGTCATGGAGAGCAGGGAGGTCATGTGAGGTCATGGAGAGCAGGGAGGTCATGTGAGGTCATGGAGAGCAGGGAGCTCATGTGAGGTCATGGAGAGCAGGGAGCTCATGTGAGGTCATGGAGAGCACGGAGATCATGTGAGGTCATGGAGAGCAGGGAGATCATGTGAGGTCATGGAGAGCAGGGAGATCATGTGAGGTCATGGAGAGCAGGGAGCTCATGGAGAGCAGGGAGCTCATGTGAGGTCATGGAGAGCAGGGAGCTCATGTGAGGTCATGGAGAGCAGGGAGGTCATGTGAGGTCATGGAGAGCAGGGAGGTCATGTGAAGTCATGGAGAGCAGGGAGCTCATGTGAAGTCATGGAGAGCAGGGAGCTCATGTGAAGTCATGGAGAGCAGGGAGCTCATGTGAAGTCATGGAGAGCAGGGAGCTCATGTGAAGTCATGGAGAGCAGGGAGCTCATGTGAAGTCATGGAGAGCAGGGAGCTCATGTGAAGTCATGGAGAGCAGGTAGCTCATGTGAAGTCATGGAGAGCAGGGAGCTCATGTGAGGTCATGGAGAGCAGGGAGGTCATGCAGAGCAGGGAGGTCATGGAGTGTAAAACAAAGAAAAGCAGTGGTTCCAGTTTAACTGGTCCATAAAGGAAGCTGGTTAATTCCTATACTGTACATCAAAACAATCAACAAAGTTGCAAAAATTAACTTGGGAAAACCTGAATATTATGATTAGTTACAAAGTACATATTGAACAGACTATTGGAAGCATAAAAGTAGGCAAGAAAATAAATGGACAGAAATTCGAAATAGATACATTTTTGCAGTGAGTTTTTACTATTCACAATTTTTGATATTTATAAAAGCCAATTATTGGGCTTCTTTTAAAGATTGCAGGAACATGCCATTGGTCCCCATGGTGACATCTCTACTTTCAGAACTTTGCCTCAGAATTGATTAATAAGCCCCCTTATGGTATACAGCAGGGGTAGGCAATCTTTGGCACTCCAGATGTCGTGGACTACATCTCCCATAATTCTCTTGCAGCCGTAATGCTGGCAAAGCATCAAGGGAAATGTAGTCCACAGCATGTTGAGTGCCGAAGGTTTCCTACAGCATCAATTTGAAGCCAAAGTTATACAAACCTTTGTTTTCCCTTTAATGCTGCAAGTTTATTAGACACCAGTAAAGTCATATGACAGGGCTGCTGCGTTGCATGACTATGTGTTCGTGGTGTGTCACCAGAGTGACTGCAAACAGCTGAAGGAGGGTGTGTGTGTACTGTGTGTGTGTGTACTAAGGACATTAAGCAGCTGGATCCTGTGTCACACCAGTCTTGGGAATAAGATTCTGCCATCAAGCCTGGCCCCACCCACCCCAACAGGTTGATTTACTTTAATAAATAGGATATTAGCCCTGCAGATAAGCTGGGCTAAGTGTTACAGGGTAACGATGGTCCTCTCATGCTGGGGATAATTCCAACACAACCAAGGATGCAGTGTTTCCACATACCTGTTCTGCTCTATTACCCACAAGACGTCCAAGTGGAAAACCAGTTTTTCCGGGTTACGTATGAAGCCTGAATATGTGGTGGATTTTTAACACCGTACAGAGCAAGATAATGTTACAGAGCAATTGTCATATGGCAGTTCTCACTTCGTATTCCAGCCCTTGGTAAACAAAGGTCAAGACACAATAGAGAGTCTCCCAATTTACTGATTTACAAACTGTGTCATAGAAAAGGTCAGGGGTGTGATATGATAAACTGATGCAATATGATAATAATCCTTCCGTCATGCCAGAGTGACTAGAAGTACAGTGTTAAGCAGTAGTGTTTTGGACAGGCGGCTAGATCTCAACTAAATTATTGTTACCATAGCCAATGCATCGTTCCCATAGCCAATGCATCGTTCCCATAGCCAATGCATCGTTCCCATAGCCAGTGCATCGTTCCCATAGCCAATGCATCGTTACCATATGTTGAAAACCCAAAAAGCAAAAAGGCCAACACTTACAAATACCACTTTCGCGGTTGAACAAGGAACGCCCTTTTTTGAACTCTAAATGCCAGCGGCAGTGAAGGCCTAGCAACAACAAACAGACTGAGGCTAGAAAACCGGTGCTTGCAAGCCTACAGAGAGGGGATAACATGGAACTTTAGATTTCCCAATGACGTATAGGTTTTCTTGAAAAGTGAAGACATGCTGAGCACTATAGGTAATGATTTTGTTTTTTATCTAATGTCTCATTAGATTTATCCTTTAATCTGAGATTTTCACCAGGGTACCAATAAGGATGCCACCTGGGCCATACTTGTTACACGTAGCCTTGCAGAGTGAAGAAGTCATATGTGATCAAAAGGAAATCAAGGATTAGATCTCACAGAGCCACGTTGATTAGTTAATTGATTTCTTTCTGCTCACAAACTGTAAGGCAGCGTGTAAAATGTATTTGTGGCCCCTGGAAAAAACAGCCACGGTTCTAATCCTAGGTGTAGAGGCAGGTGCAAGGGAAGACACCCCCTAGTTATAAAGTACCCTGCAGCTACTCAACCCAGTGGATCACATGTGCTCTAATTCAAATGCAGCGCCTGCCTGGGGGCAGCAGTGAGCACACCTGAGTGGCACATGTATGATGACATCATCAAAGAGGATGACATCATAAATAAAGTGATGGCCCCTTCAAAATATAAATAAATCACAAAATAAAATGCAACCGAGATTAAGGTCCCAAACTACAGCATGTGGGCGATTTAATACAATCATTAACGAATGCTAGTCAATATCTTACCCAAAAAAAAATCTATAAACTCCATTACCTCTCCAAATATAAATATAATAATCAAACAGAGCTAAATAAACACTTTTTTTCCTCATTCATTCCTATTATCTGGGAGATGTGAAAATCCATGTGGCAAAAACATTGAAGTATTAAAAAAAAACAACAACAAAAAACTCTCCTGAAGTACAGTCTAGAGGTTATAGGTACGAAGTAAAGAGAGCACTGCAGAGAACTGAGATGAGAATGTCAAACCTAAGACCAAAGTAGCTGAGTTGGAAATATTCTCCCATTCAGCTGTATTGGAGAATTTTTCCAACTCTGCTACTTTGGCCTAAAGTTTGAAAAGCCCATCTCAATTCCCTGCAATTCTCTCTTTATTGAGTAGATCCTTATGTTTCAGGATACATGGAATATTTAGTTGTGTAAATGAGCACCATAATGTGGACATAACAAAAAAACATGCATTTTATATAGGCATCCCCGATCCCCATTAGTATATAGGTACTGTACACAATGCATTGTTATTACAGTGACCCAGACCACGCATTTTATATAGGCATCCCCGATCCCCATTAGTATATAGGTACTGTACACAATGCATTGTTATTACAGTGACCCACACCATGCATTTTATATAGGAATCCCCGATCCCCATTAGTATATAGGTACTGTACACAATGCATTGTTATTACAGTGACCCACACCATGCATTTTATATAGGAATCCCCGATCCCCATTAGTATATAGGTACTGTACACAATGCATTGTTATTACAGTGACCCACACCATGCATTTTATATAGGCATCCCCGATCCCCATTAGTATATAGGTACTGTACACAATGCATTGTTATTACAGTGACCCACACCATGCATTTTATATAGGCATCCCCGATCCCCATTAGTATATAGGTACTGTACACAATGCATTGTTATTACAGTGACCCAGACCACGCATTTTATATAGGCATCCCCGATCCCCATTAGTATATAGGTACTGTACATAATGCATTGTTATTACAGTGACCCAGACCATGCATTTTATATAGGCATCCCCGATCCCCATTAGTATATAGGTACTGTACACAATGCATTGTTATTACAGTGACCCACACCATGCATGTTCTATATAGACATCCCCTACTGTGGGGACACTGACATGATACACTATGCATTATTATACACATACCCCAAAGCACATTGTTATATATACACATTACTAAGGATGCTCTGAAATATTATAAATGCCATGCTTTGCATTCCTATCTAGGTCAGGTGTCTCAAACATATGTAATTATACAGGTAGCCTATATTGTTATATAGATTCTGCACAAAGTGTATTTTTATAAAGATGCCTCATTCTATGCTTTTTTGTTTACACTATGCATTGCATCATCTATATGCCTGCCCGTGCTGTACTAATGAAAGAATAGAATTGTGATCTCACTGCACATGCCTGCAATACTGGTATTTAACTTTACTGTCTCTTTAATCTACTGTTGTCTGATGTCATTGTTATATACAGAACATTCTTTTGTTTCGTTTTTTCTTTTAAAAAAAAAATACATCTTCAATTTCTGATCACAACAGGACCAGTGGAATATGATGCTTTACAGAGATGCTTTCATATTTGTTTCCTTCAGTTATGAGATTTCTAAATAATAAAAATTGGAGGTTCACAATTACATTGTTTTATATTATTTTAAGAAAGTAGGGATAATATGTGTTTTAAACCAGGCTGATGAGCTCAGGGAACAGAAAGAGAAAGGGACTGGCCTTTTTCTTAAATATGGATTATAAAGTGATGTCATACACAGTGGATACAGACACAGTTTTCACTTAGTTCTGTATTTTCTTCTGCTTTTTCTAACACAATGAATAGATTTTTTTTTTTCTACATTTACGGAACAGAGAATGTAGGGGTGATGGGCTGGCATCCAATTAATTATATATTCAAATGGAACATAGCCCATCCCCCCAAAAAAAGATTTGAACAGAATTTTGGGAAAGTTAATAAAAACAGATCTTATGATAGTGATCTCCATCTCAGGTGATAAAGCTGACTAGGCCAAAGTAGTTGGTATAGTACAATATACCAAAGATAATATTATTAAACATTTCACTGCTAGGTTGCTGTATCATTCAAAAACATACTAAAAGTGACCTAAATATTATTCCATAAAAGTAGAAGATTGATCCATCTTTGTACAAATATTGCAGAAAATATTAGTTTACTTACAACAGGAAAAGACACACAAGGAACAGTTTAAAGTGGTATTGTGGCACTCTTTCTAAGTTATTTAGGCCAAAGATTGGTAGAATTCTGATATTTTTGCTGCTGTAGACTGCGACTTCACACGTGTTCAGCTAGGCGATGGCTTATCAGTTGTTGTCTGTGGCTGGCATATGTTATAAAACACATCTAGGTACAGATATAAAGTACTGACTAGAGATGTTTGAGCGCCTCTGATTGCCCCCAGAGAATTCCTGACATCAGTATTTTATTATTACAGACTTTTTATTCCTATATTGTTCCTATAGAGTGCACACAAGTAATATAGTGACAGTGATATTAGCAGCATACATGAGCATACCCACCAACTGTCCTGCTTTATATGCAACAGTCTTGATTTTGGATGGCTCTCTAGAGTTCCTGACCTCATCCTCCAGCGTCCTCTCTGGGACACCAAAGAAATCATGTGTATGCACAGAATAATGCACAGTTAGATTGCATCTGTGAAATACAGCTGCCCCATTCAAAGCTAAAACCCACCTAGTGTCCCACACCACCAGTGGGCCAGGATGGGAGGTAAGATATGTGGCCTATTCACTAAACAGTGGACTATGGTGAATTGACAACCAAGTTGCAAAAATCAGCTCAAAATAGTGGAGTTGGACAAAGAAGTGAGCTGGGGAATTTTTCCAAGTCAGTTTTTAATGCCATGGCAGTTTTCTACAAATCACTGTTTAGTGAATAGACCCCAATGCTTTAAATCTGGCAGACATAGAGGATGTTTGTCCTTCTCCCTCCTGCACTGTATGTTCAGTGCACACAGAATAACTGAGACAGGATGCAAATACAAATGTCAGGATCAAAGGGCCCATTCACTAGTACTGATCCCCTGTGCAACACAGCAGGAGATATACTGAGAGATGGGTTAATGGTTGGATAAGAGAAAGTCCCTCCAGGCCTGCTTCATGATGTGTGTACACATTTGCATACTAGACTGCCAGGGGTGCCAACATGCGTGAATAAGGCAGTGATATATATCGGTTGCATATATACACTTCCACCGAAAAGGCTCCCTTGGGGTCGTGGAGGAGCCCCTGGACCACCTCTGATTGAATCTGACTATTATAATACTGATATGATAAGACCAGGAATGTTTAAAGCATCTTAACATGTATAGCTTGGTGGAAAGACGTAACAGGGGGGATATGATAGAGACATTTACATACATAAAGGGAATCAACACAGTAACGGAAGAGAGTATATTTAAAAGAAGAAAAACTACCACAACTAGAGGGGCAACAATTTAAAAGTAATATCAGGAAGTATTACTTTACTGAGAGAGTAGTGGATGTATGGAATAGCCTTCCAGCTGAAGTGGTAGAGGTAAACACAGTCAAGGATTTTAAGCATGCGTGGGACAGACACAAGGCTATCCTAGCTATAAGGGAACTGGGGACTAATAAAAGTATTTATAAAATTGGGCAGACTAGATGGACCGAATGGGTCTTATCTGCCGACACATTCTATGTTTCTATTTGTACATTAACCCTCTCAGAGCCAGGTAAATCCTCTGCTACATTATTCAATACATTATGAAAGTCACATGGTACTGATTGCCTGGGGATTACTGACCAGAAGAGCTTGCAATCTAGGCAGAAGACGAAGAGTATTAGTTTAAAGGAACAGCTGATCAAAAAAAGGGTTAGAGCATGGAGTTTGCTCGAGTTACTAGGTCAATGTAATCATCCCCCCCCAACAGTATACACGTGTCCTTCTCAGGGCAGGTCCGAGGAATAACTAGTTAACCTCCATTAACCATTTCAGCCCCAGAGCAATGGGTTGCACATGATCATAAAAATAACAAACTTCCCCCGGAGCAGGATTGGCTTCTTTTTCTGCTATGTGTGCTCTCAAACACGCCCAAATCATTATATCAAAAAAACCTGCTCCAAATCCAATAAAGCATGACCCTCAACCTACTGCAAGGCTTTAGCAGGCCAGCAGTTGTGCACTATGTTTCCCATGATGCTCAGCCAGCCACCCACCCCCTAGTGCATAACAGCTGGCGTGGCAAAGGTGAGCTATCAGTGTCCACCCCAGAGTGTCACACTTGATACCCAGCACTGGCCAGTTTCCAGGCCCCCTAAGTGATTGCACAGTTCCTCTCCGGTACTCACCCTGCGCCTGTATCCCTGGACATGCTGACCTGTTGCTGGGAGCTTGCTAGTAGTGCAGGAAAGCCCAGCTGTCCGGAGCTCAGAGCCAGGCACACACACACAGCAGGAGTGAGTGACAGTCTGGGCAGGGCTGGCTGTGCCCTCCCAGATCTCTCGGATTGGGAGTTAACTTCAACAACCAGCCTGCCTTTTTGGACGTCTCTCCCAACGTCAGCCTTCGTCCTTTCGATTGCAAGCTCCTGGGGGCAACTGTCTGCAGCAGGCTGCTGGTATCTCTTCCAATGAGTAGTGTCAGATTACCTATAGCTGTATAGAAGCAATGGCTGGAGCAGCTTGTGAGACTAAACATTGTTTTAGCTGTTGCAGAACCTCTTGGAGAATGGTACTGCCAGTCAGTATAATTATAGAAAATGGGGTGCAATTCCCTAAAGCAGGGGATGCCTGGTATACCTGATTGCAAAGAGTTCTGCAGCAGCTGTGACCATCACTGCTGGACTAGTATACCTACCCGAACAAGGTATACATAAATGAATGTTCTACAGACTTTAAAACTGTATACAGCAGATTACATTTTTCCATTTTCAATATTATCCCCGTTTTTTTTTTTTTTAAAGAGCTAATATGATTTCTCGAAAAAAAAACATTTCTTACCCATTTCACATATTGGGACTGATTCTATGATGCAAAACATCAATAATTACTGCTTTTTAACTTTTCTATCGCAGTCTACGGGATTTAATGACTAGAGAAAAAATAAATAGATCTCATTGTATTAAAATCTATACCCTACATCCATAGTAAATATTAATTGAGGCAATAAAAAAATATATGAAAATTAAGGGACAACACTGATTTAATACAATATGAAACTCCTCCCTAAGTATTGAAATGTGTGTGTGTGTGTGTGTGTGTGTGTGTGTATATATATATATATATATATAATTTATGTGTGCTACATTAACAGGGCAGTGCTAAACTGCTGATTGGACCACTTTTACCACTTTGCACCAGAGTTTGGTCTTTACATGTAACCCCACGATGTCCTTTCATATGAATATTTTTCCCTTTTATAAACATTATTATGGTATAATGCTGTAATCATGTGGGGCTGGTATAATGACATAATGCTAGCAATGCTATTGGACTGGTATAATGCTGTGGGGCTATTATAATGACATAATGCTAGCAATGCTACTGGACTGATATAATGGTGTAATGCTGTGGGGCTGATATAATGACATAATGCTGCTGGACTGATATAATGGTGTAATGCTGTGGGGCTGATATAATGACATAATGCTAGCAATGCTACTGGACTGATATAATGGTGTAATGCTGTGGGGCTGATATAATGACATAATGCTAGCAATGCTACTGGACTGATTTAATGGTGTAATGCTGTGGGGCTGATATAATGCTAGCAATGCTACTGGACCGGACTGATATAATGGTGTAATGCTGTGGGGCTGATATAATGCTAGCAATGCTACTGGACCGGACTGATATAATGGTGTAATGCTGTGGGGCTGATATAATGACATAATGCTGCTGGACTAATATAATGGTGTAATGCTGTGGGGCTGATATAATGACAAAATGCTAGCAATGCTATTGGACTAATATAATGGTGTAATGTTGTGGGGCTGATATAATGACATAATGCTGCTGGACTAATATAATGGTGTAATGCTGTGGGGCTGATATAATGACATAATGCTAGCAATGCTACTGGACTGATATAATGGTGTAATGCTGTGGGGCTGGTATAATGCTAGCAATGCTACTGGACTGATATAATGGTGTAATGCTGTGGGGCTGATATAATGCTAGCAATGCTACTGGACTGATATAATGGTGTAATGCTGTGGGGCTGATATAATGCTACTGGACTGATATAATGGTGTAATGCTGTGGGGCTGATATAATGCTAGCAATGCTACTGGACTGATATAATGGTGTAATGCTGTGGGGCTGATATAATGCTACTGGACTGATATAATGGTGTAATGCTGTGGGGCTGATATAATGCTAGCAATGCTACTGGACTGATATAATGGTGTAATGCTGTGGGGCTGATATAATGCTAGCAATGCTACTGGACTGATATAATGGTGTAATGCTGTGGGGCTGATATAATGCTACTGGACTGATATAATGGTGTAATGCTGTGGGGCTGATATAATGACATAATGCTAGCAATGCTACTGGACTGATATAATGGTGTAATGCTGTGGGGCTGATATGCTAGCAATGCTACTGGACTGATAAAATGGTGTAATGCTGTGGGGCTGATATAATGCTAGCAATGCTACTTGACTGATATAATGGTGTAATGCTGTGGGGCTGATATAATGCTAGCAATGCTATTGGACTGATATACAATTGTTTAGTGGGACAGGTTTTTCTTCTCAGTCTGGCCATGTGAATTATGCTTTTAGTGCATTTGTAACACATCCCTCTAAACTGTATCATTTGATTTTATTAATATTTTATCGTCCATGAAGCAAGAAGGGGGGGCCTTGTATCCAGATCAGAATATACCATTTATAAGTGGAGTTTAATTTGTGACACATGATGAGGCTTGTGGTGAGCAGCTAATTACAGACCTCAGGGGTATTCACATTTAAATCCACTCATTTGACATTCGAGGCCTGCACTCTGTTTCTCTGCTGACCAGACTCGTAACTAACGCTTTTTGCACCCAAGGCAGGAACTGAAAATTACTTCTCTCCCTTTATTTTCACAGTGATTATGTTACAGAGAAGGGGGATATAAGTACATAGATAACAAGATAAGAACATTACTGATTAATTAATAATGAATAGCTCCTGTCTGTGTGAAGCAAGCCAGGCACAGACATGGTACAGTGCATCAATATATAGTTAGCCAGTATGTTTCTGTGCATTGTTAGCCAGTCTGTGATGCAATATAATTCCCATTTGAACACAATCAGCCAGATGCAAGTGTGGCACAGAATGGCACCTGGGTTGTACACTACTCAACCTTTCTACACAAATCCTGACAAAGTATCCATGAAAAGAAACTGAGGGTATGTATTCACTAGTATGAAATAATGTGCAGGGATGGGGGCAAAGATATGCATCCTCTTATCTTATATTTCAGATTTGTCTTATAATTAGACGTGGATTAGACATGTATAGAAATGTATAAGGGGGGAAGGGGCTACTTGCAGTCATCTCCCCTTTTTTTTTTTTTGTCTCTATCATAATTTATACATGTATAGTATTTGAGCCTGGGACAAGCTTAGTGTACCAACATTTTCCTTCTCCCGACTTCCACATTTTCGAGGTTGTTCACTTCTATTTGTTAGATTGCGTCCTGCTGTCCAGGGATTAATTGACGTATGTGGACGACTTTATAAAGGTTTTTAGTAGCAGTGTAGATTGCTTGCTTTGGACACTAGATAGTAGGTGAGATTTGGAATTGACCCCATTGAGAGGTTGGTCTTTATTTGACCAATTCCTATAAAAGCTTTCATGTTTATACAGTTACTGCCACGTTTAATAAGATGAGGATCGCAGTCTGGTTTTGTGAATGCAACAAACGCTGTGCTTTATAAGCACACTGCAGCTATATTTGTATTAATTACTTGCTGTAGAGAGCCTTGTCAAGTTGGTTGTAATTAAAGGGACTGTGCTATCTGAACAGCGCTTATGCTGCGACTGGACATAATACAAAATAATGATCTGTACATCGTGTTTGCTGAACTGCAAGCAAATGCCTAAATTAGTGTTTTACATGTGTCTGTGGAGTCTCCTGCTTATGACAATTATGTTTTTTTTTTATCTCCAGCATCCATTTTGAGAATTTTACCCATGATGCAACAGTCTCAAATCTTCCAGCAAGTCTCACTTTACAACTGTGGCCAAAGCCTGCATGGTGATGTTATAAGATACACCCCTGCTCTCTTACTGGCTCCTGTGGGAAGGACTAGGTGGCTGTGTACAACCTTTTTCACCTGTCTTCCTACACAAAGAGAGGAGATTGACCTGATCAAACAGGATTATAACTCCGCCCCTTGTGATGTAATAGTTACAAGACGCTCCCATTCAATGCAGAATTCAGACTTATAGACTACGTTCTGTGACTCCAGCCACAAAGTGAGATACTAGTGCTGTAAAGTCACTGGTGGTGACACTATAAAACACCATATTACACAAAATGCCCTGTCACACATGTAGTAAGATATTTCATAAAACAAAAGACATATCTGAAATCAACAATGCAAAAAAAAAAACCCTTTTCATTATTTGGCGGGAGTGTCCCTTTTAGGTGAGATCTACTTGCCATTCCACTTCTCCCATCATCCAATGGGGCCCTGTAGCTCAATGGACGCCCTTAACAACTGTGATGGCAGACAACATCACTGTGAATAAAAATACAAAGAAATGGAACCTGGTTAAATACAGTGGTAAAATGTAAAAAAAAAAAAATAAAGTATTTATATAAAGTCTGTTAAGTAGAAGTAAGACTTTTGCGAGAGCCCAGAAAGTGTGAATAAAACCTTGCTGCTCTCTTCGATGGAGTTAGACCAGTAAAGTGGAAACACCTGAAAAAGCAGTAGTAAACCATATCTGCTTGTAATGAGGATCTCCACAGCAACAGAGGGGTCTATTCACTAAAGGTGAGATTCAGGTGAGCTGAGGTGAACATTTAATCTCACCAAATTTGGAGCAACAGGATCAGGTGTTGTATACAATGTGTCGAGTGAGTGTGCAACTGCATCTCGTTACTGGTCTGATGATGTCACTGCAAATACCGGTAACTGCATCTCGTCTCTGGGGTGATGATGTCACTGCAAATTCCTACATCTCGTCTCTGGTGTGATGATGTCACTGCAAATTCCTGCATCTCGTCCCTGGTGTGATGATGTCACTGCAAATTCCTGCATCTCGTCCCTGGTGTGATGATGTCACTGCAAGTAACTGCATCTCGTCTCTGGTGTGATGATGTCACTGCAAGTAACTGCATCTCGTCTCTGGTCTGATGATGTCAACTATACCCAACGTGTTTCACTAGAATTGCTCCCTCAAGGGTATCTAGATTATAAGCTTGCAAGCAGGACTCTCTACCTCATGTATTAGTCTGTTCCTATTTGTCTAACTTAGTATGTAGTCCCCCTTTAACTTCTGTACATGGCACTATGTAAATTGTTGGTGCTATATAAATACATGTATTGTATCTCCAGCCTAGATTTTATATGTGTTCCCCAGCAGATGCCAACATGGACCAATATTACCTAAATCATTTGCTATAGCCTCATGCTGGCGACCTTTCCTTGTAGCTCAGTATAGCAAGATGGGAAAGAAAGTGAATATTTTCGATATTGCTGAGGGGTGTTGGATCTTCCCCTATGGTTGATACTTGTCATACTGTGTTGTATCAGAGATATGCAGTCCAGCCAGATAAGCTTACAAACATTAATGGGTTAAAGAGAAGTATTGCTTTAGTTTTGCCAGAGGAACCAACTTCTCCTGCATCAGCTCTGTATGTGTATATAAGCCCTAGAGTTGGTTCTTTGAATTTTCGGGGACAGTGTCAAGATTTTTTTCTTCCAAGAATGGATACACTATTAGCAATGTTGATACAGATTACTGCCTGGGATCTCACAGTCACACTCAAAATGTAAACAATGTTAGCATAAAATTGCTCATTTTCCATAGGATGTATGCAGAAGAAGTGACAGAAAATATTGACACTAATATAACTGGGAAACCCAGCAAGTGCATATAATACTCAACCTTATCTTTACAAACAACCAACTGAGGAGTTGGTTCTGTGATCTAGGGATACAGGAGTAGTAGAAGAATGGTATTAATGAATTAAATTGTTATAGTAGCGCTCAGACAATTTTTTTATACAGTGCAGCAACCACTCAAATAGTTAAAACTGTAAAAAGATAGTGAGGGTGGGCAGGATTTAAAGGCAACTGGTAAACCATAGACTTATCTTCTCCACTATTGATTTTTTGCTGGTACACACCATTCACATAGAAAAGAAAAGAACAATACAAAACATAGTGCAGTCTGTTTCAGCAATCCCCTTAGATGGTTCCACTCACAATGGGAGCAGCCCATTAGTCCAGGCTCAGGATGATGGACATAAAGCAAATAGCAACTGGAAAGGTAGGGTAATCCGCTAACTCATCCTCCAACACCAAAAGAGACATGTTATGATGCTCCTGGAAAAGGAACACTAAGTGTGGTGCTAAGAAAGGATTTAAATTAGATGATGACCGAGGATTTGGGTGAGTCATTCCCTGCAAGCAACAAAGAAATCAGGGAGATCCCTGCATAAGGGATGTGCGAAATTCAGATGATTAAACAATTAGTGTTTGTGTGAGGGCAAAAGAGATGGGTGAAATCTCAGCAGCTAGATTTGTTTGGTGCATTAAACAGTGATGGAGCAATAGATCTGGTGACTGGGCTGCATGTTTGAATAATGGCTGTATCAAGGGATCATTTGTTCTGGATCTTTGTGCTGAGTAGACTATACACAAATGATGGCTGGTGCCAGCTAATGTGGATTACAGTTTGGATAATGCTCAGCCAGCCACATGACAAATTGCCAAAAAAAGGTCAAAAAAGCTAAACTTGGACAATATTCCAAGTTGCCTATTTTTCTAACGTGACTTGGTATCTGCAACTCAGTTGCCATTTCCCCACAACTATGGTTTGGAACAGGGGTCCCCAAACTATGGTCTGTGGGGCAGATCCAGTCATTTTTATCCTTTGGGGCAAGTCCTGTGGTACAATCTCAGTGCTGGGGCAAGTCCTGTGAGTGCAACCTGTGATCTGGGGTATATCCTGAGACTGCAATCTGTGTGCTTTGCTAATGTCCTGGGTGCTAGGGCAAGCCCTGTGAATGGAATCTAGGTGCTGGAACAAGTTCTGTGATTACAATCTGGGTGCAGGGGTAAACCCTGGTGCTGGGCTAAGTCCTGTGAGCGCAATCTAGGTGCTGGAGTAAGTGAAACCGTATGATTTGCTTATTTTATGCATTTGCATGCTATTTTGCTAACACACTGTATAAATTCTTTTTCCAGTATTTTTCTTTTATTCTCTTCACAGTATCAACAATGTTCTTGTTGAAAGAGTCTCTTTAATGAAACATAAGTTAATAAATATCTGGGAATGTTAACACAATTGAAATATGTCTCTCTGCCCCATCTCACCACCCACACATATCACCTTCCGGTATACATTGCCTCTGTCTATTCTCATATCTCATTGTTCTATTTTCCCACTTTCTACCTTCACCTCAGCTTCACCTGGCTCTGTTCAGATGATAATCTTGTTTCACATGCAGCTAATATATATATATTACTACTGTGTGGTGCTTCATTTTATATTGTACTTATATTGTACTACTTTTATACTGTACTACTTTATAGTTATATTGTACTTCCTTTTAGTCAGGAAAATGGCAGTCACAGTTTACCTTTCTGAAAAATAAAATAAATAACCCTAATAAACATAATAATATTGGTTGAGTGCCACAGATTGAGTAAGGCACAATAAAAACCGATCCTCTAAAGTAAAATGTCAAGCTCAAACAATCATTGAAAATGTTTTCTTCCGGAGATTTATGGGAATAATCAATCTCATGATTGAGGATGCTAATTGGCACCCACAAATGTGTTAGTATTAACTAAACTTTTCCCCCCTCTTGGAGTAAGCAAGGGCTAAGAACGATGTCCTTCTGGTCTGTAGTAAACACAACGTTTAATAGAAACACGCGGGTTTACTCTCTACTGTGTCTCACAATAGCAGGTCTGGATGGGGCCTTGTTCCACTCTTCGGATCGGGGTCTGCAGAGTGTGGGGGTATCTCACTGCTAGCACAGAGAGAGATCTTTGTTTTTGCATGGTATCAACGGACGGAGGGGACCTAATTAAGATCGACTCCATGATTCCATGCATAACGTGGGTCTCTCGCGCCACTAGTAGAGAGAACCAGTCGCCGACCAGACCGGGCTGTTTGCTTCCATATTACGACAAATGTTAAATAAAGATTTAGATGTCCTTTAAGTCATTGTACAAATTAATGTATCCATTGCAGTTTTAATATCTGCATTCTAAATATGTATCATTTCCTCTCAAATATCAGCTTTGACTGATCCTCCCACTCACCTTTCAGTACCTGGTAGGAGCCGGGGAGGGGGGAAGAAACAACAGCATTTTAAAGTGTTTAATAATAAAAGAAATGTATGGGATATGATAACTATACTTGCAATGTATATGTTATATTCAGAGTTTCTTGCCCATATTTAATGATTCACACAAATTCATGACATGAGCAGAAATCGTTGAGCACATTTGCATACGAAGTCACAAAGTGATGGCAGACATCATAGACACATTTGATCTATGCGTTTGCTAGACAATGTTTAGGTGAAAGAGTCTCTTTAACACTAAAGGAATAAGACCTACCGTGTTACAATATAGTTTTTAAAGAACAACTTTAAATCTTAATTTTTGGACATTTAATAATTAAGACGTTATCCACTGTTCCTTTTGTGGAGTCATAAGGTGCAATTTTATTTAATGTACAAAAACGGACTACAGTTGTCAAGAATCAGATTGTGATGATGCAGAGACCATGGTTACTAATTCTGTGCACTGTATAGCTGTGTCCCCCCCCCCCCCCCCCCCCCCTCCGCCTTTTGATCTAGACATAGTTGCAGCTTGCTTGTTGATGCTGATGGAAGATGGGTTACTCACAGCTGCATCCAGGCTTTCGTTACCGAGAGGCACCCAATCTCTCAGTCCCCTCTGCACTGCAATTACTTGACATTATGGGAAGTAATGACATGACTGCAATGATTTCTATTACGTCCACCTGATCTCTTTCCTGATATTATTCTATTTCTGTAAATGTTTGATCTTCTCCTTCCAAGCACTGAGTGATTCAGGCACAGCCAATCTTCATTGGAGATAGGGTTACCATCCAGCCCCCGATATTCTACAGGCTGGCCGGTAAAAAAAAAACTAGCTTAAGGCCAGTGTTAATTAACCTCTTTCCAATTATGCATGATGGTGCTTTGGTCCTCAAGGACCAAAAACGGCATCTTTTTGTTCCTTCCCCCGATCACAGGGTGATCTGTAGCCAGGGACATACAGGGGCACATTCAGGGACTTTACAGACCCTGTGGGTCCCGGCCAAACATGTACATGAGACTGTACAGTATCACTTGTGACGTTGCAGACGCATGCCCAAGCCTGGATGTTCAGGCATTAGTAAAATGGAGTCAGCGGCTACATTTTCCATGTACTAACACCACTCAAAGTGGCCTCTTCTGACACCGCTCATTGTTACAGTCAAAACGTTCGATGCCGTCTAGTCACCTGTGGGCGTAGGACGGCATAGAATGTCTTACAAGCGCGTAGGGGGTTGAGTCTATGGAGGCAATAGCTTGGTTGGTATTTTAAAGGTTTTTCCCTAAGACTGGAAGAGCAAACATTTCATAGACAGCAAAGGAAGGGATTCTTTACGGTAAGGACAATAAAGTGATGGAACTCACTGCCAAGAGAGGTAGTGCTATCAACCACAACAGATGCATTTAAAAATGCTCCGGATGTTCTATTTATAATAGAATAAACATTAATACTAGAGCTTATTGATCTAAGGAGAAATCTGATGGAGGAATTTTTCCCCCTAGGAGGGAAAATTCGAAATAGCTCCCATAGGGTATTTTTCCCTTCTTTTTGATCAAAAGCAGGAATGATAGGTAGAAGGGTTGAACTTGATGGACTTGTGGCTTTTTTTTCAACCTAAATTACTATGTTACTATGTTACATGTTTACACGGTGGCTAGGGCAATGGAACCCGCTGCTGCTGCAGAACCTCCTTAAAGAGACTTAGATTTTCATGCTTTGCTCTGCTCATAGAGGCATTTTGCTCACTCAGTTCTGTGGCCTGATATGAACAGTGGGGTAGTTGTATAGTCTTATACATACACTGGGCAAGGGGTAAGGGCTCCGGCTGGTTGGAGTAAGCCACACTGACTTCCTTCTATCATCCCTTCCCCAGCACCTCTCTATGTGTTCTGATCTATCACCAGCTTTGTCACAGAGTTTTAAGAAAAACAAACCTGTTTGCTTGTTTTATAGACTTAATTTGCACACAGACGTTTTACGGCAGGGCAAAGTACTGTTCTCTATTTTCACACTTTACAAGCAATTAAGGGGGTAAATCTCAGACAATTAAAACAATGCAATGTATGTGTATGCACCGGGAGGAATAAATCAGTCAGTGTGGATATTCTGGATATCCTACTCCACCTGCAAGGTAAATAGAAACACAGGAGGCACAGACTGAGATTGACAGTCCAGAATCCCATGTGTGCTTGTATTTCCCTTGGTGACACGGGCTGTTTTAACATTTCTGGGGTGTTTGTGTTTAGCTGTAATTTTCTTCTTTCTCACATACTGTGCCCACACAAATTATATGTTGTTTTTGTTTTTGAAATGTATTTATTTAAGAAGGAGTGTGATCATGAACACCATGCCCAAAATGTTGCACCGTGCTTTTTGTCACTCAGCAACGCCTTTTGCGGTACCACGGGTGAGTGAACATGTTGGTATGGTAATTATGCCTTACTTTTCACTATATATTTATCTGTGTTTCACCTTATTTGTCTTGATAAACGAAACGTCGATTTGAATTTTGATTTCTAATGAGTGATTAAATCATCGACTTTTCGTTAATAAGTCATGTGAGTGCGTGCATTTTTTGGGGATTATATATATATATATATGTGTGTGTATTTTTTTTCCAACTCCCAAAATATTTATACATTACCCCCAACGTTTTATTCGGAAATCCATTCATTAACTTTACTTTATATAAGGTCTGCTCAATGAGGAGAGAATTGCAGGGAATTGAGATGGGAATCCCAAACTTTTTATTTATTTTTACATCCAAATATACAAGCAGCTTTACTGCTGTGCCCAACTACAAATGTGACCAAATCCTTCCTGTGCTCGTACTTTGTGCTCTCAATTCAGTCCTGCTCACAGTGTTTTCAAGCCACTACCAGCCATCAAGCACCTAGGGGCCCTCTGGGTACAAATTGTGCTATGACCTATATCACTGGTCCACTGAGCCGTGCTTGCTGAACTGTTTGGTGATTGCATCACTGGTTCTATAAAACTAACACCACAAAGAAACTGATAGAGATGTAGCTGGATATTTCAGGAAATCTTTTATTTGACAGTGGAAATCCTGTTAAGTAACATTCAGAGGCCTTGTTTTTAAATCTAATTTACTGGAGTCAGCTGTTGTTACATCACTGGTGACATCACAGTATTGTCAGCTGAAGTCCTGAGAATGTCCTGTTTCTGTTCCATGGCCTGGAAGTCATGTGATTGTACTTATCGCTCTCCTGGAGCTTGGATACAGGAGATGACAGGAGAATGTGACACCAATTTCCTGTTTATTACAAATAGAACTACACATCATCGGGGGGGGGGGGGGGGGGGGGGGGGGCTATTTAATCTGACACGAGATTAAATAGAAGAAATAAACATACCCCCTCTATAAAACACCATGCAATGCGTTGTGCAACATGCAGGAGCCACACATTTCCGAAAAGAAGCACATAACATTAAATAAATAGATTTTACATTAATGCAAAAAATATAATCTTAGGAACAGAACAGTGCTGAGAGATTCTCAGATGAAGCGTGGAAACATCGCCATGACCTTTCCACGCAGCATTTCAATGCCCAATCAGTTCGCTGCTGTTTGGATGTGCCAAGTATGGCCAGGGTAAATTGTAATGGCTATCCTACACTAGGAATCCTTATACTTTGTATCTCCTGTCATGTTTCACCAGGACTGCCAGTAAATGAATGAATGGATAGCACAGCTTCCCAGGGTTATACTTATTTTTGTAAGCTATGAGTTAGAACACATAGACTTCAAATACATTGCTTAATTATCATGAGATTTGATCCTTAAAGGACAACTGTGGGGAATAAAAATTAAGTTATGTTTAATTGAGAGATTGCATTTTATATAGAAATGCTTTCATGAAACCACATAAGTGCTTTATTGAGTGTTTTTTTGATTGTTTATCTCTTTCAAGGGGCAGCCATGTTGGGTCAGATGATCTGACCCAAGATTCTAAACAAGATGTCCGACCCCTGCTAGAGTGCTCAATAAGGTACTTTATTTGCATTCTTTCATTATCGCCTTTCTATTTTAAATCCCCAAAAACTTAAAACAGAATTTAATTTTTGGCAAAACGTGTCCTATATGTAAATCTGTAGATGGTTTCCACCACTCATGAAGGATTGGAAGATTGTACTGTGTGGTTTGTATCCATCCTGGAAAATAAAGCAGGTAACTAAACCCCATTTCCAACACACTGCTGCAAGACCAAACCACACTTTACACAAACAGAAGGTGTATTTGTGCAGAGACTGAAGACTTGGAGAGATGATAGATTGCATTGAGACAGGTCCAAACAGAGTGGTGGCCAGCTCCTTCTGCACTCTACGCAAGAATAGAAAATTGTAAGAAGGTACACAGATAACAATAAAATGTATGATTAAATGAATAGATCTTTCCCGTACATAGGTGGACAGACAATGAGGGTGGCACTGTATAGCTCTCAATTGAGCCAGATATAGTAGCTTATATTAGTTTAAAGTTAGCCAGGTTGGTAAAATATAGCTCCCGTTAGCATATAGTTAGCTGGACATAGATTGTGGTACTTCATAGATGTGAAGCTCCCATCAGTATGTAGTTAACCAGATATTAATAGTAGTGCATCATACCTTCCATGTCCCATCAGTATATAGTTAGCTGGACATAGATTGTGGTACTGTGAAGCTCCCATCAGTATGTAGTTAACCAGATATTAATAGTAGTGCATCATACCTCCCATGTCCCATCAGTATATAGTTAGCTGGACATAGATTGTGGTACTGTGAAGCTCCCATCAGTATGTAGTTAACCAGATATTAATAGTAGTTTATCATACCTCCCATGTCCCATCAGTATATAGTTAGCTGGACATAGATTATGGTACTGTGAAGCTCACATCAGTATGTAGTTAACCAGATATTAATAGTAGTTTATCATACCTCCCATGTGCCATCAGTATATAGTTAGCTGGACATAGATTGTGGTACTGTGAAGCTCCCATCAGTATGTAGTTAACCAGATATTAATAGTAGTGCATCATACCTCCCATGTCCCATCAGTATATAGTTAGCTGGACATAGATTGTGGTACTGTGAAGCTCCCATCAGTATGTAGTTAACCAGATATTAATAGTAGTGCATCATACCTCCCATGTCCCATCAATATATAGTTAGCTGGACATAGGGATGCAAGTAACCCCAAGAAGTTATGCCACCTGGGAAGGAGGCTCATATTAGCTTTCTTAGTACAACATATTACAGGAGACTTGTTTTCTGGATGGTCATCATGGGACCTGTTGTTCAGAGCCAACATCTTCACTGGATGACTATAATTCCTATGAGGCTCATCCAGACACACGGCTCACAAGACGCTGCATTTCAGGGATGACATCATCACTGCGTGCCCTCAATTGCATGCGCGATGCTCCCTAGGCAGGATGGCTCGGTCGCCTCACCCTCATTGCTGCCCTGGGTTCAAATATGTTTAAACTGTATGGAAATTGTCAATTGTTGAGAATTAAGAGCAGAATTAGCATCAAAGCCGAAGAAGGGTCCAGCAATATCCGTGAAAAAATCCAGCTAATTGTGAAGCAGGTCATGGGATGAGTAATGCTCGATTTCATCTTAAACAGGATTCACTTTTCTTGTTTGCCGATTGGTATAATTACTGGAAAAGGTCAATTTCACATCAGCACAGTCTAAACTCAATACACAAGTAGTAAACATCCACACCGCTTTATAAACAGCGAGCACTGCACAATAAATGTGTAAACGATTTCAGAAAAGTCACTGCTAACAATTTTTGTTTATTTTATTTTCCCCCAGCTGTCGAGCTAGAGTAGTCCGATCTGTTGGTTTTGTTTAATTGTATAGTTTTTTTTTTGGCAGGACACCTAATAAATATATATATATATATATATATATATATATATATATTATATAGGATTTAAATGTTTTAAGAGTTATTTTTACTTTTTTTTTTTTAAAAACTGTGATTTTTGTATTGTGCCCAAGTGTACCATCATTTAGACTCACATCATCAATATGGGCACATCACTTTTAATGCTATAGAATGCCTTTTTTTATCCAGAGGGAACTAATTAATCAAGAAGAGCCTCACATAGGAACTATCTTTATTTATTAATTAATTTCTCTCTGATCATCTATGAATTATATAGTCTGCCATGCAGAAGTTCCGTGTGTCCCTCAAACAAATGGCTTGATGTACAGCTGTATGCTTGGATGCAGGCAGTCACACCACTGGCCCACGTGGCCCACGTGGCCGACACTTCCGTCTGACGGACCGCCGGAAGGTCACATGACCTCCGGGCTTCCGTCATAGAAGTCCCGGCGGAAGTACCATGCAGCAGCGGAGGATGTCATCACGCAGATATCCACCGGCTCTGCGGGGGACCTGGATCCCAGTCTTATAGTCAGACCTCGACTTGAGGTCTGATTATAAGACGACCTCGAATATAAGAGGGTATTTTTCAGGGCATTTGCTCTGGGAAAAAAAAATGCAAATATGGTATTAGCATTTTGCAGAGGGCTATTTGTGACTGGCAAATATTAGACTGCACTGGATCATCCCCAACGTACCCTTCCAATACCATCCCTGGTTGGTCAGCGGGTATATGTACATTCCTGGGTGAGGATATAAGGTGCGTCTAAGGCAAAGTACAGCAGTCATGTGACACACGGTGAGTCACCCGGTACCATGCACAGCTCACCCTGTGTGATCTTCAGTGATTACATTATATTGGACACACACACAGCCCTCATCCAGATACTGTGTATTTACACACTTTGCAGGATCGAACCTTTGGCCATTGTGTCCTGTGTGAAATAGCAGCAGGCGGCTGAATCATACGCAGAAAAACAATAATACTCATGTTTATCAAAATTCAGTTTACAGGAAGGTGTGCAAACAGACACATTGTCATGCATTTATGTGTGCGCATTAGAGCAGCGCTTCTTAAACCTGTCTTGATGGACCCCAAGCAGGCCAGGATTTAGGAATTATTCAGTTGTGTTTAAATAAGAATATGTAGAACACATGGTGTAGTTCCCTAAGTTTTAGGGAACCACATCAGGTTTTATACATATTCTTATTTAAACACAACTGGGTAACACCTGATATGGTTCCCCAACGCTTAGGGAACAACACCAGGTGTTTTACATATACTTATTTAAACACAACTGGGTAACACTTGATATGGTTCCCCAACGCTTAGGGAACCACACCAGGTGTTATACATATACTTATTTAAAAACTGAGTAATCCCTAAATCAGGACAGATTTAAGAAGCACTGCACTAGAGCAGTACATAATCTCATCTCTTGTAAATAATAACCGAACTGTAAAAAATGATATAGAGTATGTCAAATGCTCTTAAAGGGACAGTAACACTTAACCGTATTTTGTATGTTTTTAATAAAAGGTAAATGCCTTTATTGTAAAAACACTGTGCAGTTCTCCTGTAGTTTTACTTTGAAAATAATGTCAGTTCTCCCCTCTAAATAAGCGTGGCCTTTAGCCATTACTGCGAAGTCATCAGTTCTCTGTTAAACGAAGCTGTTTCAAGTGCTTGGAATACAGGAGGGGGCGTGGATTCAGACAGATGTTTGTGCTATAGAAACAGAAATAACTATTACAGTAAGGGTTTGCTTCCCTAAAATTATTGTTTTCAGACACGTTGGGTGGAATTACCCTGTTAAAATTTTTAAGAAAAATGTGCAGTTCCTGCATCTTATTAAACCAGGCAATCTCAACCAACTCATACTTTATTATGTACTAATTCATTTTCCATAATTACAACATCTAGCTGCAGTAAAACATGAAAAAAAATAAAAAATAAACAAATTGTTTAAATAAAAACCTACACCCCCCCGGTCCCTGCCAGTTCCATGGACACCAGCAGCACACTACAGGTTCAAGTGTGACCACCATTATTCAACAGAGTCAGGGGGTCTTACCTAGTGGTTATGGGTAAAAATTCAGCACAGAATTGCTGTACGTCAGTAGAATAAACATATGGTAAAAGCATATTAATTCCTATATAAGGATATATACATATGTAATAATAATATTGGTCCACAGAGTATTAATAATAACCCAACAAAAAGACTATGAGTCAGTAAAAATATTAGCGTACTCTTTAAACTGCGTTTAATGTTGAGGTGTGGGGGAGAGCTAAAATCCCATCTGTCGGTGATTATAAACATGCTTCTTTGTATGATATTATGAAGTATCTTCCCCATTTCCCCACCTCTCGCCCCCTCCCACCAAAACAAAAAAACATGGCATCATGGCACAGTATAAGGTGTACAGTAATTAGAAATACAGGGAACAATCAAAAATAAAATACATATATCAATATGAAAAGTGTCCTTCAGCTGGGGCATAAGTACAGAACAAAACGCGTTGTCACCCTGCATAGACAAATACTGGCGCATGCACATCCTTGAGTTTTCAAAGTCAACGACCTGCTTAGAATATTTGGAACGGGTAAGAAAAATTATATATTCTCCCCGCCCACCCTTAAAAAACAAACAAAACAAACAAACAATAAGCAGATCAAACATAACTATTAACTTATTATTGCTAAAGGTGCTCAGTATGTGTGGCATCTTCCTTGCAGATGTGGCATAGAGAACCCAAGTTTCCTAGCCTCGCCCCATCTTTTCACTGCTTTAAGGTACAGTAACTATCATTGCAATCATAAGCAATCTGCACTGAAGTATACTTTCTTATGTGTCAGATTATGACACATGATCACAGT
This sequence comes from Pelodytes ibericus, assembly GCA_036172795.1. NCBI lineage: Eukaryota > Metazoa > Chordata > Amphibia > Anura > Pelodytidae > Pelodytes > Pelodytes ibericus. The sequence goes on from CM069865.1 coordinate 16,305,729, forward strand.
CATCCATCGCTTTATATGAATACAGGGTGTCCATGATGTGCTGGAGCTGCACATTGAATAATGGCCGTGGGCTATACGTTAGTGCCATACAATGAGCAGAAACATCACATGGATCTTATTGGAGATCATTTTTCAATGAGCAGGTACAGGGGAAGGGATTTTTACCAAAACAAAAAGGGAAGCAGGTTACATCACATGCCCCACCTAACATGACACCCCCCCCCCCCCATTCTGGTCTGGGGTCTCTAAAATACGGTTCAAAAATTTGGGTCATTAAGGAATTTCCTTATCCATGAAAATAACAATGACTACATTGGATTTCCGATCCATTTGATGCTATTTTAACCCCTTCCCGACTAGGACGTACTATGCCGTCCTGACTTTAAGTACCTTAAAGTCGTTAGGACGGCATAGTACGTCCTGTACTAAACAGCTCATCGCGAGCTGTTTTCGGATCCCGCTGCAGGCACTTGCAGCAGGATCCCACCTGCCAGATGAGGCCACTTTGAGTGGCCTCAGTCTGACAGGGGAAACACTACATTTCTCCAAATCGCGCCGTGCCCGCACTTCCGGGTTCAGGCACGCCTCCGTGACGTCACACGTGACGTCTGGAGGTCTCGCGTTTTTTTTGGCAGGGACCCTGATCCCCTGATCGGGTCTCTGTGAGAGCGTTCCTGGCTACCCAGTCGTGACGTTTTGGTGCTTGCGTCGTGTGGAACGCAATCACCTTGCGTCACGAAGGGGTTAATGGACACATTTTCATTTTCTTTTAAAAACAAGGAAAACGTTTGAACAGTATATATAGTGTATATATGTACGTACACATACACGTACACACAGATCTCATTTTAGTAGAATATTTTGCAGAGTTGCTAATGGTTAAAGAAAATGATAAATAATAATTAGCGTGGGTATTTATTAATGCAAACTTAGCATCAACCCTCCTGGGTATAGAAACTAAAGCCGCTATGCATTTGTTAGGAGTTAGCTGGTGCAATGCCTGCATGACTATAAAAGCATTGCAACGTCCAGCTTGCTAACAAATACATAGACGAAGAGTTAGATATTTAAGAGTGCGGCTTTGATCTATACACTGCAGCACAAGTGTCATGCTTCCCACAATGCCTAGCATGAGATCCCACAATGCCTGGAGTACTGTCACACACCACACTTCAAAAATACCAGGGAGCAAACGCCAGCTAAACATGTCACTTGAGTTATACATTTGCTGCCAAATTCCCCTAGCACAATCTACACATTAAAGGTCATTACCTGCCTAAAGGTGACTGTATCACCCCATTTGTTGTACCTGACAGTAGTCCTTACAGATCTCAGACTGCATAGCTCAATGCTATATCTATGGGATGACCAACCTACAGTGACCAGCTTTGCTGCAGAGTTCTACTGTGGACTCAAATCTAAGTCATTCCACCAGAGTTCAAGCAGCGGATCTGCCGAGTAGTTACTAATTAGTTCTGCCCAACTTGAGCAGTGTTATTAATTAGCTGATGTGTATTGCGGCTACAGAGCTTCTCAGTTTGCTGGGCCTCCCCGATTCACATGACTTTCCAATATATGTGGTTTATTAGGAAGGATAATCACTCGGAAGGATGGAATGTTCCTTGAGAAGCAGGACAGAAGAAGACTTGGGTGACTTGTGACATTGATTTACTGTGCTATTTCTGTTAATATATATATATACACACACATCCGCTATTAAGGGCTGGATGGAAAAGAAAAAATAAGTTCTAAAAAGACTGGCATTGAAAATAAGTGGTAATGAATATAAACACAGGTATGTACCACGTGAACGGAGCTACACATACACTAAGCGTCAGGTTACATCAGAGCATAATATTATATGTACATGGAGCACACATGGCCCTGGGTATATTGGTGTGTAATCTCCTCTCTCTGCAAGGGAGGGATCTATATTATGGCCAAATTGTCTGCAAAAAAAAGTTTTTTGGTTAAGTCACAGGAAACGTAGTTGTGTTCGTTAAGCTTTTTCTCCAGATAATTTGTGAGATCAACGATGCAAGTCTATAATTAGCAGCTGGCAAGACGCGTCCGGCCCAAGACAATGCCGCACCGCGCCTTTGATCCAAATAAAGACAATAATGCTTCTTATTCATCATGATTGAAGGAGCAGGCCGTTGTACAGTCTCAGGTGAGGAATTGTGGCACAGGGAAAAAAAAAAAATACAAAAAAGGCAATAGTAAAACACTACAAGTGTAGATGTGACTGTAGGCTTGTAACAAAATGTTATCCAACCATCAATGACAGAAGGCTCTGTAACATATTGTAGAAGAGTCATCGACCTCCAGTAGGAGATGGGGGGAAACAAGGCACAAGTTCTCAGGGACAAGACAAGGTGGAAAGGAAATTCTAAAAAAACAAACTAAGCAGCAAATATTAAGAACAGAAATATTTGGATCAGCTTTAGGGCACTCCAAAGGTTGAGCACATATTTTAGACCTGATATAAAGATTTCAGGACCAGGAGGTAGCTGGCTAAGGCGCTGCCCAACTCAACGCACGATCTAATGTTGCCCAAATTTCCATTTGTCACCATGCCCCCACCTACTTTCAAGGGATGGCCAGCCGAAAAGCTTGTTTATTTTTATTAGTAGTGGGGAATCTCTTTGTAGGTCTTGGATCTGGGATGCAAGTCAGGCCAGATCAGGACCTATTCCCCCACACACCTTTACTGCATGGCAGCTAACCAGTAGTGGGCATGCTAATCTAAGACTTAAATATAACTTATTACTGTTAGATAATCTCTGTAAAGCAAATAGTTCTAAGACATGAATACCAGACTTGTTATTTTTTGGAACAACACATGGTTGTGGGGTACACAGTGCAAAACGCAGGAGATGGCTTGGGAAGCACCAACGGTGTACAGAACTACTAAGTATCACTCCTCATCCACGTTCACAACACAGAGGAATTAATTACCGATTTACTGATAAGAAGAGACCAGACGATTGTAGTTGCCCCCTTCCAGCAAACCAAGGGTTATTGGGGGCTGTGCTCAAATACTTCAAAGCATGGCAAGAGTTTGCAAAACCATGTGAAATATATATATATATTTTTAGGAAAGGACAGTTCTGTTTAGACGCCAGTCCCTCCTGCAGCATCTCACGCTTCAGAGATCTCAGACTTGCTAAGTGCTATGGCGAGCTCCAAGTCCTCCTGTTCTTGCCGCTTCACCCGCGTCAGCCTTTCCTTCTCCTCTCGCTCACTCTCCCGCTTGGCCCACTCGATCAGGTCGTCTTCCGATTCATACTGCAGATTTCAAGAAAGGACATTCACTGGCTGAGACAATCCGAGGTGTGTAAAACATACAAACATGTAAAACGCAAGCTAATTCGGCAGAAAACCCCCCCAAAACATTTAGTTTGTTGTATAACCCTTGTCGGCGGTTTATGATCATCAGCCATCTTCAAATCTTTCCCGAGTGAACATACAACTGTTTAGTACATAGACATACAAACCGTATACCTTCAGACATTCTTCTGATTCTTGACACTTATTCATATTTGACTTGTACTGTTTCCTGGTATAAATTGTTCATACATTTCGCAATATTACATAAACATAATGAAAGATTCCGCACTCTATAAAACTAGTTCATGGGTGAGTCTTCTCTCTACTGGCCCAGCTGTGATGGGAATGCACAAGAGGATCTGGCCAGAGATGGACATAGTGATCACTGTGTACATCATTTTAAACAGTATGGTTCTTGTTTGAACACGCCCGTCCAAGTTTAAGGTCATGCTAAAAAAACAAACATAATCCAACATAATAATCGGAAATCCGTAAGAAACAGCAAGACTCCGCGAGAAGTCATTTGTCCTGTTTTCCCATGTACTTTGTGAACATTTGTGTGCAGGGAGTATACCCAGCAACACCCTAATCAAAGCAGGATGGAGGCGAGGCAAGTTAGGGGGAAACTATGACACTGGCAAGTGATTTGGGGGAATGACGACACTGTGGCAAGTGATTTGGGGGAATGACGACACTGTGGCAAGTGATTGGGGGAATGACGACACTGTGGCAAGTGATTTGGGGGAATGACGACACTGTGGCAAGTGATTTGGGGGAATGACAACACTGTGGCAAGTGATTTTGGGGAATGACAACACTGTGGCAAGTGATTTTGGGGAATACTGACACTGTGGCAAGTGATTTTGGTGAATAATGACACCGTGGCAACTGATTTTGGGGAATAATGACACCGTGGCAAGTGATTTGGGGGAATGACGACACTGTGGCAAGTGATTTTGGGGGAATGACGACACTGTGGCAAGTGATTTTGGGGAATGACGACACTGTGGCAAGTGATTTTGGGGAATAATGACACCGTGGCAAGTGATTTTGGGGAATACTGACACTGTGGCAAGTGATTTTGGGGAATACTGACACTGTGGCAAGTGATTTGGGGAATATGGAAAATCATTGTGTGCACACCCAGTGACCTTGTGTGTAAATATAGCATGCCACCACTAAGAGTCACCCACATGGCCTTGAAACCCACAGACCTCTAGAGATTCAGTCAATAGCAGTGTCCACTTGTATTGGCAGAAAGACGTTCAGCCTCAGACCAACTACCATGGACAGCCACAGACTGACTTAAATAACGGTGGTGACCATCAAACAGTCAAACCATCAAACACCTTCTACACATTTGAATAATTTGTCCTCTTCACAAACCAGCAATTAAAAGCATATGCTTCTGTAGCCATGCAAGTCAATATTATGGACTGCATCCAACTATATATATCAGTAGCTGCTAACCTTGGCACTTCAGATGTCTGGGAACTACATATTCCATGAAGCTCCATCAGCCTTGTAGTTTGGTGTACCTTACACCTAACTAAATCCCTTCTGATATTTAGGGCACAGCATCATGGGATATGTAGTTCCCAAAGTACTGCAGTGCCAGGGTTATACAGGTTGAGCATCCCTTGTCCGAAATGCTTGGGACCCACAAGTTTCTTGGCCTGTTTCTTTTCAATAGGATGATGGTGAGGTTTAGGTACAAGATCCTGATACAGAAGGAAAATCAAAATTTAGCACTTCAATGGCCGGCCAGAATACCTTCTCCTTGTAATTGTCCATAGTTTAGAAGACCATTTAAGTTTATATTGATTAACATTAGAAAGCATTCAAAGAATCAATTAAATCTTTAATTTTTTTATTTTTTTTTTTAAATATCAAAATCAGCAATACTATTTGTACTCGAGCTGCTACAAAGCCTTTGTAATCCTTCTGCATGTGTAAATGAAAAGCATTGTATTGCTCCGATGTCAAATTATTTGGGAAATTGATGGGTAGATTGGCGTGTTTATTAATAGTACAATTATAAAATGGCAGCAATCAGCTCTATGGTTGGAGATTGAAGAAAGTCAAGAGGAGTCTGTTGCTGGCCTACAGATTTTTCTTTTTAATGCAAATGAAGGTATTGGTTCTCCCCCTTACTATTATTGTGATTGGATTCCATATATTAGGTATGATCAGACTAGTAAAAGTGATCCATGTTGTTAGCATATGATTTTGCAGAGGGTTAAAGGTCAAGTCAATTTAACGGGAGTATTACTTGATGGGTACCACAGATTTTGTTTTTAATTATGTGATTCCATTTACTATATATATGCTTACAAGCATGTTTTTTCCCTCTCACAGATGTATATTTCAATAGGAGACCTGACCCACTGCAATACAATATATTGAAGTATATATCATATTTCATATATCCCTGAGATCTTTGCTCATTAAGGTAATAAACCCGTCTCAACTTGTGTCTCACAATGCAAAAGACAAATTATGAGGAAAGGAAATCAACAGAAAGGATCGATGATGATTTTTTTTTTTTTTTACTTCAAATCAGCAAGAGAATAATACATGAATTGGCAAAGTCACCATAAAATGTTACAGAATACAGAATACTGAATACGCATCAATTCCCCACCCTAAACACCAGGAAACACACGTGGCCACTTGAGGAGGAGCTGCTACAAGTCCTGACAGCCTCTGGGGGCTCAGTGCGTACTTACAGTGTTAAAATCATTGGGGCCCCTGGTCTCATCTGTGGCTTTGCTGGAAGTGAACGGGTCAGAATCGGCCTCATTGGGGAAGCCTGCGTTAAATTGCTGGAAGGGATCGGCGTGCCGGAAGACGTCCAAAGAATCTGTAGTCCGGGAAGGTCTCTTACCTAAAAGGCATAAAATAGTAACGTACAACTTATAAAACTAAAGAGAAAAAAAATCACTAATTTTAATGTTATTGTTTAAAATATATTCACAAATCTGTCTTTTCCTCGCTTGTATTAAGCAACGGGCCAGAAGGATGCCATTCTACAGGCAACTCCCATGATCTACGCAGAGTCTGCCCTGAAACCTCATAGGTTGACATCCCATGACCTAATCAAAGCAATGCCTGGGTCAGAGGCCAGGCTTAGTCACAAACATTGGTTGGCAATGTCCGCTCGTACCTGGTGGCGGTGGGCAAGGCCGTGTAGGGGTTCCAGTTTTGGGGGGCAGTGCAGGAGGAATCTCGTCAGGCTGTGAGGGTTCACCTTCAAACAAGTTCTTGCTGTTCAGAGCCTCTTGTTCTTTGCTAGAAGGTGCATCATAAATATCTGTGTCGCAGGTCAGCTGTGCAAACAAAACAAAGGAAGTAAGAAAAAAAAATGAAAGGTCACTCCTGTATGGAACAGTGTGCTCAACATCCAAATGATATCAAAACCTCGAATGTGATCTAAAGGGAACTGCAAAAATCAGTCTGAAATCCCATTAGCTGTGTGATTTGGATTTCTCTGGTCAGTTAATTGTGTCACCGTCTTGCATCCACCTCACTAAATCCGTTGTGATAGGTAGGGCACAGCATTTAAATATCAGTACAATTATAACAAAGACAAAAACATTACGCAGAAGCAGACAGTCTCTTGCACTCAGAGAAGAAAGAAGTCCATCTACATTCAGCTGTAATGGAAGAATAGAAGCTGGCAGAGTACCCCTCAAGGGGAGAGGAACTCCTAGCATGTTAGGCCTCTGATTAAGCTCTAGTTAGTGTGAAACGCATTAGTTATTCACTTTCCCCATGCATGCCCGAGAAGCAAGAGTCATTTGTTTGATTTGGTGGGTTCCTTTCAATTATTTAATTAAAGACAAGAGCCTTGACAAGCATTTTAAATCGATGAGTTCATGGGAACAAGAATCAAGTCGGTACTCCTGGTAGGAGAGCTGCCTATCCAGTGTGCTTTCAGCACACCAGCAGTTTTAAAGTGCAATACATATATGTACTGCAGCTTACATGGGACTGAAATCTGACCACTGTCCACGCCTTCTCTTCTTCCTTGAGAAGTCACATTACACTAGGATGTAGGTCATCCGTGCTGTAAATGTGTTACAGACATATTATGGTGCCTAACTTCATCAGGCCGGCTTCGGTCATTTAATGTCTAAAATAGTCAGCTATCCTCTGAATCCAAGAAATCAAATCGTTTCTCTATGCCGAAGACATCAATGTGCAGAACGTCTGGTGTGAGGTTTCCCTTTAAAAAAAAATCTTCCAAAATGATCAAATTATCATCAATTGGCTAATCAAGTGTGTCCTTTTCAAAAGCTCAGTGAGTTGGCAGAATTCCAGGCAAATGAAAAAAAAAAAGGGGAAAACGGTGTTTTAAATGTGTCTGTAGCGGGTCCTGCTTATGACATCACCTTATATCTTGTTCTGCAAATTGACTTCTTTCCATGTGAAATGTTTCATTTTCGAGTTGCTGATCATGGGGTAACGTTTTATATCACGAATAACGTGGAATTGTAATTTGGAATTCTTTAAAATAAGATAAATTGATTTGTACTATGCTAGTTCCCGGATATCGTTCGATACTTGTAGAAATTTCAATCTAACAGCCAGCTTCCTCTACTTGGCAATATGTTTTGAAAAATATGCATTTAAGTCACAGGAAGCAACAGGAAAACCAAGAATTTTACTTCTGCTATTGAGTGGTATGATTTCCCTTTAAATAACAAAGGGGGATTCCGGGAAAATGACTTTACACGGTCAATAAGAGTCCAATTACAAATAAGCAAATTATCTTAATTACCTTGGACAAGTTGCTGAAGTCAGCAAAGCCACTTCCAAACGACTCGTTACCAAACACTGATGCAAATGGATCTTCTGTCACTACAAAAATAAAATCAAGAGAAGGAACAGGTTGTAATGGTGCCATAGTGGGGCGATTTTACTAATAATGACCATCTAGCAGGAATGTTGTCCTACTTTTCAGCTTGGAAAGCCAAACATCATTTAAGCATCGGGCCAGAGCCAGATACTATTAAACGATTAAAGAGTCACTACATTTATATAGAAGCACACATGGAAAAAATGAGTGGCACTAGTACAAGGATACTGGCATGTACCTTTCAATACAAAATGAGGAAAAAGCACCCGGCTAAATAGTGGGTACCTCTGGGCAGTGCGGTGCTCGCTACGCCTCTTTGTGCTCCCAGCAATAGACAAATAGCAGAGAAGTGCAAGGCTACTGGCCAGGAGTAAAATGCTGAACGACAGTATGTGCTGAAAGGAAGACTTAATTCCGTGTGCATGGCGGCAAACAAACAGTGGTAACTCCTCACCCAGTTACATGCTAGTTTATCCGGAGCTGCCGCTGTCCACAACAGACTTTGAATGCCACCAACAGGCTGGACTCTCACTATGGCCCCTCTGTTGGTGGCATTAAAAAACAAATGTCTAGAGAGCGATACAGCGACAGATGGCGTGCCCCGAGATGACTGGCTGAGCGCATGCCGACAAGTGCCCCTCTGACCCATTTATAAACTATGTTATAGTTTGGTCCCCATTTACTATATAATAAGATGTGTAATTTAGCTCCATGAAGTCCACACATTGGAGCCAAGGCTGCCTATTGTATAAACAAGACAAGAAACGTATTTGATTTTAAAGGGGAAAACCAACTAGTGCATGCGTTTTATTAGAGTGCAACCCAGGAGAGTCATGGTGTATTGACAGTTGTGGGTGTAAAGTGTTCTACGATCTGCCGGGAATAAATATAGGGTATGATGGGCAATGCATCTAGGGCACAGAAGAGCCAAGACAAATTAAACCGAGCACTGTAATAATCCCTGTAAATGCATTAGCTCACCTGGATCAGCAGCTGCAGAAACAACTATTCCCCCTGGAGCAAAAGGATCATTGCTTTCTACAGCGTCTCCCTGAAAGAAGGATGTAGAGATCTACTATAGTACAGCTGTATTTCAGAACCAACTTGTAAGAAATTATTTATTTCACATTTGTGGGGAGTTTGAAGAAAAGTGATATTTTTTTTTTTTTTTAAAACAAAATATTTCCTTTCATGCAGATAATAGATACTTTGTATGAGAAGATAAACTGTCTTCTCAAGATATCTTGATTAGTTAAAGCTACTGTATCACCTGAAAAATGTTTAGAAATGTGAATCTAGACAATAAAAAAAAATGATCTATACATTGTGTTAGCAGAGTTGGACATAAGTTCCAAAATTAGGAGAAAGTGTGCTTTAAATGCGTCTGTGGAGTCTCCTGCTTATGACATCACCCGTGGCACAGTATGCAAATTAAATCTTAAATGTGGAATGTGCCACATGTGATGTCATACCCACAATACACTGCAGACACATCGGAATCACATTTTTCTCTAATTTAGGCATTTGCTTGCAATTCAGCTAACATAGATCATTACGGATTCTCTACAAAACAATTTTTAGGTGACAAAACAAAAGTAGCTAATCAAATAAACCAACACAGAAGCCAAGAAACTCAAGATAAATAAGACAATTAAATAAAGCAGCAACTAGGTAAATACAAGACAATGACAGTTTCATTTAAAGATGTCTGTGTTAATTAAGAAGTTTTATTGAAAAAAAAAATCTACATTAAAATATACGACCTGTGTCCCCCCCCCCCCCCACACACACTTTTAAACCCAAACGTGAGTAGTATGTACTTGTGTAAATTAAGGCTAGAAAAACAATTATCTGAAAACGATACGTTCATGTATGAGCACAGACAACACAAACGGGACAGACGTACAGGAGGGAAGCTGCTTTCAGACACAGTGCTGGAGAAGGGATCCGCTTTGGAGGACATGAAGGGATCCGCTGAAGATGGCTTGAAAAACTCGTCAGAAGCAAAAGGATCCGAATCTTTGAAAGGATCGCCACCAAACGGATCTGAAAACAGAGGGTAAAAAACAGAATCAAAGCTTCCAATATTAACAAGCTATTTGTTTGAAATGGAGCAGAATTTGCAGTGTCGATTCTACGTTAATTACACATATATTAGTTGCCGGGGATATGTAACACATATTTGCGGTTTATCATATGGCAAGAATAACAAACCCTGTGTTGTGAAATGCAGGGTGTAAAATCTAGCAATGGGCATTTTCAAAGTGCGCTAAGCAGTCAGACGATGATTAGCGCTGTTTATTTAAAAAGTGCTAAAATATTCTGGACCTTGACTAAGAAAACAGCATATCCATTTCAATCTCGCTCTACACTACACTATGGGATAAATGAACGTTTAGTAGATATGCCTCTACTTCGCCGGTGGTCACAATCCTGCACAGTGAGGACTGCAGGACTGTGCACTGTAGAAGGGTACTTTAAGAGCAAGTGTCTATATTTGGCTTTATTTTCGAGATCATCTGCCACTATATGGGCTAGTGTATATGTAACTCAGTAAATGCTCGCACCACCCAGCACACACACACTGCGCAAACAGCGTCCACGATATTGCGAGACAGTGAAAAGTGATTTTATTTTATCTACAGGATGCTTTCTGTATGCAGATTACATTTATATATGTGAGACAGATCCTTTAGCCATCCTCGCTGCACAATTCTTAACTGAGCCCTGAGCTGCACATGAGACTAATTAACTAATGTATTACAACCTTTTACATTCTCGCAATCATATGGTAACCCCTGATCACGCAATTCAAGTCTATCTATAGTATTACACAGCTTCACTATATATATATTTCTATACCTTGCATGCCAAAGTTATTAGGAATCTGCCAATGGACTCTAATCTGTGAAAGACGAGTTCACTGACCTATTTTTCCAAATGGATCATCTTTGAACGGATCACCTGCAAAACAAGAGAGAATAATTGGCTCCTAGTATTTTATTGACAGGCTTTTAAAGTCTTTGTTAATGCAAGTTAACGTGCTGGGCTCTACTTTCTGTTTTCTCTTTCGATCCTGGGAGTGTTGGGCTTGCCAAGTACAATTACTTAAAAAAAACGATTGTTCATTTTAAGCATGCAGATTCTCTAGGCATGTGTCACTTGTGTAATAACTCACTTAGAAACAGAATGAAGGTGTGACATTGTGTTGTGTACATTTTACCCTTTAAGCACAATGTCATCATGTTGTGGTCTTTGAAGACCTTCTTTGGACACGCGGTCTTCAATTTGAGGGAAAAAAGTTTAAAAGTAATAAAAGGTATTACTTTACTGAGAGGGTAGTTGATGTATGGAATAGCCTTCCAGCGGAAGCGGTAGAGGTTAATACAGTGATGGAGTTTAAGCATGCGTGGGATAGGCACAAGGCTATCCTAGATATAAGTTAAGGCCAGGGACTAATGAAAGTATTTAGAAAATTGGGCAGACTAGATGGGCCGAATGATTCTTATCTGTCGACACATGCTATGTTTATAAAATTCTGATAATTAACAGCACTGAATTTCATTAGGCAATTAGAACAATATGCCACGTTATCACATGACGCAATGTGATATCATGATGTCATAGAGTACACAGTAAATCCCTGTGTACAAGGATAATACGGTCCGAGGCTGCTCAATTCTATTCTTTCATGTTGAAGATCGAGATTTGAAAATCTTTTATAACCATACTGGATGTTTTCCACCATTGGATCTTACGGCTTTTCCTTAACACATAGTTCTTACCACTTTGTGTTAAATACCATATAATTATACATCTTGTTGGCATAAACATTCCAACCAACTTACTGCCAACAAAAGGATCGCTCTGGAAGAAATCCAGTCCTGACTCTTGAACAGAAGGAGCTAGGGGCGCAGTCAGCTTCACCTCAAACGGATCCATTGAGAAAATGACCTGTTTGACCAATCAAAAATTAAATTCACTAGAGATTAATCTGAGTCACATCCCTAACACAATCACTTTTGCTGGAGCCACATGTTTGGCTATGGGAACAAGATGCTCTGAGAAATCTATATTAAATTACGCAACTGTGAGGGTTATGTATAAAGGTGTTGGTCAAAAATGTAGTGTAATTGCACCATAATTCTGGTCTACACCTAGGTATAAAATTATTAAGATCACTAAGAATATAAAAAAAAAAAAAAAAAGTTGCAAATTTGCCCTATTTTAGATCACTTTATTGGACTACAATTCTCCGCCAATCCCAATCTGGCGTTACCTGCACTGAACAAAAAGCCACACGGCGAGGCTGAAAAGTCGGCTACTGAGCGTATAAAGTCGGCTACTGAGAATAAAAAGTCGGCTACTGAGAATAAAAAGTCGCAGTTTTACCCCTTTTTTTCTTATGTATAAAACCCATTCTGACTGTTTTATACACCACATACAGGCACAACAGCAGCACTATTTATACATAACCCCCAGTGTATCACATTTAGTGGCCTCAGAATGAGTGACAGCTCATTTGACACTTAGTCACCATGAAAGGCTGAATTACCGAACATTGTTTCGACAGTGCTAACAAAACACAGTACTAAAACACTATGTATTTCAGTGTAGGGAATGGAAGACTCGTTTTTAGCTTATTAACTTATATGGACATTAAAATAAGTAATGAGTTATCTATTTATGTAGGTGCAACGTTAACATTAATTTTTAACCAAAAATTTAATGCAGACATAATGATCAGTGACAGGAGGTGGTTTATCCTTTTGAACTAAATTTGGTTAAAAATTCCCTTCCATGAAATTGTTGTCGGAGTCAGTATAAGACCATAAAACAGGCTGAATACACGGACGTACTTTGTCAGGTTCCTCGCTTTGCGCCACTTCCTCTTTCTCTTCCGCCTCACTGCCCGAGTTCTGACATATTTCTGGGCTTCTTCTCACCTGCAGGGTAGTTGTATGTTTAAACATCACATTCAACCCCACACAAACGCTACAGTGATTTCTACCTTTTTTTATTTTTAAAAATTCTGCTTTTGATGTCCTGTATTTTAGACATTTCTGTGGCATAGATTAACAAACCTCGGGGGCGTGGCATATTGTGGCAAATGTATCCACACATTGAAAGCTCACTACACAGACACAGGGAGTCACACTCTGCGGCATCCCCCAGCAACATGCGATGTGTATAAGGAAGTTCCGAGGCTCGGGCATGACTGCTCATTAAGTAGTGCAAAAAGGAGCAAAATGACTCAGGACACAAAGTATTAAAAAAATATAAATGTCATTTATTTTGAAAAAAATAAATAAATGAAACATACCATATAGGTCACCCCCGTGTCAGTCCAGAAACAAAATAAGGACATACCTTCTTTCTTTCAAATAAAAGACATTTATACTTTTTTAGTCTGTAGTCGCTCGGCTTGTTTTCGCACTAATGTTGGCAAATGTAAACCAACGCATTTTATCTCTCAGTCGAAGGCACACAAGTTACACGTTTTTAATTGTTTTTATTGCCGGCAGCTAAGCATTCGTTTTGATTTAAATTTAAACAAGCCCATTTACCAAACTGTGCTTTTATCTGTTTTTTTTATTTATGTAATAGTCCATAAATGTGGTTTTGGCAAGGATTGCCCCCCCCCCCCCCCCCCCCTTGGTTTTGCACTGGTTTGGGTCTGCCCTATTAATATTTACTATATTTTTGTTAAGATTTTATTTAACTTAATCTGAGAAAAAAGTGATGTTTTAACTTGGCTCCCCTCACTTTTAAAAACACAGGCTGGATTATTTGTATTTAGTTTTAAACATCACATTATAATCAAACGTGTTCGCTAAACAGACTGCAAAGTTGGTCAGCAAAAAGGTTGCTACCAGAGCACACAATATAACCACTAAAGTACACTTCCTGTCAGTTAGAGATGACATTTGATAATAGAGTATAAATATCAGCCCGTCCAAATATACAGAAGTCAGAATTTACATACCATCTCTACTTGCAAGCTATTCTGCATAATAAAATATTAACTAACCAAGTCATATAAATCAGATATGTAACTGTGGTCCCGAGGTCAGTAGAATAGAGCGGTAAGAAAGTAACAGATCAGTATGTACACCGCTAGCACTCACTGGTGTGTGGCTTTGGTTTTCTGGCTGGATAGGGCTGTCATAACCGGTCCCCTCGTGTAGATTTGTAGGCTCACTGCTGCTATTGCTCAGGCTGGAGTGATCTGCATTACCGTTGACAAGCGGCAATTCCCCATGATTGCGCCAACTCAGATGATCCCCTATGTGATTGTCCGACGACTTCAGTTCCTGCAGCTTGACCTGGACCTGGATGAGATCACAGGTGTATTATGGGTAAAATACGGAGAAGTGTCAGGGAAAAAACTCAGCCCCTTTTAGAACCCGCAGAGGATTAACTAATGCTTTCAGTAGCACTACTAACATTACAAACAATCAAAGCAAGTTATGGAGAGGGGGAAAAAGGGGCCACTTCGAGCTCAATTTTATTTTCCCAGATTCCCTGGGGAAGGTAATGAAAACCTAATAAATTCAATTGCATGTGTTGGAAACTGGGTGAGGTTTAAAAATTAACTTTTAATAAAAGCTGCTTGTAAAATATCGTCAGATGATATTCATCTACACCCCGCAGTTTATCAGTGCAAAAAAACACAACAAAAAAGAAAAGACATGACACATAAAAAACAAACATGCAATGCGCATATATTGTTAACAAATCCCTTTCCCCCTACAGGGGTGTTAGAGGATAATTCAACATAGATGAGGGTTCTATTACTTGTAAATTGGTTCTTATAACCTTATAGATTAGTTCTTATCACCTGTAAAGAAACTGGGTTAAGTTGACCCAGCCAGGAATTGAACCTGCAACACTGATTGAACAGATTGTACAGGCTGGTGCACTAAGCTCACACTAAGCTATCTCACTGGATTTTGATTATTTGCCTCGGACGAGCCTTTTCCCCATAAGGGAAAAAAAATTAATTACTATAATAAAATCATATGAAAACGGAACAATGTAAATATAAATATAACAATTAGCAAAACTGTTTTAAGCTACGAGAAGCAAATATAGGATATGCCATATGTTCTCTGGCAGATGAACGATTGCAGACATGAAACAACACCCAATTATGGACCATTTCAATTTATAAGTGTTAAACAGTATGACCTATTCCAAGTACCAAGAGCAGAGTAGGAGACATAGATCTGTATCAATCGCAGGATTTCACACATTGGAGAAATGACTCACTGACTGTATCTCCAGTTGGGAATCCTGCAGTTCCTTTTCGAGTGGCGCTAAACGTTCCTTCCCACTCGTCAGCGTCTCCTCTAGCTGTACAGTCTCCTCCTGAAGGCGGTTCAGCTCCTCCTTTGCTTTGGTTAACTCATCCTCGTAAGACCAAATCTGTGTCTCTTGGCTGGCTATCTCCGTCTTAAGTGTAGTGATCTGGATACCGAGAAGCAACGGAAAGAAGTGGAGACAGACATTATTATTCTCCAGTTTGGAGGCGGCGTTAGAGCTATATTTACAGGAGGATACTTAGAAATTAAAGCTGTAATCAGAGAGAAAGGATGTTTTCCCCCCATTCCAGTGTAACATGAGCTATGCTGCATTCAGCTAGGTAACGAGAAAGAGATGGGAAAATCTTAGAGGTGTCATATTAAGATTTCACCAGACGTGTTATATAAAAATAACACTAGCAGAAGAGGAGACCTTTAATAAAAAATAAAAAAAATAGTATCTCTGTTTCCATACTTCATGCCAATAGATTATTCTAAGACGCCACACATATAGCACTGTGCAGAAAATGGTCATTAATACACCACTGAAAGCAAACACAAAGGATCATAAAGGACTACCAAACATAGTGCACTTACAAATGGGCTGCTGGAGAGGACCCTCTCCCAGTAAACACAGGGAAGACCAGGAAATATTACGGAGCTGTTGAACTCCCTATTGGAATGTTCCAGGAAAATAATGTTTCCAGAAGCCCATCTCACTGCTATGGGTCACAAATGAAATAAGTAACGCACACATTAAATGTTTGCCTACCAGGCGAGTTTCCTCTTCACATTGCAGTCTTAGGTCTTGAAGCTGACTCTCAAGTTTTACTTTCTGCTCATCCAATCCCTCCAGGACCTGTTGCACCTCCTGCTTCTGTGCCTGCAGTTTCTGCAAGTTAACACTCTCTCGCTCCACTTCATCCTGTAGATCCTATAAAAACAGTGCACTCTCTCATCATACCCGAACCACGGCAATTGAAAAGACGCAATCAAAGAAACAAGCAGAGTCCAATGCCATCATCTACTAATACACCGCAGCAAACATGAAGATAAAAAAAGGTCTCTGAATTCAATTTACAAACCCGCTTTAGAACCAAACAAATGGCTAATCCGAAAACAGCAATGCTCCAAACTCTCTGTGAAACAATGTTACAGAGACATAGATCTCATCTTCAGCCTGCTTCATTACTGGCGGATGAAAGGAGGAGGGTCACAAACCAGGAAAAGATACTCTGCTCCCAGGCCAGACAGAGTGAGAATCTGGGAGAAGCTTTCTAAGAAAATTCTATTGTATAGATTACTCAAGGAACCATGGAAAGACAGATTGGAGGTATAAGTGGGGACAGACAAGGTTAGTGATGGAGGTTTGGGTAGCTGCTGACAAAGTTAATACCAGAAAGTATGGTTAAAGTGACACTAAGGAATTGGGGATAATGTCAGGAATTGAGAAGTGAATTGCAAAAAAAAAAATATAGCTGATTGGGAGAATTTCTCCAACTCTGCTACTTTGGCCTAAAGTTTGCTAATCCCTTCAATTTCCTTTTTCATAAATAGTTATATAAAAAAAATTGTGCTTCTAATATAAAAAATAATATTTGTAATATAGAAATGCAAATGTTCAGTGGCCCTATTAAGAGTATAAGAATGGCCTGTACTTAAGGTCCAGCACCGGAGTGTCTGTCTCTACTTTACATATAGAAAAATAGCAGGGGGAACCTAACATTACCATTTATTTACATAGCGCTTGCTACGGAGCATAGAAGGGAACTACATACTAGGTCCTATCTACTGATTATCTGCACCAGCGGCAGGGCGATCACTGATTGGACGAGCTCTCAGAGCGGAATGTAAAATGTGTAGATCTGCAAAGCTTAACTTCAAACATCTAGTCCTTTATTTGAGGGACTTGCAAACATAAGTAGTTGAGCTGTAAAAAAAAACAGCCCCCCTCTATGCCAGATGGGTGTTGGAGGCGTTGCAGAGTAATGCTTCATTGGCAGGGACCTGAATCAGGCTTAGTCACTGGATTGTCAACAAATCACTTGAAATGCAACTTTTCATCAAAATGCATTAACGGTATTTAAAAGCAGCAATAGACACAGTCTGCAGTCATTCAGATCATTGCAGCAGCTGGATCCGAGATCAGTAAATAATAATGTTATTTATTGCATTATTATTATGGACTGACCTTCATCGAGCTTTTCTTGAAGGTCAATCATTAATCCAGTTGGTGGAAATATAGCCCCCCCCCCCCCCCCCCCCAACCCATTTTTTAGTGCCATAAACACCTACATTATCCACAGACCTGTGTTTCTGATTCCTATAATGGGAAGATATGTATAGAATAGTGTTTTCCCAAATACTATTCTGAAGGACACCCAATGAAAAAAGCACATCATCAGAATATGGCTAAATATGATGTGTGGTTAATTCCAAGAGCATGGACTTAAACTGCTTTGATTCTCACTATGGAAAAACTAGTTATTAATTCACTTTTTGGAAATGATTGATTGAATGGACTGTGCAAAAACCCTAAAAACCTGAACCATTGAGGGGTGGATACAATACAAGGGGGGTAGAGGGACAATAAAAGACCTGGCCTTATTTTTTAACTCTTTGCTTGGTGAATAGCAAGAATGGTAGAGATAACGAGATGTAAGATTTCTATTATGCGATGCAGACTGTTGGCTTGCAGGCTTTACTTATGGTAGGACGGGAACACCAGAGGGGATCTGTCATTGCAGGACAGGGGTCTCAAAGCGGGACAGCTTTGGGTAGGTTGTAATGGATAACTATCTAGCAGAGGATGAACATTTTTGACCACAGTAACCAAAATGCTACAACATTCTAATATTTGCCACGCCCACCTTAATTCACTTTTCTATTGTCTTTCAGTCGTTGCAGGGGCTTCCACGCCTCCCCCTACTACTTATTATTTAATTTGTATGTGAAACACATGTTTTGTGGAATAAGTCTTATAAAAATCACTTTTCTCGTGGTCCTACAAGGCACAGTTGGCATTTTCCCAGAGCTCTCTTTTTGCTATACTATATACTATGGGCTGTTATATACTATATACTATGGGCTGTTATATACTATGGGCTGTTATATACTATGGGCTGTTATATACTATGGGCTGTTATATACTATGGGCTGTTATATACTATGGGCTGTTATATACTATGGGCTGTTATATACTATGGGCTGTTATATACTATGGGCTGTTATATACTATGGGCTGTTATATACTATGGGCTGTTATATACTATGGGCTGTTACATACTATATACTATGGGCTGTTATATACTATATACTATGGGCCGTTATATACTATATACTATGGGCTGTTACATACTATATACTATGGGCTGTTATATACTATATACTATGGGCTGTTATATACTATGGGCTGTTATATACTATGGGCTGTTATATACTATGGGCTGTTATATACTATGGGCTGTTATATACTATGGGCTGTTATATACTATGGGCTGTTATATACTATGGGCTGTTATATACTATGGGCTGTTATATACTATGGGCTGTTATATACTATGGGCTGTTATATACTATGGGCTGTTATATACTATGGGCTGTTATATACTATGGGCTGTTATATACTATGGGCTGTTATATACTATGGGCTGTTATATACTATGGGCTGTTATATACTATGGGCTGTTATATACTATGGGCTGTTATATACTATGGGCTGTTACATACTATGGGCTGTTACATACTATGGGCTGTTACATACTATGGGCTGTTACATACTATATACTATGGGCTGTTATATACTATATACTATGGGCCGTTATATACTATATACTATGGGCTGTTACATACTATATACTATGGGCTGTTATATACTATATACTATGGGCTGTTATATACTATATACTATGGGCTGTTATATACTATATACTATGGGCTGTTATATACTATATACGTAGGGCTGTTTTGGAAGGGTATTTGGTGGGAGGGGAGGGGTACCAATGGATATCATCAGCCTTGTGTGCTTTGCCAAATTAGATGTAAACAAAAGGGTTAATTGCTACCTACAGCCCAGTATACTATATTTAACAAAGCCTGCTGGGTTCATCCATATCCATGTCCCATACTGAGCCGCTGAGCCCAATATTTGAAGGGAAACGAGAGCATTTTTTTTATTTGGACAATACTCGTCTCTACCATTGCAAAGCCTGCATCCATTTCTATCTATGCTTTAAATGAAGTTCTCAGTGTCTCGGCATTTGATGGCTTTGTCCTCATTGCCCAGAGCATATATTGTTCTCTTTATTAGCAGCTTGTATTGTGCTGTGGAATCTATAATCAACTGCTATCCAACCTGGCTTCAATCAACAGACCTCCGTGGGGCATAAAAATAACCTACAAAGGAAGAAGAGTGAGGAAAATCTATACAGCAACCCCCTGTGTGGTGTGTGTATTATATATATATATATATATAAATATATACATACATACACACACACACACACATATACATACACACACACACACACACACACACACACACACATACATACGCACACACACACACATACGCGCACACACACACATACGCGCACACACACACATACGCGCACACACACACATACGCGCACACACACACACACACACACACACACACACATACATACGCACACACACACACATACGCACACACACACACACACACACACACACATACATACATACAGACACACACACATACACACACACACACATACACACATACATACATACACACACACACAACAGCAGAATTACATCTTTATAGAAGCAAACCTATTCTGGCAAAGGAGGGTTAGAGAAAACTGAAACAAAACAAATAAAGCATATAAACATTTCTTTTAAAAATAAAGCACCCAAAAAAATGAAAAACCAAACAAAAAACACACACATTAAACAAAATAGAATTTTTTTTGCGTTATCTGAGTTGCACTGCTATGCCCCTGGCAGTGTACAACCCATCTATCAAGTAAAGGGTTAATGTAAGTCAAAGCCAGGTGAGAGCAAGAACAGACAAATTCCTTCCATTGCACATACAGCAGCATACAGAACATGACGACTTCCCTTTCTTACCTGGACCTCGCTTGTCCTCTGTTTCACAGCTTCCTCCTTCTCATTCAGTTCTTGTTCCACACTTGTCTTCTCCCTAGAAGACCAGCAAACCATACAGGAATATCTCAAGACATCAGTCACCGCCGGCATGCTCATCCAGCCCCCTAAACCAGAGTCCCATTTCAGGTACATTACGAAGACCTCCGTAAAAATAAATAAAACCCCAGAATAATGCAGGCCCGAGGGGGGTATATACTAAAAGAGATGCCTCATTGTTGCAGAGCGGTCAGGGAGAATGGGAAATGCAGGATGGGGGGGGGGGGGGGGGGGGAGGGAGGGAATGAGGAAATCAATGAAATCCTGTGTCTATGTTGAGCTCACTGTTGCTAAGGAGGAATCAGCAAATGCAAAATGCTGGGGATAAGGCTGGGAGGGAATAATAAAAAAAAAAGGCATGGGTAGCAGGCTCCACGCTTAACTCAGCAAAAAAACAGAGCTGTCAAAACCAATTATAGCCTTGTATTAAAAACATGACCAGCAGAGGCCTTTAAACCTTCCAGGTCCCCGGGGGGAAATACGAACTTAAACAGACCTCTATACCGGTTATTGATTGGAAGCTATAATTCACTACTGCTTGATATTAAGGCAGGCACTTATTTTGATATGATGATATGGGATGACAAGGATGCCATTATAAGTATGAACGTGATCATTAAACCGCACAGGCTATGATCTGCAAGTACACTAATTACCAATGGACAAACATCACATTACATTTGTTAATTTTGTAGCCACTGTTTTCATCCTCTGTATGTTTATTTAATTTTTTTTGGTATATATATATATAGATACACAGATATATATATAGATACACACACACGTATATATATATATATATATATATATATATATATATATATATATATATATGATTGGGAGGATGTCAGTTATGTTGAGGACTACAAATGTCACACCGCTTGTAAGTTTAACTAGAACATAAAAATGATTTAAATATAAATCAGTTTTAAAGATAATAGGGATTAATTTATAAAGGTTGAACCTGGGGCAAGGTTTTAAAAGTGGTGAAATCACTTATCGAAAACGCAGCCTCTCCCTGATGCAAGGATGAATTGTCTGCTACCGAGAGTAAAAAAAGCTATCAAACCCAGGAATTCAACCATTCTCAGCATTCGCTAGAGAGTCATATAACACCCCCCAAGCTTTAGACTGCGATAAATCAGTTCTGTATGAACAGTAGATTACATGAAGTTAAGGAATGATGACTGTAATTAAATGTATTCGCTTGTCACATCACAAACAGCGCCATTTTAAAATCAGTTGGAAAATTGAAACACACTAAGGAAAACTCCATAAGCACCACTGAAATTCACTAGCGTCTACTTCGAATGATGAGACCACCTCACAGATGAAACAGCTTTATTTAAATCAGCATAAAAATAGAGATAGGCAAAAGCAGAACGCATTCACACCACACTGTGCAGAACAGAGTGCCCGACGCGTTTTATCCAAAAGGGACTGACTCATACACTACTACCCTATAAAAGGTACAAAGCTGTGTGACATCACTACAGCCCACTGGCCAAGGCCAATCACTACCCACAGACAGACAGAGGATAGCCAATCACTTTCCACAGACACGGAGGCCAGCCAGTGCACCATGGGCCTGCATCCCCAGATAGAGTTGAAAAAATAAAACTAATAATAATAATAATTAAATATTATAATATGGCTAAGAACTTATTTTCAGGGTGGAACATTGCACCCCAAAGTATACAGGTGCCACTGTACTAAATGTATTTCACAAGCCTTTGTAAAGGCCAGATTATGGCAGGCCAAAAGAAAAATAGAATAGTCAGTCTGAGCATAATAGGATTTCCTATTAGTGCTATTTATTACCTCCTCCCAAATCCTGCAGGGGGAGCCCAGGAATAAAATGCTACAATGACCTTCATGGGGCATAGAGGCTCACATTCAGTGCTCTAGACCCACCACTATCATTTCCATTCAACTGCTTGGAAGCTACAGCAACTAACACATCAGTAAGAGAATATCTGCAATCCCCCGTTTCACTCAATAGGTCAGCAATGTATCCGAAAGGATTCGATGTTTCCCAGGAAATATTCAGCATCGATTCTAGTGTTGGATTTCTTGACATTTAACCCTAGAATCCCATGAAGTCGAAAAAAAACTCTACGCGATCATCTTAAAGACACAACGTGAATCCTAGGGTTACTGCAGTCACTGTCGTAGTCATCTCATGACAGCATTAGGTTAAACATCTCCTTACCCCCAAACCACAGGGAGAGGAAGCTTTAATTCTGCCCCTAAAGCCCTGGGCAATATGGAATCTGACATTCGGGGGTCATGGCTTCCATTAAATCATGGTGACGGCCCCCTGATAGCCCCATCTCTGCCACAGCTGCATTAAATCCCGAGTCACTCACCCACGATCAGAAGAACGATGGTGCGGTGACTTTAAACAGTCCCGCACTACACGCCACATTGTGGACTTTCATTCTTTGGCTTCGCTCTATGTGGAGGGTGGTGGGAATAAAAGCAGGATGGAATTAGAAAGAGAGAGAGTAAAAAACGCTCAGACCGGAGAAGCTGTGCAATAAGACAACAGGCTAAGCGACTCTTTTCTCTTCCTGCTTCTTCGAAAGCTTCTAATCCTACAGGGAGGTAATAGTCCCGCAGCAGAGAGACGCAATCAGTCCACGCCACTGCCTAGGACTCCCAAATAAAGAAAACACGGCCATCATTTCTTTCACAGATGTGACGGGACAACAGTGATCACATCATTATCCAAATGTAAGAATGACATCGGGAGAAATGCAGACATTAATGCTACACATCTGCTGTGGCTAACACCCAGGTGGTACAGTACAGAAATAGCATCTGGCTTTTAACTATGAGCGTGCCAGAGCAGGGGGGTCGCGGGGTTATTCACCAGCCACAAATAGCACCATCTGCTAATGGATCTCCTGCCTATTTTTTGCAGACGCGAAAGCTTGAAACACAATATTTATGTCTGGTACAGTCAGGTTAACGGTATTACATTCCAAGAAAATTCTCAAGCAGAATTAAACGGAGAAAAAAAAAATAGAGATTTTTTTTAATATATATTTATTTAAGAGGTTTGATGCCATTCTTGGTGGAGGGTGAGGCAGCGGGCCCCAGCTCGAGCCCTCACGCAGCGGGCCCCAGCTCGAGCCCTCACGCAGCGGGCCCCAGCTCGAGCCCTCACGCAGCGGGCCCCAGCTCGAGCCCTCACGCAGCGGCCCCAGCTCGAGCCCTCACGCAGCGGGCCCCAGCTCGAGCCCTCACGCAGCGGGCCCCAGCTCGAGCCCTCACGCAGCGGGCCCCAGCTCGAGCCCTCACGCAGCGGGCCCCAGCTCGAGCCCTCACGCAGCGGGCCCCAGCTCGAGCCCTCACGCAGCGGGCCCCAGCTCGAGCCCTCACGCAGCGGGCCCCAGCTCGAGCCCTCACGCAGCGGGCCCCAGCTCGAGCCCTCACGCAGCGGGCCCCAGCTCGAGCCCTCACGCAGCGAGCCCCAGCTCAAGCCCTCACGCAGCGGGCCCCAGCTAGAGCTCTCACGCAGCGGGCCACAGCTCGAGCCCTCACGCAGCGGGCCCCAGCTAGAGCTCTCACGCAGCGGGCCCCAGCTAGAGCTCTCACGCAGCGAGCCCCAGCTCAAGCCCTCACGCAGCGGGCCCCAGCTCAAGCCCTCACGCAGCGGGCCCCAGCTAGAGCTCTCACGCAGCGGGCCACAGCTCGAGCCCTCACGCAGCGGGCCCCAGCTAGAGCTCTCACGCAGCGAGCCCCAGCTCGAGCCCTCACGCAGCGAGCCCCAGCTCGAGCCCTCACGCAGCGAGCCCCAGCTCGAGCCCTCACGCAGCGGGCCCCAGCTAGAGCTCTCACACAGCGAGCCCCAGCTTGAGCTCAGGAGGGCAAGCGCTGCTCAGAGGGGCAAGGGGGTTGAAAATATAGTTAAGCATTTAAAACAAATATCTACTTAAAAGGTGTAGATTATGAAAATACATATCTATATATTAAAAAAAAAAAAAAAAAAAATATACACTACAGTAAAAAAAATAAAAAACATACACTACTGGCAGCTCTCAAATCACACAAGGGACATTCGCTGGCATGGAAACCATCGCCATAGAGAAATGTTTATGTCTATTACAAAATTCCCAAGTGTGTGAAAATGTTCAACTCTTACCAAGCTACCCTTAATCCCCTGCGGAGCGCTAGCAGAGGGAGAAGCTCTCTGAATTGCAGCAGCGGGCCAGAAAGCAGAGACTACTAGTCCCATAATGCTCTGCTTCTGTTTGCAGGACACTAGACAGCTAATCAGGCCATACGAATGAGTGGACAGGAGATGCATGATGATATAGTGAGACAGAGACATAAAATATTGCATGTAACTTCTCTGTGGACCAGTCCAGTATCCTGGGATAATGACGTGTTCAGCCCACATTGCTTTCTATGCCGTTTCAGTGAAATCTGAAGTGGATGCTATTAAAATCATTAACCAGGACAATCCCTGCATCCATTTGCCACAAAAAAAAAAAAACATGGCTCACCAACAACCACTAAATGGTTAAAAAAAAGAAATCTAAAAACTTCTGATCCTTTGAAATGTTAATAGTATT
Source organism: Pelodytes ibericus (assembly GCA_036172795.1). NCBI lineage: Eukaryota > Metazoa > Chordata > Amphibia > Anura > Pelodytidae > Pelodytes > Pelodytes ibericus. The sequence continues at coordinate 16,330,994 of CM069865.1, forward strand.
TATATTATGTGCGTAACCCAGAAGACAGTTTTTACATGTGCCTGCAAGTAGTTTGCAATTAACTGAAATGTGCGTCCCTTAAATAAAAAATGCCACACCTGCTAACTTTTTGCAAAGTTGCCGGCAGGATGCTCCAAGAAGCACAAGTCGGATGAGAAAATAGAGGGACAGAATTTCCCACTTACCTCTGTAGATCCACGATCTCATTACTTAAATGGTCCAGCTCTTTAATGGCAGAGAAATCAGCCACAGGACTGGGAGCGGAGGGGATCTGTAAGAGAAAGGAAGGTGTCAGGTCGCAGTATTGGGGTATAATTTATTTGATGTTTGCCTTTCCTTTGTGCCTATAGATCTGTTTTACTGTCTTTCGAGCGCTGACTATAACCACCGTGTACATAACTCCCCATGTTCTCTCTTAAAACCTGCCTGCAGCCTAATCCATCCTCTGTCCTGGCCATACCTCCTCTGCCCACAGCAGTGTTAACTCATGTGTAACTTTATCATGACTCCCTTTAAGTCCTTGAGCCTGTCCGAGCTGGGCCCTCCTCACCTCTTGGCCCTCCAAGACTAAACTTGGTGTTTGTGTGTTTCCTACTATATGTTTTGTTTGCCCAAGGTAAAGCCCAAGGTATATGCTGCTTCATAAATACACTAATAATGGTAATTATCTAACGTATCAATACATTCAAGCAAAGGTGCTGAAATGACATATATATTGGAAAAGACAAAACAGTGAGACAGTAAAGATGGGAGTCGGGTCAGACGTGTAAATTCAAAGCTGGGTCAGTAATACTCAGAAAAGCAGCTTTCACTTTGCCATGAAACAAGTCAAATGAGTTGGGTCAAGATAGACCCAAGTTATAGTAAGTGCGTCGAAGACGAGAGAATTCTCAGATCGTCACTGCCATCATCCACTAGACCTCCGGCGTACAGACAATGGAATGTCAGGTGGATTCTATTATGAACTGGATATTGAGCCAGCACCAGCACAATAGAGAAGGTTGTCGGAAGGAGCTGGTAACAGGAAGTCATGGATACTACGAGAGCGGACACTGGGAATGGTAAACACGAGGTATCAGAGGAGGAGGCTTCCTATTGAGTGCCGCCTTCAAATAATACCCATCACCGACTAATGCTGGAAACAGACTGCCAGGGATTAAATACAGGTACAAACTCTGGAACAAAGCACTTTAAGGAAATAATTTTAATAAATTAATAAAAAAAATATGGATATAACTTATTTTATACACCCGGTGCCATCATCACACTGAGGTTTATTCACTAACAAGGGCCCTGCCGTAAAATCAAGTGAACTGCAAAACTCAGGCATTAAAAGCCGAAATGGGAAAACAAGTAAGAATGCTATTTATAGCCGTCCCCCTTGTCAGTTCACTTATTATATTATAATCTCATTCCACTGGTCAGAACTATAGAGAACCCTTTGCACTGGTTAGCTGCAGGATGCTATAGCTGTTAATATTGATAATGGGTAGCCAATAATAGAGCTAAGGATGCTGTAGGCAGTGCACATGCTAGATTTAAAGAAATTGGTCATCACAGAACAGTTCTACAAATTTGCTTTCTCATAAGAGCACATGACCTGATCCCCCTGTAACAACCGTCACTGGAGAAGATAGTGTGATCTTTCGCAAACATTCCCTGGAAAGCATACCGTAACCGAACACTAATCCTGTGTTCCAGCACTAGCCGTCACTGGGGAACATACCGTGATCTTCCACAAGGGGTCACTGAAGAGCATAAGGGGATCGAGACTTAGACAATATGCTGACCTGCACTAGATGTCACTAGTGAGTATATTGTGATTCTGCAGTATCTGCCACTGGTCTCAGTGTCCTGATCTGGTGCACAGTCACCTATTATACACATTTAGATATATGGTCGTCTGTGGTTCAGGCAGAAGTCAAATGAACATAGTTATTTACCATTTCCATGAAAAATGAGGACACAAGCCCTGCAATGCTGAAAGAAGCATTAGACAAGGCTGGTGGGAATGGAGTGATAAGAAAACAAACAGACAAAGTAACATATCTAACCTTAGGAAGCCAGAGAGGTGAAAACTAGGAATATAAGAGCGAGGCTGAAAGCAGATTGAGGCATGAAAATAAGTAATCCAGCAAGCTATAACAGAGCAAAGAAATCAAACAAACCAGGAGAGTCTGTTAGTGCAGAGACAGAACAAGCCACTCTAACCTGCATCCGTTCGCTGCCATTGGTGTTAGTATAATCAGACTCTTCCAGCAGCGACGGAGTTAAACAAAAATCCTAAAAGAAAATACATTTTGAGCAGCAGCCGGTAAGTGGGGCAGATTGCATCAAGGCTGGGAATAGAGCGTGCTCCATGCATTCCTGCCAGGGCTGTTACAATGTAACACACAGGAGAATCTATTTACTAAACCCAGAGTTGTACTAACTTCACTCCGGAGTTCCTACTAAGAGATGGCTACATGACCTTCTGAAGGTGTCCGCACCGATGTGGCGCTCTGTTAATTGTGTGTCATTAGCAAGATCCAAGGAGGGTCACAAATGCACGGATAGACCTGCCGCACACGGCAATGCGGTACAAAGATGAAAATGTAGCCATGGCGGAGAGAGAAGTTAGAGCTTACCGACAGGCGTATGTGCAAATATAACATGTGAGTTGTATGTAACCCTTAACCTAGGAGTGTGCAGGTAAATCTTCTGCTATCGTTACATTAAGCCTGGACATTGCTTCCCTTGGGGGCTCAGTATGGTGAGCTGATGGGTTCAGATGGTTAAGTCTGGAAAGAACTCAACAGACATCGTTCTGCATCACTTGGGAGCACATCAGGAGCACATATTGCAATCCAAAAGCTAAAAGGATTTCTCCTAGCAAAGTAACCGAGTGATACAGTCTGGGTTTAATGAATAGATCTGTGTCTACCTCTTGGCATTGTGGATCAAATTAATTTATGTTACATGCTGCCCATGCCAAAGTTACATCTACATTTGCTTGGTCAGGTATAAAGTTATAAACAACTTGACTTACAAACCATGAAGTACACGATGCATAACCAACTTTGGAATACCCCCCCCACCCCCCCACCCCCCGGAGCAAAATGATAGCAAAGATTTTGGCAATGCTCAGCCCTGCTGGTGGCTTGGCATCATAGAAGTGTTGGCCCAGCAGCAGCTGGAGGACTACCAATGGTCCAGCCGTGCTGTACATGATATACCCACTTTAACTTCAGTATTTGCAATGAAAAAAGGGACATAAAAACATAACAATTCATCCAATCGAAAGGCCCTTTAAAAATCTGTACAACATTTTTCATTTATAAACATTAAGCCCGTTCAAAAAATGTACAGTGATCAGTACTGCTCAGCAGGATCTCTTTTCTAGGTCAGTTACCTCTCTTACCTTTGGTGCAGCCGTTCTCTCAGATGGTGGGATCATTTCGGGGGTAAGGGCAAGAGGAGGGTTAATGCCCTTCACCAGCTTATTATTAATGAGATGAAAAGCCAGAGCAAACTGCTCCTTGGAAAGTTTCCCAACGTCCTTTGTGTCACACAGGTGCCTGCACAGAACCACAGGAACACTTCAATATACAGGTATTCTCTCAAACGCACAAATACAATCACTTTGCAATTAAGAGAAAATCAAAAGAAAAAAAATATTTGTTGTATTTGTCCTCTATAATGTCACATATGTCAATCAAGCATAATAATAATTACCAGTGTAACAATTGCATTACAATTTAATCATATTAAATCAAACAGTCATTTCCTAAAGATCTGACTAATCAGACTGAAGAAGGTTTTCCCAATATCAACATAGGTAACTGCGTCAATGGAAGCAAGGTGCACAGTATCTATATATACTTTTAATTTTATTGCACCCTATGCTATTAGGCACTATGGAATTTTCTGAACACCTATAGCAAAAAATTAACTTATGTTTAAATAAAAGATTGCAGTATGTGTAGACCGTTCATATGCAAAGTCTTTAATTCAATTATTCAAATGATGTACCTTATTGAGCCCTCGTTGCTCTAAATAGCTCTAACAGGGAGTCATATCTTCCTTTATCTGACGCAAGGTGAATACATATCTGACCTTAAGATTCTAAATAACATGGCTGTCCCCTGATCAAGATATTTAGAGCAAAGATGGCTCAATAAAATGCTTAATTTGAAATCTTATATTAAAGAATTTCTATATCAATCATCTATGCTTAAAGGACGACTGTTGGCAAAAACTAAGTTATGTTTAACTCAAAGACTGCATCAAATTTTAAATGAATGAAATAATAAAAATAAGGCACCTTATTGAGCCCTCTTTGCTTGTATAGCTCTATCACAGGGCAGGCATATTGGATTGGATCTACACAAGCACCGAGGGCTCTGTAACATGCTTTATTTGTATTCTTTCATTAAGGAATTTCTATTTCCCATGCCTACACTTGATGCACTTTGCCAATCGTTGTCCTTTGATGCCATTTTTCAGTCTTGCTACAAGTTATCCTTCAACATTTTCTCCTCAGTCTCAAAGCGGAACACCGACTCTGCAACCAGTTCTAAGAAGAAGATCCTCATAAAAGATAATCTTTGTATGCTATTGCATCTACCCTTCGTATACCTCTACTGCACATGTGTCTACAGCATTGGGAAAACACAGCCTTTTACGAAGCCAGAGATGTGAACAGATGTTTGCTGTTAACACAGCGGAATGGATTTAACCAAATGTGCGTTACTCAAAAAATACGTTTCATTTGTAGAGAAAGAAAAACTACCAGATCTGGGCAAGCGTTCGGGAAGGTAATCCAGTTTTCAGGAACAATTCCCGCAGTTCTAATCCAGACACCAAGCCATCCATATCGGTGTCTAGCTTCAGAAACAAGTTGTCGTATGTGGTTTTCTCTTTTTGTGATATGACCCACTAAGATAACAAAACAAAGGGGAAATAATGATAAGTCTAGCTCATGGGTCACGAACGTGTAGCTGGCCAGTTATTGCAGAACTACAACTCCTATGATTCCCCACCAGGTCTTTAATAATCAAAGCCGAGCAAAGGATCATAGTAGCTAGGCTCAGAAAGAATTTCTTAAAGAACTGTCAGCAATGTACTTATGTTTAATTGAAATATTGCATCAAATGTAGACTTAATAGAAATGCTGTAATGAACAAATACAAATAAAGTCTGATTATGAGTCCTCATTGCTCCATATAGTTCTAGAAGAGAGCAGATATGTTGTTTGGAATCTTGAGTCAGATCTTCCTTCCTTCAACCCAAGATTCCAAACAAAATGTCAGCCCCCTGTGAGAGTTATGTAGAATGAAGTGGGCTCAAAAGGGGCCTTTATTTGTATTCTTTAATTGCTGCATTTCTATTTATACATTTCATGCAATCTTTCAGTTTACTGTAAGTAAATGTTTTGCCCGGTGTGGTCATTCAACCAATTCTTTTTGCGCTTAGTCCTAGGGAAAAGAATAAATACATTTGGACACAAGGTTAAAATATGAACAAACTGTAAAAAGAGCTTTGCATTAGGTTTGAAATATATGGTTTAATTTATTAAAAATGTAAAATAAAATTCTAACATATAATAGAATATACAGAGCAATAAAGCTGGGACATTTTCCTTCATTACCTGTGTCGCAGGTGGTTTAGTTGGCAAGATACCAACAGGTGGCAATGAATGGCGCGATTCTTTGGAAGGTGGCATTGGAAGGGGAGGAATGATTGGCAGTGATGTTGCAGTGCTAGCCGTTTTCCTTTTAGATGGTGGCACCAGAGCAGGAGGTAGCGACATGGGTACAGGCTCCTTTTCAAGGGCAGAGTAAACCAAAAACATGGCCTAGAAAACCAAGGTCGAATTTTGTCACCATTAATTACACTTAGATGCTTTGTGTTCTTACAGATGTGTGGGTATTGTGTTTTTTTTTTTTTTTTACCAAGACCACCAACCAATAGGGAAACCACATCTGACCCCGTGTGGCCTGCTACACAATTATATAACCAAGATTTCTACTTTAGTAAAGTCGAGTAGATCAACAATTAACTTACCACTGCAAATTCATCTCGGTCCAGTAATCCATCATGGTCAATGTCACTTAACTCCCAGACCTGGAAGACACAGGATCATAATATACTTATCACAGAAAGACTTGGGGTAAAGTCACTAACAAGGTAAGTTGCAGGTGATTTCATGATTCATGTATGCATTGTGCAGGGTCAGAAATGGTGAGCTTTTCGAGTAACTCTAATGGCCACGGATAATGCATATTTAAGTCTTAAGTGAAGGGCAAACTCTGCTCTTCTTGCAGGAGAAACTCTTCGGGCTTACCCCTTATAATGCATTATTAATTAATGACTGTAAGACACTTACCCTTCCTAGAACCTCCACAGATAGTTTGGAATTAAGCAGCACAGGTTTCACCTTTTCCCCAGACAGGAAGCCGTTCAAAGGGCTCAAACTGTCGAAAATTGCATCATACTTGACCTTCTCTTCTGCCTAATGTGTGAAGCAGAAATGATATAAATTTCTAGGCTCAGTCAATCTAGAACCTTTACCTAGAAGGTTCTAAACATTCTAGACATCTCTACACAAGATTCATTTAAACTTCTTTGCCATTAAAGACATCAAGTTGTGCCATATTACTGAAGGTAAGTATACCGATACTTTAATAGATCAACAAGTTTTATTAAGAAAATATAAACTGAACAGATCTTACAATTGGTACATTAGCCCACTGACCCATCTCATCAGTAACGGGCCAACACAACACTTTCTTATAGATCTCAGGGCTCCTTCAAAGATAATTGATCCCTTGGAATGAGCCTTGTTACTATGGTTTAACCCCTTTGCGACAATGGACGTGTCAGGCACGTCCTGCAGTGAATCAAGCGGTTTTCACGATCAACGATCGCGAAAACCGCTTTAGATTTAACTTTAAATTTCCTCTCTGGGGCAGCCAAGATTCGCCCCATGGAGCGATCGTGGGCACCATATTGACGGATAGGGATAGGGTTAAAATTAAAATATATTAAGGGATAGCATAAGGTTTAGAGTTGGGGTTAAATTTAGTGTTAGGGTTCGGGTTGGGGTAAAAAGGTCAATATAGGAAAAAAACAAAAAGCAAACGCAAAAACACGCAAAAAAACCCCGAAAAATATGGAAACATGCATATTTCTGAACTCGGGACAACATTTAGAAACTATTTAGACGGGGCCTTTTTAATGATTGTATTTGTGTAAATTATATTTTAGGTCAAAGTTAGAAAAAGTGGGTTTTTTAAAATGTTTCATCATATTTTATGATTTTTATTGTAGTAAATTATAAGATAGGATGAACATAATGGTATCTAATTAAAGCCCTTCTTATGACGATAAAAACAACATATCATTTGTATGGGTACAGTATGTGAGAAAGAAGAAAATGACAGCTAAACACAAACACCCCAGAAATGTCAAAACAGCCATTGTCACCAAGGGAAAGTCAAGGTAAAAATGTCTTGTCACTAAGGGGTTAAACATAGAAAACAAGGAGAAAATTTTGCAAAGTTCTCTGCCGGTCACTGTGTTAAGCATGTGATTACAATAACCAGGAAACAAATTAGAAGACTCAATAGACACAGGAATATTCTGAGATTGCAAAGGTAACGGAAGAGTTTATCGCGTTCCGAGGTGGACCCACCTTGACAGCCCACGGGATATCGGCAGAGACAGCAGATCCACTTAAGGCGGGACTTGCAGTATCATGCTGAAAGAAAAACAAAATATGCAAATAACAGATCATCCTCCGAGCTAAGAAAGGTCACTTCGAAATTCTGTCCGCCTGACCTATACCAAGGGCAAAATCATCATTTTATTTTACTCTTCTGCTCTATCAGGGGGGCTGACATATTGGGTCAGATGAAGGAACACATGACTCAAGATTCTAAACAACATGTCTGCCCTCTGTTCCGGCTATACAGAACAAAAACAAGTTGTTTGCATAACACAGGATAATATATTGCCCAACAAAAAAAAAAAAAGGTTGCTTACAAGAGGGATGACAAAATACACAATAAGTAACAGGTAAACAAACATCCAACAAATAAAATAAATCCGCTTACAAATCTAGGAGGGGGTACCACCACTTTAAGACTACTCAGTGAGACCTCCATGCCATTCTGAGCGCATGCTACAAGCTGCAGGGCTGTAAAAAACTCCTGTTAATAGAAATGGGAGAGTTAGTGCTAAGCATGAAATATAACAGACATTAAGCAATTTAGTTAACCCAGGTACTGATAAGATACCAGATACATCTCTTTTGGGTCGCTGCAGTATCAATGTATCCAACTCTAGAATACATATAATAATGCAGCATTCCCATGTACATATAATGCACTGTGGACGGCCTACTATAATGGTATTTTTCCAGATGTGTATATAATTTCCTGTATTTTTTTATTATGCCACATAAACACTTACTGAAGCCCCCTTTCCTGAAACATCAGCCTCTGGGACATGGAAATCCCAATATCAATATCCTGAGGAATGGGGGGGGGGGGGGGGGGGGGCAGATTAACCGTTTCATTTCGAGAGAGCAAATCAATGCATTGCTCACATTTCTAGCCAGGAAAGGTTTAGCAATTCAATATTGCTTTGATTATTTCCTTTACCAGCTATTGCATTTAGCGATGTTACTAAAGGTACTATGCAGGACTATAGTCGAGGCTATAGCACAGCGTGGCTGACTCGCGCTTCATAGCGTAGATAACATTGTTAAAAAGATACAAAACATATGATACACGTTAAACTTAGACCAGAAAGTGCCCTGTGGGATACTGCCCGCTGTAACGAAGCTTACAAGGTTTGTAGCTCACTTGTGCCGTTAAAAAAGGAAACATTTCTATGCACGATACAGATTAATTCTTTCCAAAGCTTGTCTGGCCCGAAAATACCATGCTATTCCGTATAACAGTTTAAAGGACCTCCCGCCCTCCCATTATGCACTTTTTGCCTTCACTGGACTTGTCCCATTGGCCGACATCCCTGGAGATCAGAAAGCGACCTGATTCTCCACTGAACACGTAGGTTTGTATAAATTTTAAAGTCACCTGAACACAAAGACTTCATAATTCAGAGCATGACAAACCCCAGAAGCTAAAGGGATTAACAAAATGTTAATGCTAGGGTCTTACACTTTTGTTTCCCCATAAAAATAATTGGTTTGTCTTTCTCCCATGTCTTACAAATATTTGCCAGTCACTGTCTTACTGAATCTGATTCATACACATTTACTGTTAGTTCAGGGACCATGCTTTAGCATGTTCATGCCGACTCCCGTGACTCATATCCGTCCATTTCTCGCTAACCCTTGTGACACTTGGAATGGTTTAACAAAAAGTATAAAATACTTTTACCTGCTTGTTCAGATATCCCTTGCTGTCTTTATCTGCCAAATCCCAGATCTGTACACAAATAGAAAGCATAATGGGGTCACAGTGTTACATATCCTGCAGGAAACAACACAAAAAAGGCTACAAAACAGATATCCTTGTATACTAAATTCAACCAAAATATCAGACATGCCACCAATCCAAGTATGAAGCTGTACTAAATAATACAAATATTTTGTTTTTGAAAAAAAACCTCTATGGACATAACGGGAAAAAAATGTCCCATTGTTCATCTGATCACGAATGCAATCTTTCTTCCAATCTGTCTTTTTGGGATTCTGTTTCTCCATTAGCTTTGATTAACAAACTTGTAGGCCCAAAAATAGGTGAATTTTACAAATTGAAGGTTTTTGTGATGACATCTATAGGTCTAAGCGCCCTGGGGTATTTAAAGGGCAACTGTACTGTTTAATTGAAAGATTGCATCAAGTGTAGAAATGTTTTAACGCGAGAATATAAATAATGTACCTTATTGAGCCCTCTTTGCTCTGTATAGCTCTCTCAGGGGGCAGACATGTTGTTTAGAATCTTAGGACAGTTCTTCATTCAAATTGGTGCACATGAAGGAAGATCTGACCCAAGATTCTAAACAATATGTCTGCTCCCTGTTAGAGCTAAACAGAACAATGAGGGCTCAATAAGGTGCATTATTCTAGAATTTGAATTCACTTTTGCATTTGGTTAAACATGTCCAATGTAATGTAAGATCGGGGCAGTCATATGGTCACATATCTTCACCACAATCAGAACTTGGTTCACCAATCCCAAAATACCCACAATAATTATGGCAAGAAATGATCGATATTTTGGTTATCCCAAGTTAGCACTGTTTTACAGACTGAGAACACATGGGATCAAAAACAGGGTTTCATTTGATCGCAGACTTCCTTTAACTAATAACTTCCATTTAATAATACATAATATTGACCAAATGAATGGTGCCCTGGAGTGATGACCAATACGTTCATATTACCCAACAGAAAGAAGTACATCTTCCAACTACAAGGCTTTTTTTGGAGGCCCAATTCCTGGTATTATCCATGTACAACCTAGAAAATGACTGTATACCAGGGGCATTTCATGCCCAAGTGACAGGTGTGCTGCCAGTCCAGAGCACACCAGTCAGTGCGAAACACCCCCGGAAATACACTAGATATCCGAGGGGCCGACGGCAGCTGCGAATTCGGCAATAGAGTCACTCCCTCTGTAGACAATTCGACCAACACTAAGAGTTTATGAATTGTCGTATACTTTTCGTGCTGGTTGTATTGGCAACAAAGTGAGTGACTCTGTTGCCGAATTTGCAGCTGCCATCTGTCTCCCGGATGCATTTCTGGGCGTTGTGCGCTCTCTGTACGGAGCACAGGAACTCCGGAAATAGATAGCGCGTCTCTGTGCGCCGCACATCTAGCACATATAGAGCATACGCGCCTGCTGTATACAGCACAATTCATGGGGGTCACCTACCTTTCCCAAAACCAGATCTGTTAAGCCAGATTTCTTCAGGAAAAGGGCAGCATCTGAAGCCAAAACTCGACCAGTGTTACCAGTCTCCACCTATAGGGGAAACAAATACAAAAGCCAGTTACAAAGATGGAGTAACCTACCGCCTGCCTGTTGGCATGTAGCATTCTAGGTTTCCAAATATATAAACAATACAGGAGTCTTGACGAATAATGAATGAAAACTAACCTGATGGAAGTACTTCTCGTACACGGCATCATTATTTGGGATCTGAAAGAGATTTTGACATTGTGAACAGTTTTATCAAACACAGTCAAACAGCACTACCCAGCAAATGTTAAAAGCACGGGGGATAATCACTAACAAGTGATTTGTGAATGGAATAAAATCCCCAAATCGGGGATTAATATTGGAGCTAAAAAGACAAGCAAGTTGGAGAAATTTTCCATCTCAGATATTCATGCCCATTTTTTTTGCAGTTCACTTGTCAGTTCCCCACTGTTCACTTTCAGTGTATGACGCCCTACGTAATTGAAAAATAAAACGGAGAGACATTTTTTTGGAAAAAAGCGTCTGGCTATGAAGTCGCCATATCAGGGAGAAAGCTCCGTGGCAAGAGAGAGATCCAACTGGCCTTCTCCGTTATTGCAGCTCTGTGATGTTAGTTCATTTTTGAATGGTCTTCCCTACATCTTTTTTTTTTTGTTAATCTAAAAGAAATGCATATTGTAGCAGTTTAAAGGAACTGTATAACCTGAATATTGATTTTACTGTACATGTAGAGCATAACAAATGATGGAAAGTGATCTATACATTGTATCAGCAAAATTGCAAGCAAATGCCTAAATTGGGAGAAAAATGTATTCAATGGGAAATGTGTCGTTTGCATACCGTGCCACAGGTGATGTCATAAGCAGGAGACTCCGCAGACACATTTAAACACACATTTTTGTCCTTATTTTGGCATTTGCCTGCAGTTTTGCTAACACAAGGTATAGATCATTTTCACTCATTGTTTATGCTCTACATGCACAGCAGACAAAATATCCAGGTGATCCAGTCCCTTTAAGTTTCGTAGAGATAACTTTTATACGTTTATGTTACGGTGTAGCGATGACCAACCTTTGACGCTAATTGAAGTTAGCGGATTCCCATGAGCCTAAGTGCCGAGCATCATGGGAGCCGACAGCAGTTGCAGTGCCAAAAAAGTCGCCCGTAGTGCTACAGAACAATTTAACCTAACATTACACAAACACATGGATGTCAGGCCGCAGGACGACCTTATCAAACACCCACAGGCCACATTTCCGGTAAACTGCAGAGAAAAGAATGTACTACAAAAAAAAAAAGCACTTCCACCAGGAACCCATGGAGGAAAAATCCAGCACAAACATGCTGTGCAAAACAAAACATTGCTGACTCAGACTTTTCAGAAACACATCAATTCCAACCTCTTATCACACAGCATGCACACACACGCTCACAGCGAACATTAGTCATCCTTTCAGGATAGAGGGGAAAAAAATGTTTAAATATATCCTTAAATCACAGATTGTCAGTAGCCTTTAAGACTGCTTTGCGTGCCCACTATATAGTAGCGGATGTTAGGTTATTGAGTGTGTGCCTTGACGCGGCGGGGGAGCTTAATTATGCTTTGGCCGATTCATATAACCCAAAACTCTCATTTATATTGTTTACATCATTTTATGTCAACATTTTTAGGTTTTTTTTGTATACATTGTATAGGCAGTTACAGCACTCTCCCACCCGTTTTGTGGATCTCCTATACACACGTACAGTACCGTCAGAGCCTGCAACAAGCTTATTGCACCAGCATATTTCTTTTCCCTAGTGGCCTTTAAGGCCTGGAAAGCTCAGCCCATTTAACTTAACTATGCCAACAAAAATATTTTTGTTGACAGGAGCCAATAGCCGCCCCCCCCCCCCCCCCCAACTTTGACAGTTTTATTTGGGCTATAAGAACCATATGAATTCCCAGAATAGGCAGCTGGACAGTCAAAGGACAAAATGTTCTATTGTTTATAATGTTACAAGTGAACACTAAAATAATAAACCTGATCTATGCTGATAATTGAATGGTCACATTTGATTCTGTATACTAGGGTTTTTTTTTCAGAACCGTTGCCCCTTTTATGCAGTTTTGGGGACTAGTATTAGAAAAATTTCATGTTTTTACTGCCAAAGTGTTAAAACAGACACACCCAGAAGTGGGCAGAAAAATGGGCCAAAGAGAACGAGTGCAAAACGCAAATGGAAGGAGCGTTTGATTTTTTTTTTAAATGCCGCATACTGCCGACTACTGTAGTTCAGAAAATTCTAAAACAAAAAGACACAAAAAATGGAAAACAGCGATATAAAATGTTAAAAAAAAAAAATGGTACAATACAAATACACATGGAGGAAAAGGGTAAAAGTTCATATTCAAATTTAACACACTTTGATCTAGTTTAACCCCTTTGCGCCGGATGGTGCTTTGGCCCTTAACTATCATAGCACCAAACCGACGTCTTTGTGTTCCTGGCCCCACTCAATTTGTGATCGACAGCCAGGAACATGCAAGCAGGGACCTGATTTGTACACATTGGATTACAATAAACTTCAACTTTTTCGATTATCGACCACAGACAGTGCCAGTCTACCTTTACTTACCTTTCCCTATCGGTCCCTGACAATATCCCGCGATACTCCATGACTTCACGCGTGACGTAATACACTTATACTTTACCTGTCACCGCAGCTGATCCGAAGGGGGCGTGAGGGGGGGGGGGTCCCTCGCACATGCGCTCTTCTGGCAAAGTTACGGCTGAATGACATGTGCTGTGGTGCGTGATGAGTGAATTCTACTGCGCCTGTGCAGTAGAATTCACTCAAGAAATTTGTCAGAACACTGGGACGCTTTAAGTATTTATCTATTCTGTTAAGAAAGTCCAATCTGATTCTGGGGATAAGGTAAATTATAAAGAGAGACCTTCTGATAAAAAAAAAAAAAAAACAACAATATATCATTTGTGTGCGTAATGTAACTGAGAAACCAGAAAATTACAGCTAAATACAAACACCACAGAAATTAAACTTGTCACCAAGGGTAAGACACGGGAAAAAAAATCACAAAGGGGTAAAAAAAAAAAAAAAAAAAAAATTAAAAGTTGCAATTGCAATTTTTTTTCCTGGTAAAACTGTTTAAAAATAAAAATGACTGGCCTACCCCTGTAAAGATGCAGTTCCCTTAGATTAAAGCCAGAGACACTGAGAATGTCAAAATATTATTACATTTCGCCTTACGCAGAAATTACTAATATTTAATTTCTATCAACAATTTATACATAATATATCTGAATATAAATAATACAACTATACATACATGTATTCAAAAATATACACAAAAAGCAAACGCCAAAAAAGTATTGTAGAACAAGTTCTCCCCGTACACTGTGAATTCTTGTAGTTATACACTATTGAGTTTTAGCCATTAAACTCTGCTATTAGCAATTTCACAGCTTAATGAACAACTCTTAATGGGCGCCTTCTGAAACAGCCAATCAATTAATGCGGTCCAAAGCTGGAAGGAGGGGGGATGCATGTTTAATTATTTCCTAACCAAACATTAATAACGAATACAACGATCAGATATATTTCTTCAAAGAGTTGAGTCATTTCCCCATCATTCCATGCAGAAATATTTGGATTTAAACACAGGGCCAACAAAAGCAACAGGACCATGGGTTTCCAGCTATTACATTCTGGCAGGTCTCCCGAAACTGGGGAAGAAATGCCAAAATAACTCTGCATAATAGCACATTGCAGCACAGCCCATTGGGCTATTTGGTGCACATAATGTCTCACAGTACTTCAGAGAAGAATCTCCCGGGAGACCTGACAAGGGAGCAAGACCTGGTACTGCTTTCAGCACATTTTCACATGTGCACCTCAGCTCATAAATATTCCTGGAAATAAAGATTTAAATCCAGAGCTATAACCTAACAAAAACATATAGAGGCCTTGTACTCACCCTCTTTTAGGGATCAGTAAGGACAATCAAGATCTGTACAGCGCTCAACAAAGATATGCAGCACAGATCTCTGAGCTCCCCACCTCCTTCTTTATGAAGCTCTCCCTTGAAGAGGAGGAGAGCAGGCAACGGCACATGGAAGGCTGCGGGCCCATGCACCAGAGAGGCTGTTTTTCTGACTTATAGACTGCATTCTGTGTCCCCAGCCCCAAAGTGAGATACTAGTGCTGTAAAGTCACTAGGGGGTGGCACCCAAAACCACTATATTTCACAAAATGGCGGCGCCCAGTCACACTTGTTTAAATTGTTTTATTAAATACAGTCACATAACAAAAAAAAACAAAATACATATCTAAAATCAACAATACAAAATCACTTCCTGATTTAGACATGATACATTTGTTTATTATTTCTGAGGATTTTCATGCATGTTTACCTTACTAGGAGAGTGAATTGGATGCCTTTATTGGCTAACTGAGTAGGTTTAGAGTGCAAGCTTCCAAGACCTCTCAGATCTCTTCATTGGGCATGTTATAGCACATCTATTATGTATAACATGCCTGATGAAGAGACCAGAGAGGTCTTGAAAGCTTGCACTCTAACCCTACTCAGTTAGCCGATAAAGATATCAACTTAACTCCACTTGTCCCCTGTGTTTCTACGGCTCTCACCTTTGACCTTACTAGGGGCAGTGACACAGGGATGACTCATGTGATTACTCCTACCCATTAATTACTTGCACCCTTTTCGTGGAAGTCGTTATGTTTTGGCAGCTTCTAGAAGTAGAAATGTTAAGGAGGAAGACAAGTTCGAGACAAATGGCTTGATATGGAGTATCACAATATCAATTATAATGTGCTCATTTGTCCTCCACAAAATTTCCCATACTAGCAGAACAGAGGTCAGGACTATCTACCTCTACAGAAAACCCTGCGAGATTCTCATCATGGATAAAATAAATATTCCTAACATGTGTGAGTGAACTAGACCGGCAACATGCATCTTATGTAAGATGAGACAGACTGAGCTAGCAAGGACCCGCTGATAATTGTGCCAGACATTGTTAACTGCAAGCAAGGGCGGATATCGCATGAGTAATCTGAGGACATGAAGGATCATTTATATATTAATGGGGGCTGACACAGGACTCATCATGGTAAACCATTGTTCTGATATGAGCCAGTCTTTCCTGCAGACAGGGAGAAGGTACATTTATGCCACTAGGCAGGCAATATTCGGATAAGATGGTAGTAATCCTTTTATTAGTTAAAGGATCCTTCTAGTGGGAAGTGGAGGGGGAGGCTGTACAAATAAATGCACCGACACTTTCAAAATAAATATGCATTTATTTATTCCAATATTTGTCTGGTATGTGCAATATCTTGCCTTTTGAAGGGTTTTCCCTGGGGATTGCACCTCCCACCATGAAATTGGTCTCTGTAAAAAAAAAAAATAACTTTGGAGACTCCAGCATCTCTTGGCAGTCAATCACATGGCTCCAATAGATTGATGCAGATGGCGGCCCACTGCACATGTCCAATATGTCACAGCAGTGACATCACACGACTGTAACGGTTATAAGGAGGCGGAAACTCAATAGAGACTAGGTAAAGGGTATTGCTACGGGTATATAGCAAACAACAGAATTCTTCTGCTTGAAGGAAATCCACCGGCTCTATTCCCCCAGGTCTTTTGAACTCTGTTAATTACTAATACGCGTAACCTCAGATGAAACAGGATCACAGGAATGAGCCAGCACAAACCAATGGCAAAGGTACAACAGGAGCAACAACTGTCCTACCAATCACTGCTGTCAAACAGGGTCTAGGTCACTTCTTCGCGTCTGCTTCACCGCTGAGAGTAGAGCGCGGCAGTACCAATACTAAAATTAACCCCAATACTAAGGCTACCCCCCCCCCAATCCCAATTACCTAACCCCCCCCCCCCCCCCAAACCCTAATATTAAAATGAAACCCTATTAATCTTACTCACTTTCAGTGATCCCGCGATGAACTGGCCATCGTGCGAGAGGGGGCGGTGAAGCGGCTGCGATAATGCAGCTGCAATGAACTGTCCCATCCCCGTCAAACAAAGCTACAGTTACTGCACATGATCTATTTAAAGAGTAGAAAGACAACCCAACATGACAGACCTCAGGGGGATGCAAGCGGCAACCCCCTGCACTGACAGTATCAGTGTGCACCAGTGTCCAGACGAGCTCTGCCCCAGCCGAGAGGCAGACCTCTGCAAAGATACCCATCAGATTTACTCTAAGCAAGTGACTGCAGGTTTTTAACTTTTCCTTTGTGATTATTTTTTTTTGTATATGTTGGACCCCATCTCATAGTATGGCTATATACTGCTCTAGAAGTCTGCTCTGAGGAGCCAGAACATAATGCTACTGCCAAGAGCAGCTTAGTTTGCAGAAATCAAACATTCCATGTAGAACACTGTCTGCATGCTACAAACACATAGATCCTTATAGATAAACAAATGACTGTAGAATGATAGTAAGGGATTCAGGGGACTGTTCCTTATAATTCTCAGCTACAGAGTTTCTATTGTTTGATTTTGACAATGGAGTGATACAAATAGTTCTAAGAGCAGTAAACAAAAAGAGAACAGACCTTCTCCGGGAAAACAACAAGAATTGTAGCTGGTATTACACTGACGAGGTTATTATTACATACGAAGCCTGGAAATAACCAGCCTTCTCCGCACTCAAATACCAAGTAATAATCATCATCTGATGTGAATGTGTACAAAGACGTTATACAATAATCTATCTGCCACAGTTATACAGGCCTACCGGAACCATTCTTTCCTGATGTTACGATGCTGAGACTATTAAGACACCAACTGGTCAAGATCATTGCTCTGTCTCCAGCACATGAAGCCCCCACATCTACAGGAAGGCTTTGCCAAAGGTGAACATCGTAAAAGTAACAGATACTCATTTGATGCCCCTTTAAGAAATCTATACTGTGAGCAGGGGGGAACTGGTGTGGGGTAGGGGACATTTGACCACTGGACAGCCTGGTACCCTAGCTGAATTGGCTGGGGCTGCAGAAATGTTCACTTCTAAATGCCCTAGTGCCAAGGCTCCAACCATGGCCCTCCAACTGCAGCTGAAATGCAAGCTCCATAATTGGAGTATTGTAGTTGTAGTACAGAAACCGCTGGAAAGCTGCAGCTGGATGCCTGGGCACTAGTTTGTAGCACATTCTAACTAATTGTTTTATCTGTCATTCTCTGTAGCTTCCCTGCCAGTATATCTGTCCTGCCTGTGCTGATTAAAATGGCAAAAAGGGCCCCTAAACACCCACAAAAAGGATGCAGTTGGGTAATAAATGTTCCACAAGACCCGTGCTCATCTGATCTTGGACGCCCCCTGTGGCCACATGTAGAAATCCTCAAATCTCAGCATACCACCCCACAACCTATCCCTTGAATCCCCTAAAATTTACAAAAGGGCTTCATTCAATACATTTCTAACATAGCGTCCAATCGAGAGAAAAAAAATATTATAATGTTTTCCAGATTATTTTTAGGCCACAAAAGTGTACTATTCATTAACCTGTAGTAACACAAGGAGTAGGAGAGAATACAATGGGAATTACTCTTCTCAACACACAGTAAGGCTGAAACACAAATCCAACATATTCAACCTTCACAGACTTCTGCAGCTGACAGTTTGGGCTGTTCAGGGAGGGTACCAGAATGATGTAGACTGTGGTCAACAGATAAGGATAAACATCAGCCACAAAAACCTCCAGCCAATCCCACGTGTTTAATCATAGATTATTAGCGCACTGCACCCACAGGGAAAACAAGCAACAAATGCTTATATTATAGGACAAGTGTTGCAACAAAAACCAAAACCTTATGTTTAATTAAAAGATTGTATCAAATATAGATGATTTATATAGAAATTCTTTAATGAAAGTGCCTACTAAGCCTTCTTTACTCCATATAGTTCTCTCGGGGGGCAGACATGTTGTTTAGAATCTTTGGTCAGATCTTCACTCACCTTGGTTCAGATGAACAAAGATCTGACCAAAGACTCTAAACAAAATGTCTGCCTCCTGGTAGAGCCATGTGGAGTAAAGATGGCTCAATAAGGTACTTTATTTGTATTCTTTCCTTAAACAGAACTTCATTTTTTTGCTACAGTTGTCGTTTAACCATGCAATGCAGGTCCTCCTGACAACAAAGCCACTGGGAGCTACTACCGTTTCAGTAAATCTCTTGGGATTACAATAAAACGTGCAGGCCGTGTCCATAAACCTGTCTGTGGCAGGTTTTTTCTATGTATACTAATGTAAACATTTCAGCACTGTTTAAACCATTCACACTGCTGCTCATAAAGAACACACACAATATAATCCAACTCATGAACTTCCTACAGCATTCCAATGTGCGGCAGTCCCAGCCGGCATACCACAGGTTGCAGCTGAAGTCTGGAATTACTTGTCCTTCCAGTCCCTGGTATGAGGTTTATCTTTATAAGTTACATTGGCAGGAGCCCTCTGGCCAATATGTAACCCTAGAAGCTCCTACAGACTGCGTTCCAATCTCGCCCAGGGAGAGGAAGGAGAATTCTAACACTGGACTAAAAATAACACATTATATATATATATATATATATATATATATATCATGTCCACTGTCAGCACTGACATGATGTAACAAAGACTGAGCATGCGTTGACCGGTGACAGTAAACCTGGGATTCATCAAAAAAAGGTCAGGTTTACTCCACACAATTGGCACATAAATTTTTAATTTTGCGTCCATTAAACCAGCAAAAGCTAGTGAAACATTTTGACGGCACTTTAATGAACCTTAATAAAGCAATCAGGTCACCAACAGCATTATCATTACCGGTCTAGCAAATACCACCTAAATAAAATGAATACTGCATAGTATATTTAGTATCAGTAACCACATGTTTTGTTTCCCAAAGTGTAAGGCCCATTTCAGTAGTACTATGCCACCTGACACATTGGTTTACGCTCAGTACAATAGTTTTTCTGGCCTTGTGCCCACAAACGCAGCCTACACACTGGCATGTCAGGTCACACCCCAGAGACTTGTACAAACACAGGCAGCTTGTTTAATGAGGTATGTATCCCTTTAATTAAGGGTTAAGTCCAAAATACAATATGCTTCAATGTTAAAATATACTTTTCCTTTCACAAATGCATGTGTAAATTTAGAGAGGTGTACTGGAGGTACACCCTTGGATCTCAAACCCTAGTATGCATGGATACGTATGGCGCCTATGCAGTTTGTGTGGAGCTGTATGGGTATGCAACTTCAATGAATCAGTTGAAGGACTCAGTTTGGCTCTTAAAATTATTAAAATATGCGCTAAGCTTCATCAAGTTCAAAGAAAAATAGCATTCCCCAAGTGATCAGGGGTGAAATCAGGGATTCAATATGTTGAAGGGACTCAGTCACCTAAACAATGTTTATACTGCAAATGCAGGGAAGAATGCAACTGAAATGATCTATAGGTTGTACTAGCAGAGCTGCAAGAAAATGCATCATTTAAGAGAATATATTTTAAATATGTTGGCTGCATCTAATATTTAGGAAATACCTTGTGGCTTGATATGCAACTGAACCAATTTCAAAGGGAAATGTGTATACATGCATTTCAAGCCACACAGTGAGGTCATCAATAGCCAACAAAGCAGACACCTGCATATTTTTCTTAATATATGCATGTTGGTGCAGTTCTGCAAAACAGAATGTATAGCTTTCATTTCATAGTTTTACTATTCTCTTCATTCACAGTATAGACTTTGTTTAGGTGCCTCAGCCCCTATAAGTTTCAGTTTGGCCTAAATAAGGAATACAAAAAAAAAACCATGTCATGTCTCTTAGCCAGGGGGTATCTAACTAACCATGCAGACCAGATGTAATGTTCAAAAGGCACTGTAATACTGTATGAGAAAGTCAAAGCATAAGTTATAGTTATACCCACATCTTGGTTTTTGTACTCTCCCTCCCACAATGTTACCAGAAAAAGCAATAAAACCTGATTTAAAAAAGTCAGAGCAATTGAGCACCCCCAAAAATGTTTTAATGACAATAAAAAAAAAAAATGAAAATTGATACTGGGGGATATTTTTCTGGTTATCAAGGACAAGAGACCCAGAATCAATTAAGAACAATTACTTTTTGCAAAGGAAGCTGTAGTATAGAAAAACAAATGGCGATAACCTGAAATAAGGTTAACTAGACACACATCTACTAGATAAAACATAGCTTTCAGTAGTACTGTTAAAATAAAAATAAAAGACATTATAAATATATACTGGCATAGAATGAATATACATAAATATCCTGGCATAGAACGCCTGTATATCTTTATAATGTCTGTTATTAACTCATTAAGATTATTAGGATATGTTACGTCTTGGTTTTTAATGTCTTTATTTTTATTTTAACAGTACTATTAAAAGCTACATTGTATCCAGCAGATGCAGTGTGCTTTGTCTACTAACCACTTCAAACAATATACAATTGTAGGAATGGATGTAAATTAATCTGACAGCTCACCCACGGCTCTAAATCCACCCATCCCAAAAACATACACCATGTATATACTCAGCCCAAACAGCAACTGTTTTGAATTGGTAAAAATCATGACTCTCTTAAGGACCTGTGACATTGTAAATGCTTCAGCAATGGCAACAGGTTGTGTCCTGCTGATTAAGCATTAACAGCTCAATGCATAAACATGGTACATACGCATTTAACATAAAATACTGGCAGTATCTGCATGTCGCCAATGGATAAACCAGACTCCCCACAAATGGCCTCCGACAGTCCCACACTTTCGAGGTGCGCAGGTGATCAGTGCAGCCCATGTATAAAGAATGAGGGGCTAAAAAGTGCCCGAAAGCAAGAATTGAAGTGTGCACTCCACTCTCCGATAAATGCCAATAGGAAGTGCTTTATTTAAGTGCATGAACAGACCAGGTACAGAACACAGACTGTGGGAGGAAGGCTACCTTATGCGTTTCGAATGTTTCCACGCTTAAAAGGTGCCTTATTTTGTAAGTGTTTGGAGTTGGTTATTTTCCCGCACTGCATGGGATGTATAACTATAAAAGCAATCTGCAATATATGTTAAAAAAAAATGTAAAAAAAGGCAATTGCGCATTTTTGACATTATTCCTTTAAAAATTCTCCAGCGTTAAATATATATTTGATGGTGGAAATTGTTTGCATTTTTTCTGTTCTTCATTCCTACAGCAAACAATAGGATCTATTCACTAAAATATGAACCCAGGACATACTTGAAAATGAGAGACATCTCAATGTATCTATCCTTCCTAGTACTTTATACATAAATCGGGAACTTCAAAATCCCTGCATTAATAACTGTGTTTAAAAGATTAATTTCACTAACCAATTAACTTGGACTAAGCAGATGCTTTAAATGTGCTTTCTTGTAGTTAAGCAGATATTCTAATTATTCCATGCTAAGCAGCCTCTAGTTTCAGTTTATATTGCAATCAACGGGTGGCTATAGTATCAGCAAGTGTCACAACCATGAGTCACAAACATCTCAGCTGTTCCTTAAGTTTGTGCATCACATTTCCTAGAATCCTGGACTTTGGAGCACTAATCCTCCATTAAAAGCACAAATGTCTATTAATTTCACTTATAAATCCATTAACTCAAGGTAGCAGACCTGCTGCTGGCTGCCCTCCTCCCTGTCCTGACTGTGTGTAAGGAAGTGCAGAGCACAACTGAAGGGTGGAAACTTACACTTCACATAATTATGGAGGTGATGGGAGTTGTAGTGCTGCATTCCCACCACAGCTGCTGTGTATTGTATCATAGCACCATCTCCCACATAGCACTGATGTCTAACTTTAGTTGCTCAAAGCTGAGCTGGGACTACACCTCCCATCATCCTCAGCCAGCTGCTGTTGGGACAATTCAGGATACAAAATGTCTTGAGTATCATGGGAATTGCAGTCACCAGCAGCTGGAGTCATCATGGTGCCTAGCACTCCACTCAGTCTCGCCCACTGAAACTCACACTCCACTCATACAATGTCCCCCCCACCACCACATTCCTTATGTGGGTCACCTACTGACTTTCCAAACTCTGAGCTGCACTCACATCACTCCGAGTCTCACCCTCCCCACTCACAATGGAACACTCTCCCCCCCGAGTCAGAGTCACTGAGCTGGGCTCACAGGAGTTACCTGAGTCCGGGGCAGTGAGGCCGCCATGCTGCTTCCGGCCAGATCCGCCCATCCTACTCTGAAACAGGGAGGGGAGAGAAAGAGAGCAGGGAGGAGAGGAGGGGTTAGTGTGAGGGAGAGTAGGGAGAGTGTGTTAGTGTGAGGGAGAGTAGGGAGAGTGTGTTAGTGTGAGGGAGAGTGTGTTAGTGTGAGGGACAGTGGGTTAGAGTGAGGGAGAGTGTGTTAGTGTGAGGGAGAGTGTGTTAGTGTGAGGGAGAGTGTGTTAGTGTGAGGGAGAGTGGGTTAGTGTGAGGGAGAGTGGGTTAGTGTGAGGGACAGTGGGTTAGAGTGAGGGAGAGTGTGTTAGTGTGAGGGAGAGTGGGTTAGTGTGAGGGACAGTGGGTTAGAGTGAGGGAGAGTGTGTTAGTGTGAGGGAGAGTGGGTTAGTGTGTGTTAGTGTGAGGGACAGTGGGTTAGAGTGAGGGAGAGTGGGTTAGTGTGAGGGAGAGTGGGTTAGTGTGTGAGAGTGTGTTAGTGTGAGGGACAGTGGGTTAGAGTGAGGGAGAGTGGGTTAGAGTGAGGGAGAGTGGGTTAGTGTGAGGGAGAGTGTGTTAGTGTGAGGAGAGTGGGTTAGTGTGAGGGAGAGTGGGTTAGTGTGAGGGAGAGTGGGTTAGTGTGAGGGAGAGTGGGTTAGAGTGAGGAGAGTGTGTTAGTGTGAGGGAGAGTGGGTTAGTGTGAGGGAGAGTGGGTTAGTGTGAGGGAGAGTGGGTTAGTGTGAGGGAGAGGGGGTTAGTGTGAGGGAGAGTGGGTTAGTGTGAGGGAGAGGGGGTGAGCTGCTCCTGCTGGGGGGCTGTGAATGAGAAGTAATCATTGTGCCCCCCACAGATAGGTTTAAACTCAGAGTAGAAGCCAGGACTGGAGATATGTTATAGAAATATATTCATATGTAACAGTATATGAAGAAGGATGTCTGTCCGCCACAGTTTGCAGGTGGAATAATGTCACTGATAATTCCCTTCTGTGAACTGCAGACTATAAACAGTGGGACATTGTCACCTAAACATTGATTATTCTGTGAGTGTATCAACTAACACATCAAAAATAACCTATAAATTGTGTTAGAATGATAGGCAAATTCATAAGGAAAAATATGTTTTAAAAGTGTCTGAGGTGTCCCCTGATTATGACATCACCAATAAGCAAATAAAAACGACTTTCACAGAGTAATGTGTATATTGCATCTGAAGGCACAAGATGATAAGCGATTGAGCGAAAACATGATTTTTTTCTCTTTTTACTCATTTGCTCGCAATTCTGTTAACACGATGTATAGATTTTTTTTATATTTACATCACAGTATAAACACTGTTTAGGTGACCGCGTCTCTTTAATAGATGTAAACTCCCTCACCACTGATTTCGTACAGCTACACCCAGGGGTAGGTGCCAACATTACTCATCATGGACATTTAGGGGTAGGCAACCTGCAGCCAGATGTTGCAAGACTACATTTCCCATACTACTTTTACTACATTTCCCCCTACTACTCTGCTAACCTCTTAACTGAACAAGCATTATGGGAGACGTAGTTCATCAGCAACTGGAGGGCCACAGGTTGCCTACCACTGATGGGACATTTTAATGAGGTTCTATGGATCTTCACAGCCATTGGTGACCTTGTAGAGACTGGGGAAAAAAATGATTGTGTAACTTTCCTTCATGTAAACAGGATCATATGAGTAGCATAGGTCCTGATAGTGCTGACTGGGAATCCTGGGATATGTAGTTCTCAAACATCTGCTGTGCCAGGCTTAGTCCTCACTGTAATCATTACTGGAGACCGTATCTCCAGAAGGATATTGATACTTTGGAGAAAGTTCAGAGAAGGGCCACTAAAATTGTTCATGGGTTGAAGGATAAAACTTACCAGGAAAGGTTAAAGCATCTTAACATGTATAGCTTGGAGGAACGACGTAACAGGGGGGATATGATAGAAACATTTAAATACATAAAGGGAATCAACACAGTAAAGGAAGAGAGTATATTTAAAAGAAGAAAAACTACCACAACTAGAGGACATAGTCTTAAATTAGAGGGGCAACGATTTAAAAGTAATATCAGGAAGTATTACTTTACTGAGAGGGTAGTGGATGTATGGAATAGCCTGCCAGCAGAAGTGGTAGAGGTAAACACAGTCAAGGAGTTTAAGCATGCGTGGGATAGACACAAGGCTATCCTAGCTATAAGACGCGGGACTAATAAAAGTACTCAAAAAAAATTGGGCAGACTAGATGGACCTAATGGTTCTTATCTGCCGACACATTCTATGTTTCTATGTAATAAAGTCCATTCTGTTAGATTAGGGTGTATGGATCTATGACTTTCAAAGTTTGATAATAATGAAATGTGCGTGGAACGCAGTGGGTATACAGGGTTATTACATCCACAGCTGTGAATCATATTAGTAATAGGAAATTACCAGTAACTGGAGCCCCTGCAGCTTATGTAACATGCCATTTCCCAAAGCAGATGGTTCCTCTGTTCTCTGTAATTCCTTTACTTTTCTTTGATACTGGGAAAAATGAAAGGGAATCTTTCATCAAAACATTATGATCTTATGTATTTTTAATATTGCGCTACTGAAGCTGACAGTAATTTCCTGTTTAATATTTCTTGTCTAGGTTTATAAAACCGTAGCCAAGAAAACAAGAAATAGGTAAATCTTGAGTTATGTGATGTCAGTATCCAATGTCATTTTACAATGCTTCAAAATCATCTCTATAATAGTGTTCTTTTTTTTTTTTATGAAACTAAACTACCTATGCACTTTGTAAATTTAAAAAAAAAAAAAAAGTACAAAAAAAAAACACTTATTCCACATAGAAAGCACAGCTGAGTGTGTTGACACTTTGTAATGTTTGTTTTATACCAAAAGTGTAAATTATATTTAAGAAATCGTGACCTTTAAAACAGATAAATAAAGTCAGGGAAGAGCAAGTATAACATCATATAATCACAGAAACGGAACAGTATAGTAACAGTTAGAACTGAGTAACTTACCAATCCAAAGCTAGCAAATAACACTAGATAAAAATGTTAGGGGTTATATATAAAAAGTACTATAGGTACTAAACTGAAGCGATCACCACAGAAAGCTATAGAATACTCTTCTGTATTACTACGATTGTACCTTTTTTACACAAATTTATCAGGCTGACATTGAAGCATCCATAGGTCATAGATTGTATGTGCCATCCAAGTGAATGCCAACACCATTTTTGTAAATACTAGGGTTGTAGGGGTGCTCAGTTTGCCAGAGCAACCCAGAAGTACGGGTTCTGCAACACTTGTTACCATATATTGGCGCATGGGAAACGTGAACTGGTCAGTGGGAAGGATTAGTAGGTTGGATATTGTAGGGGTTGACAAATTCTTTTCTAAACTAGTTATATTTTCAATTGCATCTTGTATATATAGAGTGGTGTCCATGATCCCTTCTCTAGTATGATGGAGCAGCATGACCTCTCTCATCATGCAATGCTCATATGATAATGGATATAGGCATTATATTCCGCACCTGCATCTATTACTGCATCATTGCTGATGAAGGAACAGGGAGAGAGTGAGAGGTCTTCCTGTGCCCTGAAATAAACCAGCAATGATGGGGATGTTCAGAGCTGTGCAGAGCATTGTAACTCAAATCTGGTTACAGTTACATCCTGTGCTCCTTTTGTTACACCACTAGTCATGTGACAAGGCATGCATACAGGCTGATAAAGTTACCCACTGGCAATCAATGCAGCCTTCTAACTAAAAAGTGAATTTTTTTTTAAAGACTTATTCATACTTTTTTTGTGTGTGTTGAGCGACTCTTGCTTTTTTGCCTGCATCAATAGAGGGGATGCTAACCAGCCAGGCCAAGTGTCCTTTGAGCGACCTTCTAGTAACTGGATAATATAGAATTGGTTTCAGAACAAAGTTTCCTGTTGTGATTTGTGAATTTAATTAACTCAATAGTCACATAATAAACAATTTTGCAGCTTGAAAATATAACTTTTGAGTAACAGTATACTAGGATAACATACTGTACGGAACATTGTTATAAGAACATTTGTAGGGGATATGTAAGACTTGCATGTTATTCTGTTGGGGATAACCAAAAAAATTTAAAGATCTTCTCAATAAAGAGAGAATTGCAGGGAATGGAGATGGGAATTTCAGAATTAAAAGGGACAGTCTAGTCCCCTAACTCACATTGGTGCAAGATGAAGATCACTGCTTATATAATGCACAGGCTTTTATCCCTGTGTGATTTGATGCAGGCATTCTGTATAAATCACATTTTTAATATTGAGGATGAGTAAAAAAAAAAAAAGTTAAAGTATTGGTATAGGCTTTAAACCTTTAAGGACAAGAGTTTTCTTGTGATTTTTTTGTCCAACTGTAGTGAGGCGAAGTTAGTCTGCTTAGAACTTAAATCCTACCTAACAATCCGGCAAAAAAGCAATAGAATACATTGTGTGAAATGTAAAACGCTTGCTCTTGTAGACAGTATGATCTCTTAACACATTGTCTGATGACATCACTAGAGACACAAGAAATTCCATTCTCATCGGTTCCAGCAGCAAAAAAAAGGGAATTGACTTTTACTCAGCTAGTGTGGGCAATTCTGGTTTCTTGCAAACTGCTGTAATTTCACAATTTCATTCATCTGTGAAAAAATGTCTTGTCATGTCTGTAAGATTATCACATCAATATGACTTCATGTTATAACATCCACTTGATCATTTTGTCAGACATTGGCATCGTGCATAATTTCCCCACATAGCCAACACTTGGCCCAGCTGATAACTTTGAAATTCCCAACTTGGGGTGGATGTGTTTAGGATACACAGTAATAATAATAATCATTATAATTATATCAATGTTGATAATAAAAACCTGTCTTTCTTTCTGGGGTGGAGTGCTCTTAGAAGCAGTTAGTGAATCCCAGAAGTTCCTACTGGCTATAGCAAAAGTGAACACAAGCAGTAGGAAACGAATTAAACAGGCTATAGGCCATGTGCTTAGGGCCTACCTCTCTGATAATACTTTGGGCCATATTTATCAAGCCAAAACTGGTGCTATATCAAGAAAAATACAAAAATAGTAGTAATTACCATGGAAACTAATGGAATGTTATGGAAATTTGCTCCACATTTAGCAATTTTTTTGGAAATAGCACCTGTTTTTGCCTTGATAAATCTGGCCCTTTGTCAGCTAGAGTAGTATGGGACATGTAGTTCTCCAACAGCCGGCGGATCACAGTTCCACAGAGCAATGGGTATAGAGACACCAGTACTGATTGAACTATTCATGCCTGATTTTTGCAATTCAATTCTAGAAAATAGCGCCCTCTCTCTTATTAAAGGACAACTGTCAGCAAAAAATACAAGGGGTGTCCAAGTTTTTTCTTCAGTGGGCCACTTCACCAGAAATGAATGTGTGCGTGGGCCGCATACACACAAAGTCACACATATAAACACAGTCACCCTTACACACAGACGCACACCCTGACACAGTTACACAGACATCCTTACACACATGCACACACTCCCTTACACACATGCACAAACATCCAGACACACACTGCCTTGCACACACGCACACACAAACTCCCTTGCACACACTCACACACAAACTCCCTTGCACACGCACAAACTCCCTTGCACACACAAACTCCCTTGCACACACGCACACACAAACTCCCTTGTACACACAAACTCCCTTGTACACACAAACTCCCTTGCATACGCAGACAGAATCCCTTCCACTCACACACAGACTCCCTTCCATACTCACAGACTCCCTTCCACACTCACAGACTCCCTTCCACACTCACACAGACTCCCTTCCACACTCACACACAGACTCACACACACACAGACTCCCTTCCATCCACACACACACACACACACACACACAGACTCCCTTCCACACACACACACACCCTTCCACACACACACACTCCCTTCCACACACACACACAGACTCCCTTCCACACACACACACCCTTCCACACACACACACACACACTCCCTTACACACACACAGACTCCCTTCCACACACACACTCCCTTCCATACTCACACACAGATACCCTTACACACAGTTTTTTTTTTTACTTAAAAAAGTATATGCCATTGATGTCAGGCACACTGTTTACCTCCAATCCGGAAGTCATCATCTTCTGAGTGCTTGGATGTCACCTGACACCAGGGCCTCCGACAGGATCACGGTGCATGGGAGTGGAGCGCGCTGCGCTCTCCCCTATGCGGCAGAGGTATGTATGGGAAGGAGGTGCGGTTACCCCATCCAATCTAATGCGGGCCGCACTTCCATGTCAGGCGGGCCACATTTGGCCAGCAGGCCGCATATTGGACGGCCCTGGTCTACACAATAAAAAGAATTGCAGGGAATTAAGATGAGAATTTCAAACTTTAGGCCAAAGTAGCTGAGCTGGAAAAATTCTCCCATTCAGCTGCATAGGCAAATTTTTCAAACTCTGCTACTTTGGCCTTAAGCTTAAAATTTCCATCTCAATTCCCTGCAATTCTCTCTTGATTGAGTAGACCCTCAGGTAATGTTTAATTGATACATTTGAAATAGAAATGTTTTAGTGATAGAATACGAATAAAACTCCTTATTGAGCACTCTCTGCTTATATAACATATCAGGGGGCAGACGTCTTCCTTCATCTGACCCAAGATTCTAAAAACATGTCGTCCCCCACTGATAGAGCTATATGGGACTATACATAGCTCATAGGGCTCAATAATATATATTTTTTATATTCTTTCAATAAAACATTTCTATTTAAAATGCCTACAATTGTTGCACTCTTTCAACTAAACAGAACGGACTTTTTTTTGCTGACCGTTTACCCTCCCAAAAGTGGAAAAAACACAAAATTTGGTTTAAAAAATGAAAACATACAATTTTAAACGTGAATGATGAAGACCGAGATCAATGCATAGATAGTAATCCATGTTTCACTTTGTGCCATTTATTCTGTGCATTGCAATAATGACCTTTACATTAAACCATGGCATTGTATTTTCATTGATGTAATAAATATTGTAGAAAATGTATATAAATTAGCTCTAAAAATAGTCTAACACTATATATATATATATATGCATTTGAATTACAGTGCAATTTGTCTTCAGATTGTTCACTGCAATTGATACGCCAAAACATTTGTATTTGTGCATATATGAACCATTTATGTGTAAGGACAGTGTATAATGCTGTTCACAAGCTTTTGGTACTTACAGATTAAGTTCTATAAGGCACTTTAATTATCTAAAATCATATGTAGGAAGAACAATGTTTCCTGCCATTAACCTGACTATTTGTACATTTATTTCTGATCAATCTAAGGCTAAGTACATGTGCAACTACTCAATTGCTACTCAATAAAGAGTGAATTTCAGGGAATTCAGATGGGAATGTCACACTTACAGTAAGTAGGCGAGTTGGAAGCATTCTCCCATTCAACTACATTGGAGAATTTTTCTAACTCTCTCCCTTTATTGAATAGGCCCTATATATTTACCCCGTATATAAACTTAGGAAACAGTGAGTGGGATTTAGGCATATGTGGACATGACAAATATATAGAAATAGGGTTGCCACCTGGCCGGTATTTTACCGGCAGGCCGGTAAAAAATTGGCATCAGGCCAATGTTAAGTCTATGGAGACAGTACCAAGGCCAGTATTTTTCTGAAGAAAAGGTGGCAACCCTAGTTAGAAATAGGCTGATAGAATGGGCAGTGCTACGTTTAATCTCCCCTTGCCTCCTCTGAAGCAGGTGTTTTAGGCAAGAATCTAGTCTGCATTAAGTTGAATTTGAAACCGAAAATAATATTCAAAAAAACTGGTCTACTGCTGCCAGAGGGCTCAGTAATCCTCATTGGTAAAGCCAGTTCACTGCTTCTATACTCCCATCACAGCACTGATAGGGGGGACTGCTCTTCATGCATAAAAATGACCTTTGGTTTATAGCACTGCTAGTGCATTCACATTGGGGTAGGAAGAGGAACGTGGAGGGAGGTAAGTAAATATTCCAATGACATCTCAGACCAGTCATGTTTGCATAAGGCAGCAAAGAATATAGAAGGCAATAAAGTACTTGCAACACAGTTTGAGCCCTGGTGTTTAAAGTTTACAGTTAGTGTTATGATGAAGGGAAACTTTACAACTTGTAACCCTACCCCTAAAACAGTGGCATATTTTGGGCTTCTATAGATTACTGCTTTATGAGCTGCAGAAGCTGGGACTGAGACACTATCAGTTAACCCTTCACCACTTAAAGCCAAAAATGCAAGCCATCTGTTTAAAGGGACTGTATCACCCTATCATGGTTTTTACTGTGCATGTAGAGCAGATTGGTGTGCTATCCAACAATCTAAACAGATGTATTTGTTTTATGGTTACATTGTCTGCAGCTGAATGGAAACAGTAGGAATGTAGATATCAACTGTAGTTATCAAAGCATGTTTGCACAGGAATGTCTGTCATAAGGGAATTTGTTGCAGAGCTTTCAGTCCATTCAGTGGAACCTCAATAGTTGGGCTGATTATTCTATGGGGTCTACGTAATGACATGTGTACCGTCTCTTTTACTTCTGTACGCAGTCTCTAAGGGTCATAATTGCTGAGCAAGACTGGAGCAACACTCGCACTGAACATAGCACTGGTTTCTGCGGCGATTGCTCCAGTTTTGCTGCAGAACCACAGAGAGATCAGGACAGCCTCTTATGCTTGCTACACCCCCATTTGTTGATAAGTTTCCAGAATCCCTGGAATAATTGCAATATAAGTCTAAAAAAAAGTCTTTTGTTGTAGGTGTTTACAACTCATCTTTAGTTTCAAACACCCATTTTTCGTTCTCGTCCAATTCTATTTGTCTGTCTAGTTCTTTTTCTTCCTCTTCCCTCTTTTCTTCTCCTTCCACCTTTTCACCCTCTTCTTGCTTCAATTCCCTATCCTTCTTGACTTCACCTTCCTGCTTTTCCGTCACTTCCGGTTTATCTTCTTTCTCCTGCTTTTCTGTCACTTCCGGTTTATCTTCTTTCTCCTGCTTTTCTCCCCCTTCGATTATTTGGGATACTTTTTCTTCTGGTTTTGTTTCATCTATTTGTTTCGGTTCTTCTTCGTCGTCTTTTGATGTTAGCCTAGCTATCATCTTTTTAAATTCTTTCCTTCCTTTTTCTCCGTCTAAGGTCTTGTCTTTTTCCATCTCCTGCAACCTTGCAAACTCTCTCTCGTATTTTTTCCATCTTTTCTTTTGTTCGTCTTTGGCATCTCTTTCCTCATCCTGTTGTTCCTTCATTTTCCTTTCTGGATCCTGTAGAATATCACAAGCAGTTAAATATATTTACGATAAATCCATGGTGTACAGCTGATGTTAATATTATATTGTATGGCCATTTATGTGAGCAGATATCCTATGCCTGGCTGAGGTTTATGAGAATTGCAGTTGCTCTACTGTTAGGTATTCGTGCTGGTCAAATTGGCAACAGACTGAGTGACTCTGATGCTGAATTCGCAGCTGCCGTCGTCCCCTCGGTTGTAACTTGTGTATTTCCGGGGGGGTGGTATGCTGTCTGTTCGGCGCACACAACACCCCGGAAATACACGAGATTCATTGTGCCCCTGAGTGACAGGTTTGCAGTACTGGCAGGACGCATGTCACTCAGGGTACACGATACGCCCCCTGGAGGCAAGCCGAGCAGTAACTCCATTATCTATAAAAATACATATTTAGCTAGTTCCTATATACAGCATATGTGTCTGGTTTGGCAGGTTCTACAAGTGTTTTTGGTAACATCCTACTTTAAAACTAGTGGTCGCCATTGCTGTTCTCGGCTGAGATGTCCTATATTTACACTCCTGACTACAAAACATGTAGCAAATCTGAATCAGTGTCACGTACCTTTGTCAGGCCCCAGGTCTCATTTCCAAGAATCTCAGCAAATGTCTCGTTATTCGTGATCAGGAAATTGTCAAATATTGTGCCAGATTTCACCTGCAGAAAACAAAGTGATTTGGAGTTATTAGGGGTTTGTTTAATATGAAAAATAACTAGGCAAATGACCACACAAGACAGCTCTGGTCCTACATCATACATTTACTGGAGAGGTCTAAAAACCTTCAACAAAAATGTACTGGAGTTTTGAGTTTGCAACTGAAATGTCATTGTCACATATGAGTGAAATTAGTCACGTTAAGTAACAGTCATGTAATAAAAAAAGAACAGAAACAATCCAATTAGCAAGAATAGGTCACTCATTATTGAACCCAGGAGCCCATATAAAAGCACTGGGAAAATGAAAATGTTTATGCATGCTGCCAATATTTGTACAAACATACATGCACGCACCATGCTTTCACCCAAAGTGTGCAAGGACTGAAATGTGTTTTACATATTATATGTTTTTTTAATATTGGAATTCAAGGCACTTTAAAAAACATTTTTTTAATACTATTTAGCATTTTATTACCTGCTCTAGAAATACCCAGGGTTACAATCCTCGGTCTTCCTGTGTCCTGGCTAATGAATAAGGACCTCTTCCCATTAATCTTACACTTAAATAATCTAACAATGTTTTACTCTGCTGATTATAATCTACTCACCTGCCACAGGTCCAAACCGATGACTCCAATGTTGTCATATTTATAAATGTTTGGATCGGGGACGTAGTCTGGGTTATCTTTATCTGGCTGAACCCATATACCTTTGTAGTTTGGGTTGTCTATTATATGTGGTTGCCATATTCCCTGGATAATGTAAAAATAATATATCAACAAACATTTTATCTATAAGGTGGCACAGCAAGTGAGGAATATCCTATAAGTGCTCCATAGGCAATCAGGTAAAGATGTCTCAGATGAGCCCTTAAACAGCATACATTAAAAGAGGCTTTAATTTATTAATTTCACATTATAATGATATTATTACTAAATAGGAAATAACATTGAAAAAAGGCTTCTATTGGACATCTCTGTTCAAAAACCTTTTAATGGTAAAATACTTCCTGCTCACGGCTGGCCTTAGGGGTGTAAGACCTGTGAAGAGAACAGAAGGGAAGAGAGAATAGAACAGAGGGGGGAAGAGAATGGAGGGGGAGAGAGAAAGAATTGATATGAGGAGGAGGGGAGAGAGAGAACAGATATGAGGAGGAGGGGAGAGAGAGAACAGATTTGGGAAGGAGGGGGAGAGAGAGAACACATATGGGAAGGAGGGGGAGAGAGAACTGATATGGGGAGGAGGGGAAGAAAGAGAACAGATATAGGGGAGTCAGAGAGAGACAGACATGGCAAGGAAGAGGAAAGGGAGAAACGTGGGAAGGGAGTGACACATACATGGAGGGAAAGGAAAGAGACAGGCATGCCACGTGGGAGGCCCGCACAGGGACCCGTAACACTTAAGGCCGGCCCTGTTCCTGCTTGACATATTTTAGGAATTTATAGTAACACACAGTGCTTTAGTGCATGCTCTCTTAGCCAAATAAGTAGCTGATAATCACTGTTATGATTACCTAGCTTAATGGTGCTCAACTTTGGAGAGCAGAAGGATTGGATAGATCAGTCCAGGGTTCAAATATGGCACCTGGAAGTTTGGAAGTTTAATCAACTGGAGCAGCCATTTACTAACTGTGATACCTCACCTACCTGTTATAAACTAAGAGCACTTAATATAAAGCCTTTTTTCCATGAGTACATGCACCATCACTGTACTCGGATCTTTATTAATAAACCATACCCTGTATTTTGGATTTGGAATCATGGGAGCCTCCCATTCTCCATCCATGCTGGAGTCCCAATCATGCGGCATTCTTGAGTCAGGGTCTGGAATAAACTCTATCTCTTCCCAGTCCTGCAAATAAGAGAAAGGAGAGAAGGAAAAAGGGTGAATGGCATCACACTAATCTATATGAGCAGCACGGATCATTGGACAGGAGCATTACATCATTGCTTATTCGAAAATGCCTGATAGCTCTGTGACCTTTTAGACCAGGGGTCTCAAAACTGTGACCCTCCAGCACTTGCAGGACTACATCTCCCATACTCCTCTGCCAGCCTCTTAGCTGAAAGAGCATTATGGGACATGTAGGCCATCAGCAGCTGGAGGGCAGCAGTTTGGAGACCCCTGCCTTAGACTGTTACCGATGTAGCATAAAAATAACACAGAGTTGATGAGATGATATCATACATGCATGGTATATACTTGGCCTATATGCTTTTATAAACTTTAATATATATATATATATATATATATATATAGATATATATATATATATATATATATATATATATATATATATATGTGTATATATATTGAGATGTTTGTAAGAAAAGGCCAAGTAGTAGGAATCTGTATGCATTTTATATACTTTACTGGTTGCTTGTGATGAAGAAACCCTTGTAACACTCTCTATGCATGTCTAAGACACAGTTTGTGAAACAAAACCATTACCAGGGCCGGCCTTAAGTGTCCCGGCGCCCTGTGCGGGCCTCCCCCACGCCATGCCTGTCTCTTTCCTCCCCCACGCCATGCCTGTCTCTTTCCTCCCCCATGCCATGCCTGTCTCTTTCCTCCCCTCTATGTATGTGTCTTTCTCTCTCCCCCCTCCTCCCCATATCTGTTCTCCCCCCCTTTCCCCTGTTCTGTATCTCCCCCCCCCTCCGCCTGCAAAAGTGGATCCGGGGAGGGGGCGGAGCTCATTGGCTGAGCTGTAGCTCTGCCCCCGCCCTGGATCCAGCAGAGCTTGCCGAGCAGAGGGCTGGTGAGGGAGGACCTTTTTAAAACTTTTTTTTTTTGTCCGGGCGCACACCCCTAAGGCCGGCACTGACCATTACAACCAGTACTCTTTTCTTACATCTGGTCTCCTTTCATTAGGATCCTCAATCTTCTCCCTTTCATCCCAGTCCAGTGGTTTTGTTGCATTCAAGTCTACGATTTTCCTGGGCAGTAAGAAATCCCAGTCTTCCTCCAGGGTCCCGTTCTCTACCTTTTCATTGTCGATCTTCACCTCGTATGTGTTGTTAGAACGTATTATCAAGGTGTACAAGTGGGTTAACTGATCATGCTGTAAGTAAGAAGATGATATCAGTCAGACCTGGCTTATCTGTTACAAACACATGATGTTCAACCTGTGTCTCTGCTTAAACAGGGAGACTGGCCAAACATGCTTTCTAAAGGTCTGGACTGCATAGAAACTTGCACTGCAACACTCCTTCCAGGCGTGTGATATGTAAAGGAACGTATTCACATTTCTCAAAGACAATTAGACTTTACGTGTTACATTGTATTTTAATTATCGTCTAGTTCCTACACATATTTAGAAGGCTCTTATCCTAATTGGGTTGGGGCTGAACCAAGAATGGGACATATGTCCTGCTGCTTTCTGCCCTGACTATTGTTCCAATTATCTCCATCAGAGGGCTCATGGAATGCCTGTTTTGTGGCATAAATGGCACTTTGCACATATGAAAAGACATGTGTAATGGGCTGGCTGTGATGTCCCAATGCATCACCATATATCAGCACCATGGTATTATGTCTAGGATTGCCAGGTCGGCTGTGATTTCCCAAGTCAATCACCATTTAGCAGCACCATGGTATTATGTCTAGGATTGCCAGGTTGGCTGTGATTTCTGCAATGCAATTACCATATAGCAGCACCATGGTATCATGTCTAGGATTGCCAGGTCGGCTGTGATTTCCACAATGCAATCACCATATAGCAGCACCATGGTATCATGTCTAGGATTGCCAGGTCGGCTGTGATTTCTGCAATGCAATCACCATATAGCAGCACCATGGTATCATGTCTAGGATTGCCAGGTCGGCTGTGATTTTGGCAATGCAATAACCATATAGCAGCACCATGGTATTATGTCCAGGATTGCCAGGTCGGCTGTGATTTCCGCAATGCAATCACCATATAGCAGCACCATGGTATTATGTCCAGGATTGCCAGGTCGGCTGTGATTTCCGCAATGCAATCACCATATAGCAGCACCATGGTATCATGTCCAGGATTGCCAGGTCGGCTGTGATTTCCGCAATGCAATCACCATATAGCAGCACCATGGTATCATGTCCAGGATTGCCAGGTCAGCTGGTACTATGTCTATGATTGTCAGGTCTGAAATTTCCCCCCCTAGATACATAACACTTGTACATGCAACTCTGCAGAATTCATGTTAATCCAGAGGAACCAACTACTTGGTCGGGAAGGGAATGCCATAGAAACGACTTGATGAATTAATTGATTTCCCTCTGAACAAGTATGCAGGACTATAGGTATGTGGCATTGGTGATATCTGGAATCTCCTGCCAGTGCTCTGCACAGATATAGTCCTCCTTCCATGTTCAAAGGAAGATAAAATATTGTGAGAATGATCCTGAAGATGGGCGCAGCCAGAGAGAGAAAAATATGGGTGGTCCTGCCTGGAAAGGAGTGTCCTTGCTGAAGACATCAAGTTTCCAGGTAAGAGTAGGGTTGCCACCTGTCCGGTATTTTAATGGAAAACCAATAAAAAAAGACTTGAGGCCAGTGTTAATTCTATGGAGGTCCAAGCATGCCCAGTATTTTTCTGACAAAAAGATGGCAACCCTAGGTAAGAGTATAGTTTACTATAAAAGCAAGCCATTATGCATTATGTCAACAAACAGGGCTCCTGCCAAAAAAACTGCCTTGTAACCCACCTTGCATTTAATATCCTTCTTATTAAGATGATGCTTCCCCTTATAGTTGAAGATAACATGGACTTTCTCATGGATTGTGCCACATATGTCAGGCCCTAGAAAATAAATACATACAAGTATGTAAACAAAGAAAACACAGAAAATAATGCAAGCGTTTTTCATATAAATTCATAGATATTAAGAGCAGAATTTACAACTGACTTAATTTTGGGATGCTTAGGGGGAAGACATATTCTGCGTGTGTTCCCTTCCTGTTTTGTTCCATGGTATACTACAGTACAGGAAGTACGTATAGGGTTTGTTTTACTTGTTTACATATGGGTCTACCCAATATACACCAATCTGGCATTTACATTCACAGTTTGAACAGCATTGAGTCCCTTTAACATCCTGCATAAATCACATTTTAAATATTCTACTCAAGTCCTCCATTGCATCCTATCATACAGGTGCTGCCACACTGTGTGTGTAGGCACTGAGCATGTATCAGTTTTGTTTAAATTAGTCACTTCCTCTGCTGCTCTGCTGGTGGAATAGAATACATTGTGTGGAACTAAGTAACCTTGGTCTTGTACACGTAGGATCTCTTAACAGTGTAACACATTTTGTGATGACATCACTAGAGAAACAGGATAATCCATTAATTTGAATGGCATTAGTCTCATTGGTTCCTGCAGCAAAACTACATATGAGAAAATCATGTGGGCAGTCCTGGTTTCTTGCAAACTGCTGTAATTTCACAATTTTATCTAGTTGTAAGTATTTTCAATTTTAAGCAATGCAAAATGTAAAACATGCTTTTACAAGTACTTTGAAAGACCATTAATATGCATTAATATTTGGACGATACATTTTGGGCACCAGATAGTCCCTTTAAGTCTAAATAAAAAGATGGGACAAGACTCACCAAACATGATATAGTATTCAGAGTCCTTGTTCATCTGCTCTTGGTTCAGATCTGCTGGAAATATTTTCACATACCCTCCGCCACAGTCAATACCCTGCTCATGTTTTACAGTGAATTGAATCACTAACGTCTGCCCCTCATTGCTGAAAGGTTCAAATCGAGCAGAAAGTTCATAAAATTTCCAGTTCTGTGTTGTCTGTAAACCTATAGGGTAACATCAGAGTGAGAATAAAACACAGAACGAACAATTGAATTGACCCACAATTATTCATAATGAAAAACCCAAAACTGAAATGTAAACATCTGAAAACAAATAAAATTACAAATAGATTATTTCTGAATATAAAGAAACAAAAAAAAAACTACGTGAAAGCTGTTTTTTTTCCTTCAAAAAAATGAAATCTGACTTACTAAATTCAAACAGAGTATATAGACAATGTAGGGGTCTATACTAATACTAATACCCATCCTTCCACCCTGAATGCTCCTCCCCCTTTTTAAACCACTTCTCCTCCATTAATCTCCCATCATTGACTATTAAACCAAAGCAGAAAGCCTTTAACCTGCATGTGTCCTGTAGCTCACTATGTTGAATTAGATTATAACAGTGACTGCCAAACTGCACACACCCAATCCTTATTAGACTACAAGTTCTGTAATCTGTAAATGACTTCAGAGCTCTGACTCTCCGTCTTTGTATTAGATTTTGCCGAGCGTTACCTTTATCTTTCTCCGGATCACCAAAGAATGTCCCTGCAGACAGCTGGAATTTACCATAATCAGATTTATTTTTGGACTGAACCCACCGATTCTGCCATCCATCTGGACATTAACATATAAGTAGTGTAAGTGCAAACGAAATGGAAGACAGCTGCTACTATATTAAATCAATACCATGAAAGTGAATAGGATCATGCAAAAGAATTGAGATGGGTGTATGGTTAAATGACAGAGGTATCTGCAGCTTCAATTAAAAAAAAGGCATATTTGAGGGGTAATAGGTATTTTCAGGAATAAATTAATTGAAGTGGTTATATGCTCTATTAGCCTCAGTGTTTCCAAAGCAAATAATTATTAAGTATTCCTAGAAATAATAACTTATTAGTGCTGTGGGAAATCTGAATGCAATTTTTTATGTCTATGACGTAACAAAAACTGGAAAATAATGTGTATTTTTGCCTTCTATGAAGTCAGAAGCGGCCACAGGAACAGGAGAAAGATTGTTTAAAAGGTAACAGTAACCTGGAAGTTGCAAGAGGTTAGAGGTAAATTGGTACAATGTAGTGAGCAGAACATGTAATGGAGAGTGGAAATAATATGCAAAAATGGGAAGGGTAGGTAACTAGATGTCTGATGGACAGATTATAGATTAGCTGTAGAGATATCAGAGGTTCACCACAAAGGTAAAAAAAAATATGGCCTTGTACCTTCATCCACAAACTGGTCCTGGAAATATATTATGGGCTCTGCATACACAGCCAGAAGCATAGCAGTCAACAGCAAAATCAGCATCATGTTAATGTAATGAGAAACCAGGCACCTAGATGTTAAATAAAGGAAAAAGTGTGAAGACACAATTTGCTCATGCAGCCCTGCATACCAGAGAACATAGATTCATTAGACTCGATGCACTGGGGGTTATTTATAAAGAGCAATTCTGGGGCAACTTTCTAAAAGTGGAGCCATCAGCAGTAACATCCCACTGGTTTTCATGGTGTCTGCACCAAGTTTAGAACTGTGCCCCAGATTTCCCCATTGTGCTTCAGGTAAAGGTCTGAGATTTATAAAATTCCCCCAAAATTCACTTTGCATTGGTTTTCATAGTGATTGCTTCACATTTAAAAGATAATGCCTATAATTTATATAGAGAGTGTACAAATAATTTTAAAACGACGCCTACATTGCAGTGCATGGTGCACTTACCCTGAATAAAGATGTTGAGAATATGTACAGAACATTATGCATTACATAAAACAAGAATAAGCACTACCATGTATACAGGATACTGTGCGAATATGTTGAGAATGAAAGGAGAAGGGATTCAACAGGGAGGTCAACAAGGCATGGATGTATGAGGGCTCAGAAGTTAGAATATGTATATGTGAAGATGCTCAAATTTCCTTAAGTGAATGAACACGGTGCTGCATAGATATCATGAGATACTGCACTCGCCGTAGAGGGGATATATGCTGAGAAGATATACAGAATTCAGCAGGATATTTTGAAAGGTGCAAGGAAAGGAAACACTTCACATATAGAGAAAAATGTATATGATTTACCCAGGTGCAGAGAGAAGGTGCAAATCCAGCAAGTTGCTATCAGGAATTGCCAAGACACAAGCATACGATGCACAGTGTAGTGATGAATAAGAGTGTACACGGACATAATAGACAATATGCAATATGTGTCTTGGAGAAATGCATAGAGAGAATGTAAAGAATACTATTACCTAATCACCTGTAGAACTTCTTAGTAGAACTGTAACCGGGATGCTGATGCGATGGACCAGTGATGAGAACTGTATCCCTAAAACTGGTCCTCACACAGATGGCTCTGTTTGATTGGTCCGGGGAAACCTCAGTCAACCAATCAGCGCAGACCACGTGCTGGGAGAAAGGTGAACGGTGGAGATATAGCCGCCAGAGAGATAAGTTCACCTGAGATTGTTGCAGTGATGGCTAACCTCTGGCACAAGAGTCCCCATGATGCTCAGCCAACCATTTGGCGAGGAGTGGAGCTCACAACAGAGGAAGTGCCGATTGCTTAGCTACTGGAAGGGAGCACAGGAGTGCTTTATATCCCTGTGTCATCATCTAGGACCCTCAGTACAAACCTACATCTACTGCAATAAAGTGATATTAGGCACATGAGTTTCAGAGGGTGGGTTAAGATACATTCAAGGGATGCTAGAGTTAAAAGTTAATTCATGTATGTAATAAATGTCACAAAATGATGCATATGAGCGTGTTGGACACTTTAAGGCAGCAGTGATTAATCTTTGGCAAATTAACTGTTGTGGTGCAGCCAATAACTACCCAATAGTTAGAGTGCCAGATGTTGGCGATCACTGACCTCAATGGTTTTATCACCTCTGATTTTAAACTTTAGAACAATATACAATTTACCCCGGCTTCGCCATAGAAAACCTTATTTTAAATAATATTTAAACCATGTAATCATAGTTATTAAGGCAACACTAGTGCAGATGTGGATCAAACCTCAACCAAAAAAAAAAACAAACCCGGCCATAACTGGAGTGTAAGGTCGGTTTTTCTCACTGTGTTGACCAGGGAAATAAATCATGTAATGAGTGATCCATTTTAAATAAACTGTGATTTTTTTTCTCCAACTTTTTTATTCAAGATAATTTGGTACATGGGAAGTTGACAGAACAATGATGCAATATCAAGTCTTATGATATTCTATTTGATATCTTAATAAACATAACATGAACAAGCAATTATGTGATGGCTGCAGTTTATCTTTTGACTTTATTATCATCATTATCAGTATTGATGTGGTAAAGTTGTTGCCATCTCTTGCAATCTCCTCTTTTTTTTTTTAGTACAAAATCGTTACATCCCTCCTAGCAACGATTTGGACCATTTGATGACGCCACAGGCCACGCCCTCCTCGCCTCATAGCTTTTCTTCTTCTCTCCTCCGGTAACCTCGCCCCGCGCGATGACGCGTGACGCACGCTATGACGCTGTGTTGTTAGTGCCACCGTTCCAAGATGGCGTCCATCATGGAAGGTCCGCTGAGCAAATGGACGAACGTGATGAAAGGTTGGCAGTACCGCTGGTTCGTGCTGGACTACAATGCCGGCTTGCTTTCCTACTATACGGTGAGGGCAGCCTCGCAGGCGCTCGCGGTTGCTTCCTGTTCGCGCTTTTGTTGCTAGGTACAGGGGTCTGGGAGTGCGGAGCCGTCTGGTCGCAGCCAATCAGTGCTCGGAGATGTCTAGGATGCTTCTAATTCGCCCGCTGTCTGACTTGGCCTCACCCAATAGGTGCTCGCAGCCGTTTAATTGCAGCCAATCAATAGGCGCAGACTTCCGGCCGCTGCTAGTGAGTGGTCCATAGTCCACCTCAGTCGTGTACGTCAAGTTTGGCGCTTGTGAAATGTCCGAACAAGGTTTACGTACAAATAAATATTACTGATCATTGTGCATCCCCTACACACTACATACGCATTACCCCAAGTTGAATTATTGGTTAAAGGAGAGGAAATATCATGGCTGCCCCCATAATTCAGTTACCTTGACCACTTCCGTACTGAACATTTCTGGTTTACTGTGAAATATGTTTGTCCATTCTTCTCTTGTCTTTTTTTTAATTTTGTTTTACCCTACTTCAAAGACATTGACACAACAATATTAATATATAATATAAAACACTTAATTGTTGTCTGGGTAGCCTAAACATGATTAAAATTGATATATCATAGGTAGAAATGCAGCCTCTCCGGAGCTTTCCTC
The DNA here is from genome assembly GCA_036172795.1 of Pelodytes ibericus. Classification (NCBI taxonomy): domain Eukaryota; kingdom Metazoa; phylum Chordata; class Amphibia; order Anura; family Pelodytidae; genus Pelodytes; species Pelodytes ibericus. Next base: position 16,374,272 of record CM069865.1, read on the forward strand.
CTTATTGTTTGTATTGCATAAGAGACAGAGCAAAGTGTTCAAAAAGATTGTGGGCTGCAGGACTCCATGTGTTAAAAAACAAACAAACAACCGAATAAATAAAAAAAACCAGTACAATACTGTATATACAAATTACTAAAAGACAAACACAAATAAGTTTGTTTTTTAGTATTTTTTTTTTATATATTTGTATATACAGCACTATTTTAGTTTTTTTTTTATGCACGAGTCCTGCAGCCCACAATATTTTTGAACACTTTGCTCCCTGCCTCTATGTAGTGTTTTGGATATATATTATTTATATTGGGGACCCATTGGACAGAGGATCATGTGACACCCATGATGAAAACATATCGTAAATTGATTTATGTTTGTGCACTTTATCAGTGATCGTGTAGAAATACATTTCTCATAATTGCACTCCCTCCTAATTTGTTGAAACTGTTGACAATGCAAGCAGTATTGTTTTAAGACATACATCTTTTTATTTATATTATCTTTTTATTGCGTTTACATGTTTGTTTTTTTTAGTATTAAGTTCAAGAAGGGACTTTTTAACAGAAGATAAAGCTTTTGTAAATATACTTTTTTTTAATCTATACATAGCTATCTAAGGGCATTAGTTATTGCTTGTCATGTGGGCACACCTGTTGAACTAAGAACACATTATTGTGGTTACATGATGTAATGCGGTGCATGATCTTGCTACACTGACATGGTTTCATCAGACAGGAAAATAAAGGCTGCTGAACTGAACATCTTGAGTGCTTTTGATTTTCTTTAAAAGATTTGTTTGTGAATGAGGACATGGTTATGTTGTACCTTGATGGGGTGATTAATGCTGTTTTGGGGAATTTAGGAAATTGTCTCTGTAACTTAAATTACTGAGACTATAGAGAATTATACATTATCTATATATTGTGCTGTTATAATTATAACAGCACAATATATAGATAATGTATAATTCTCTATAGTCTCAGTAATTTAAACAAATGCATACTTTTAACGGGACTGTCTAGTGTCCAAAAATGCATGTTCCAAATATTAATGCATATTAATGTGCTTTCAAAGAACTTTAAAATGCATGTTTTACGTTTTTCATTACTTGAAATATAAAATAAATACAGCCAGAAATTGTGTTACAGCAATTTGCAAGACGCCAGCACTGCACACACTAACTGAGTAAAAGTAATTTCCTCTTTTCTTTTTTTTTTTTGCTGCTGGAACCAATGAGAATAAATTCTTTCAAATGAATAGAATTTCCTGTCTATCTGGTGATGTCATCAGACAATGTGTTGCACTGTTAAGAGATCCTACTGTGTACACGAGCAAGGTCACTTAGAGTCCACACAATGTATTCAATTTGAAGAGCACAGGAAGTGACTAAATGAAACAAAACTTTATATCCTCAGTGTCTATATAATCAGTGCTGATGCACCTGCAGTAAACTTAATTTATGCATTTGCGTGCAATTCTGTCAACACGATGTATAGATCAATCTGGAAATGTTGTAGTTTGCTACATTCACAGTATAAACAATGTTGGGGTCCCTTCAAGTACTTAACCTGATCCCAATAATGGCATCACATTTACTCAATGTAATAATGACAGATCAGTTGATTTCATTGGAAAATTGCAATAGTAGCAAATTAAATATAATAGTTAGTCCTAAAGAATGCCCTATACCAAATACTTCCTCAATGTTGATTCAACCCCCATAGGCCTATTGCTACCCGTGAGAATTATAGTCCGTTAATAACTAGAGGGTTGCATTCTATATAATTAAAATAATCATGGTTCAGTTTGAGTCCCTTAAAATTATTGAACCATATGTAGATCTGTGAATCAAAATTCATATTCATGCCCAATATTTATGTGTTAAGCGCACACCACCATGAAAGTATATAAAGGTTACAGGGTTTATTGAATCACATAACCATAGGCTATTTAAAGGGACACTACCACTTACATAAGATGTAACTGGTCATTTAAAACAAACTCATATATAAATCATATGCCACTGTTTTTTTTTATATGATTGAATTAACTGCATATAAAAGGAAAAATAAAATTGGGTGTTTATCCCCTGGCTCCATTTTTTGAATATTTCCCATGATGCAAAATAGTCCAAAATCTACCAGCCAGTCTCACTTTACAACTGTGGCCACAGCCTGCATGATGATGTCATAAGATAATCCCCTGCTCACTTATTGGCTCCTGTGTATCATAGTGAGCAGGACAAGGTGGCTGTGTTTTTTTTTTTTTTTCCTGCATTCCAACACAAAGATTGACCTGATCAAACAGGATCATAACTCTGCCCCTTTTGATGTGAGAAATTTGTGCTGTAAAGTCACTAGGGGGTGACACCCAAAAAACACTATATTTCACAAAATAGCAGCACCCGGTCCCACTTGCTTAGTTACATATTTTATTAAATACAGTCACATAACAAAAGCAAAAGACATATCTGAAATCAACAATACAAAATAAAAAAGTAAAACATTTTTTTCATTTTTTGGTGGAAGTGTCCCTTTAATAAATTCCTTTGAAGCATATCTGGTATGCAGCGTAGATATGGTAACAACTACGGGTGGTAGGGCCTGGCCTAACAAACAAATATAAAAAATATTATAACCACATGTAACCATAACTAACCATAACAAATATGTCTGGATGAGGAAATCCCAACAATATCGGAGACATCCCAATACATATAATACATATTCTTTTATTTTACTTTAGTACTGCAAGATGCCTTGCAGGAGGTGATCGAAGTGCCAGATAAACATAAGTGGGGGAAAAACCATTACTCATGTTTTCTTGGTGGTTATCAGAAAGTGATGAGAATTATTTAGTAAGATATCAAGCCTGGGTGAGAGAATGTAAAGTTCTTTATAGAAGAAAGACTAACACTCTCTTTAGTATTATCCTCTAAAGCAGGAAGTTGACATAATAATAGACAAATTCAGTGTTTATCTAGCTCTTCATTGTATCTGTTAATGTACCAATAAAGTTCTGTTTTCTTTTTTAGTCAAAGGACAAAATGATGAGAGGATCTCGGAGAGGATGCGTCAGACTCAGAGTAAGTGAGTTTGTCATTCATTTATTTGCAGTTTTTGTATATTTTAAAAGATCCTTTTTATATGTAAATCAAAATCTATTTTCTTAAGGCCCTCCTCTCAGATACATGTATATTTGGTTAGTCCACAAATTTTGGTGCTGGAACAATGGGGGTTATACATAAAAGTATATCAGTCGGAGACCTAGTGCAATTGTATATACCACATAAACTGATTACAGTTATAGTTTAAGAACTTAGTTGAATTCTATGTAGAAATGTGTTGTTTTTTTTTTGTTGTTGCAGAATTGTGCTTTTCTTGATCACTTTATTAGACTTCAATTGTTCACCAATCCTAAGCTGGTGTTTTTTTTTTTTTTGCACTGAACAGAGTCCCGTATTTTGCTGAAAAAGTTGTAGTTTTGCTCCTTTTGTGATGCAAATTTTATGCTATTTGTCTATGAAGTACAGGAATTAAAAAATTTATATACCTACTAATTCTACTAATGACATGGCCTTGTTACAGTGATCAAATATTGGATAAAAGGCAGAATGTTTTGCTTTTGTAAGTTATTATAAAGACATGCACTAAAGTGATAGATATATATATATATGTTCTAAGGCAGTTTGTTTTTCTTTTGTAAGTTATTATATAGCCATACACTAAAGTGATCTATATCAGGGCTTGACAAATTTAATTTAGTTTTAGGAGCCAGCTAAAAAATTTAGGAGCCAGACAACGGCACATCACAATATCATAAACGCACGGAGACAGTCGCATACACCCACCTCACATACACAGCCAGTTACATTCACACACGCCACATACAGTCGGTTACATTCACACACGCCACATACAGTCGGTTACATTCACACACACACACACACACACACACACACACACACACACACACACACACACCACATACAGTCAGTTACATTCACACACACACACCACATACAGCCAGTTACATTCACACACACACACACACACACACATCCACATACAGCCAGTTACATTCACACATACATACACAGCCAGTTACATTCACACATACATACACAGCCAGTTACATTCACACATACATACACAGCCAGTTACATTCACACATACATACACAGCCAGGTACATTCACACATACATACACAGCCAGTTACCTTCACACATACATACACAGCCAGTTACATTCACACACACACACACACACACACACACACACACACACACCACATACAGCCAGTTACATTCACACATACATACACAGCCAGTTACCTTCACACATACATACACAGCCAGTTACATTTACACATACATACACAGCCAGTTACATTTACACATACATACACAGCCAGTTACATTCACACATACATACACAGCCAGTTACATTTACACATACATACACAGCCAGTTACATTCACACATACATACACAGCCAGTTACATTCACACATACATACACAGCCAGTTACATTCACACATACATACACAGCCAGTTACCTTCACACATACATACACAGCCAGTTACATTCACACATACATACACACAGACCAAAGAACAAAAATGTATTTCTTAGGGTGTCCTCCCTCCCTGCTGCTTACCTCATTGCAGGGGAGGGGGACATTTATGCTGGAGCCCGATCTTCTTTCGGTTCCTGTGCCGTGTTGTCACGTGACAATCGGCACTGCAGCGTGTTGCGCGAGGGGGCGGAGCTCACAGTCTGTGTGATCCGCACAGACTTTCTCCCCTCGCGCTGAAAGTAAAACGCATGGCAGCCGGCAAGGGCTCCCTGTGACAAACAGCACCCGGGCGCCAGGTCTGATTTACTGGTCGCCATGGCGACCTGGCGCCCGGGGTTTGTCGAGCCCTGATCTATATGGTTTAACAATTAAACACTGCGAGCAAAAAATAGGTGGGTTGGTGACCTGATAGAGCACGCTTGTGTGTCGCCTTTCCACCTGTTTTTTGCTGGAAAAATGATGTGTAAGTTGTTAGACCAAATATATCAGTTTAGTCTAATAACTTACACATCACTTTGCCAGAAAAAAACATGTGGAAAGGTTAAAAAAGCAAACAACTGCATTTTATCCAATATTTTATCACTGCACCAAGGCTGTTTCATAAGGAGCCAATTGTCTATTCCATTAATAGCCAATTGTCTATTCCATTAGTAGCCAATTGTCGATTCCATTAATAGCCAATTGTCTATTCCATTAGTAGCCAATTGTCTATTCCATTAGTAGCCAATTGTCTATTCCAGTGACTGTATTTTTGCAGTATTGTTACATATTGGGGAGATGATGCCCTTGTTCTAAATATTACAACTCTAAACTATTTGGATGTAATTGGAATTAAAAAAGGCAGAATACATTCCTAGTTGGAAACCTGGAGCATGTTTAGTAAGATGAGTTGTGCTGTTACAGGAAACTTAGTCCTAGATAAAGGGCCCATTTTGCAGGATGTCCTACATACAGGAAGAGCCCTTCCATTGTGATAAAATATCAGTTGTCATCTTCACTTTACCATCTCTAAAAGGCCACTGCAATCAAAATTATATATATTTTTTTCACTGTTTTATACTTGTAGCTTTAGCAACCATTTCTCTCAAGCCACACTTCCTGAATTGCTATTAAAGGGACACTTCCACCAAAAAATTAAAAGGTTTTACTTTTTTTTATTTTGTATTGTTTATTTCAGATATGACTTTTGTTTTTCTTATGTGACTGTATTTATTAAAATATGTAACTAAACAAGTGTGGTTGCTGCCATTTTGTGAAATGTAGTGTTTTTGGGTGCCACCCCCTAGTGACTTTACAGCACAAATTTCTCGCTAAGAGGCTTGGGACACAGAATGCAGTCTAGAAGTCAGAATTTTGACCATAGACTTCCATTGAATGGGAGGGTAATGTAACTATTACATCACAAGGGGCAGAGTTATGATCCTGTATGATCAGGTTAATCGCCTCTCTTTGTGTTGGAAGGCAGGTAAAAAAAAGTTTTACACAGCCACCTTGTCCTGCCAGTAAGAGCGAAGGGGAGTATCTTATGACATCATCATGCATACTTTGGCAAAAGTTGTAAATTGAGACTGGGTAGAAGATTTTGGATGATGTTGCATCATGGGAACTATACACAAAATGGATGCTGGAGATAAACACCTAATTTTATTTTTTATATGTAATGAATTCAATCATATAAAAAAAAAAAAACAGTGGCATATTATCTATATATGTGTTTGTTTTAAATGAACAGGTTATCTAGTTACATCTTATGTAAGTGGTAGTGTCCCTTTAACTTGAATAGATTATGTCTGTTTTTTTTATGCAATTTTTTTTTTTTTTAGGGAATCTTATAACAATTACAGGCTCACAGGGAAATAAATGAATTTAAAGTAGTTGCTGGAGGATTCATTAATTGCTTCCCCCTGGTCACTCATGCATTCTACTTTTTGGCACGTAGAGGAAATATTTGTCCAGCAAAAAAAAAATGGCTGGTCTAACAATCCTAATGCAGAAAACAAATCTGCTGATGTGTTCCTGTGCAGTATATATGCGCATGTTACAACTCTAGTTGTCGTTTGAAAAGCTTTGTGTGTTACATTTTCCCCCAAACAATTAAAATATTGCAATTTTTCCCCTCCCAGACTCAAGCCATATGCCAGAGAATCTGTTAAAAGATATTTGTGACTAAATTAAACATATTTAGATTACTGATATTAACATTTTAATGAACATGAAGGAAGAGCGTTTAAAACCTCATAATTGTGTAAATTAAAGCTTATAATAATCCTATAAATGTGTGTGTCTATTTCTCCCAATTATCATTACCAGGTGGGTGTCCTACCTTTAATACACTGTCACGTTGCATACATTGATGGGGTCAAAGGTAGCCTGTCATCTTTCGGCTGCTCATTATGTGCATTTTGTTTTGTAAACATTTTAAATTGCTGCATTATATGTGCGTGTTTGACATTCAGCTGCAAAACAGTGGGATGAGTGCACTAGTCTATATGACAAGTAGGTGGCGGTAGTGACTTGTAGATAAGTATTTGAAAATCTTGTATTATTCAGCATCACCTTGGTGTTTAGTCTTTGTGTGTTTGTGATTTCCACACCAAAAAAATAACATTCTTTCAACAGGCATAATGTTGAAAATCAAAATGTATAGTTTTGAGATTAATACATTATGGTGCTTTAACTAGCTGGTAACTTTTACAAAGACATTTTTTTAATGTAATTCCCTTGCTGTAAACGGTTTATTTTTCTACACATGTTCCAGTGTTTAAATTTAAGAGAGCACAATCTCTTTATTTCTAAGAACCATTGCTGCATGGCTGGTTATTGAAGCCCATCTTCGTGAAAACAGATGATTCTTGTCTAACTGGTTATACCTTTCAAATATCTGCCAGACTGTATTTATTACAATGTGAATATAACATTTGTTACCAACACAAGTCCCCAGTCATTTTCTTCCACGGTTCTTGGGATTTGTCAAGCTCTGGAAAGCTACTAGCTTTCTTGTATAGTTTTTATGGTATACCTGTTATGATATGGTGGCAGTTTGTAGATAACATTTCTTAAAGGACAACTGTCAGCAAAAAAGTGAAAGATTACTTTAAGTGTAGTTATTATAGGTAACAATGCTTTAATTAAAGAATATTAATAATGTGCTCTTTTTGCTCTCTAAAGCTCTGACAGGGGGAAGACATCTTGGGTCAGATTTTCCCTTTTATGATCCAAAAGTCTAAAAAAAAAACATGTCAGCCTCCAGATAGAACTAATAATAGCTGAGGGCTCTATAAGGTAGTTTATTTGAATTTTTATTAAAGCATTTCTATTTAAAATTCCTATAGTTGATGTAATCTTTCAATTAGCCATAACTGCATTTTTTTTTGCTGACAGTGGTCCTTTAACATTGTACCAGCCAAGTTGTTTGACCTTAGAAGCAAACATATTTTTCTATAATTCTATGAAGAGGGTATAGAGGTCCACATGCTAGCTGTTGTGGCATTCCAACTTTACCATCTTGTTGTTTGAATTTGGGAGGATTTTTTTTTCAGTGGCAGGATTAATAGATGTGGTGGTCATAGAAAATTGCAGATTAGTATGTCTTTAATCTCTATTTTCTGATAATTTCACCATTATCACCATACATTCAGAACCACTTTGAGACACTGGAGTAAAAAGAAAAGCATGGGGTATTTAAGTGGCTAGTGGAGTTAAGCCAAACCACTTAAGCGAAACAATCAGTGCACTTCATTAAAAAGAAAATATTTAGGTTTAGTTCCTCTTTAATGTAACCCTAGTGCCCAATAGGATAGTAATATGTTGTAATAATTGATATACTAATTCCTAAGATCCCCAGAGTTTAACCCCTTCCCCAGACGTCACAAGCATCTAAACACCACGTTTTGTTCCTGGTCACCGATCACAAGTTGATTGGTAGCCAGGATCACTATGGCAGAGTGTTCCTCCAAATGTCACGTGTGCTAGCTTTGAGCATGGGCTACATTTTCCCTGTCGGACTGTGGCCACTCAAAGTCTCTACAGCGGGATCCTGGGGAGCCGCGATGAGCTGTTTAACGCTGGACGTTCTATGCCGCCCTAGCGTCTTTAAGGTCCTCTAAAATGAGGAGGGCTTAGAACGTCCTAGTGTCGGGAAGGGGGTTAATCAACTCTGTTGTGTATGTGCTTGTTCTGTATTTTTAACAACTTGACACAAACCTGTGTAAAGCTACATGTTACTGTAACTTTTCAGTATTCCCAAATATTCTATGTAATTATCCCCCCACCCCCCCATCTCCTATTGCTCCCATAACAATATTGGCTCCTGAATAAATCTGCTTAACTTCTAAATTCAGTAAACGTTTGACAACCACTGAAATATTGCACTTCTTTTACCTTCCTAATAATGGTAATACATGTAATATGAGCTCACTACATTTCCCTAGCCCCCTATTGCACTTTTAATAATGTAAGAGGAAGTTTGCTGGTTAAATGTAAATTCCTTCCTGTGCGCAGGTTTCCCCTGCCTGATTGCTTCACTGCAGTACTGTAGTGTTTCTGTATGAGCTGCTGATGTCACTGATACCCTGCTCAGCATTCTGTTCTTTGTTCCACAGGGGGCTGTGATTGGTATTGATGATGAGGACGACAGCACCTTTACTATAACCGTTGATCAGAAAACCTTTCATTTCCAGGGTGAGCGAAAACATCATCATCATCCTCCTCCTCCTCATCTTTCTTTTGCTGTCTTTTCTTTTGACAAACCCCCCCCCCCATCAAGGCTTGCTAAGTGTTTCATTCAACCTTGTGAATATTTGTGCTGATACGGGATAAGTTTGCCATTCTACAGCGGATAGATACGTGCTACACATAAATATGACTGGAAGATTTCAGACATTTCCAATCTTAAGAGCTGACTCACTGAACCATTGTGTGTGGCTGCTGCATACTGGCTTATCACTGTGCACTACAGGCTGTCTCCGAGAGAGAATGCTGGGGGTGTTCGTATAACGCAAGAGACTGCCTGTTTATCGTGTGATCCTGTTGACTTTTTAAAGGTGGAGTTTCACTTCAAGACTGAAAGTTTTTCCCTTTCTTTCATCTGCATTCTTATATCACCATTTCTCTGCTATTCTTACAATTTCAACCCATAGCATCTCAAACCAATGCCGTCTGTCACTGCTATGTTTTGGCATTGCATGCTATGGCTCAACCGTAGAAAGGGTAAGGTATAGATGCTCACACTGTAATCTGCAATACAGCTTGAGCCACGAGAGTTTGTTTAGGGGGTTCTATGTATTTGAACATTGGAATTTACCCTTAGCACATTTGCTGAGTTGAATGTAACTAGTGTTGGAGTGCTGCATGCTTTTATGTTTTTGTAGTTAAGAATATATCAAGGGTTTGAAGTGAACTTAACTCATTGAGGTCCTGTAAAGGCTGTAGTGCAGTCATAGTCCTATTTAGTCTTTAAAAACATGCAATGGACACAAAAAAGAAAAGAAACAAGACTATAAATTAAAGGACAACTGAAGCCAAAAAAAACATTAATTGAAACATTTTAAATAGAAATGTTTTAAAGATATAATGCAGTAAAGTTCCTTATTGACTCCTCTTTGCTCTATATAGTTCATTTACAAGGATAACATTGTTTAGAATCTTGGGTCAGATATTCCTTCATCAGATCCATCTGAACCAAGAATCTGCACAACATGTCCCACCACTGCAATACGGAGCAAGAGGGCTTTGTAATGTACTCTGTGTTCTTTCTTTAAAACATTTTATATTTAAAATGTTTATAGTTTATGCAATCTTTCAATTAAACCTATTTTCTTTCTGCCTTCAGTTGTTCTCTAATGGAGTTTTGGACCGCCATGTCTTGGCAGTGTCTTCCAATTGTTTAGGACTCAAACATGCTCAAGTAATCAAGCCAATTTCGAAATCACTTAGGGTAGTCTCTTGACAACATGGTACCAATAATTGCGAGTACAATAGACGTGTTGCTAAGCATGCTAGAATATGATTTGCGTGCTTTATGACCGTTGTCAGTCACACACACACACACTGCATAAACATGAGGCTTCTGTAAATCTTGGTGTTTACATTTAAAACATTTTATTTCATTTTCCTCTTGTTGTGTCTAATCAAGTCTGCATTTTTTTTAGTGATCTGTCCCTGGTTTTAGTTTCATAATAGGTTGATGTGAAAATTCACATTAGTTGCATGTTTCCCAGCCCTCCACCCTTCCCCACAACTGTCTTGCAGAGAATCAACATTAATATATGAAATGTAACAATCCCTTTACACTTGTGCACACGCACAATCTGATTAAACTGCCATACACACACACACACACACACAAACACACGGTTACTCAGTGTGAGGCTCCATGTGTTAGTGTTAGCTGCACATACGTGAGACAATGGCACGCCCCCTTTTAAGGTCACGCCCCATGTTTCAATTCACAGGAGGGGAAAGTTGAGGGTACTCTTATTTTCTAGAATTCATGGTACATATATTACAGAGATCCACAATAATACAATTCACAGTAACATGGATTTATAAACTCGTCTGCACAAATAAAATAGTTCACTCCAAATGTACTCGTTATTAAATAGCTATTTATCTGGTCCTGAAAGTGATTAGACTTCTTAAAGCGCCACCTCCTGGTCATGTTACACACAGCATGCCAAGTGTTCCATTTAATCTTAAATAAAATAATAAATCATTCTTGGAGGAAGATGTCCTTCCTGGCGTCTTAGATTTATCTTGGATGGCTTTTCTCTTGAACGTAGGTATAATTAATTGTATGATTATTTAGATACTCCTGCAATTGGATTAAAGTCCCCCATAAAAGCTGCCTGACCTGGTACTTGTTAACTCAGATAATGTATACATGATAGAACTGGCGGTCTCTTTCCCTTCTGACACACACACACACACACTCAGATTTATCTAGTTGCCTCTTAAGCTAGAATAAAACTCGACTAAGACCTATACATTTTTATTTTATAACCGGTAAGAAACTTAAGTATAAAAGAAATGTGATGGTTTATGAAATGGACGTGTCTGTGTGCCATAAACCGTTTTGATTAGGTTTAATTAGAGTAACCTCACAGATGGTTGCTGACGTACCATGCTCTGTGTAGCGGAGAGGGGAAAAAATAATTGCTTCTCCTAAGGACAGGCATCTGTGTATGCGTACACAGTCCTGGGGCCTTGAGCATGTAAAGGGTACATGAACATTATTATTTACCCAGTAGAACTCTTTATGAGGATTATTAGTAAAGGGCTGTATTTCAAAGGCCTGAATATTTAGGACCGCCTTCCTCATTCACTAAACTCTGCCCCTCTTACTTTAATGTTCTTTCAGCCAGCAGTATTCACTGCAATGAACGCCACAAACCCTGGCATTTAATATGGCATTGCGAGTGCTCACAATCAATCCACTAGGTGCCAGGCCTGTCTGTCACATAGAGTAACATGGCCTGAGTAACGTACGTGTGCAGAAATTCTTCACTGATTTTTGCAATAAAAAATATTACCGTACTCCTTTAACAGCAATATCTGAGTGAATAGGAAGGTTCCCACAGTCTCACAATCTGGACTGACTCCGTAATTTGTTTAAGGGCTTTTATCAGAGCTGTGTGATACCAAAATGAATTGTATTAACTTTTCATTTTGTTAGGTGTGTGTGTGTGTGTGTGTGTCTGTGTGTGTGTGTATGTATGTATATATATATAATATATATATAGCATTTAAATATTTCAGTATGCAGTCAGTATTATTGAGTCTAAACATGGAGGAGATGACCTCCATTATGCTGCCCTGAGAAATTAGAAACCTTTTTAAGTAACTTCTGCACAAAGCATAACCTTGTAGATGAATTAAAGTAACAAAGAGACTTTTTATTGGAGAGCATTGCGCAATCTGCTGTATTAATTTGACATTTTATGCTCTTTTACTGTGGTTTTGGAGGAGGGATTTCTCTCGATCAGCATGAGTTCAATTAAATTTTGGATTTTACACTAACTGCTTTATTTCTTTCTTATATCCATGTAAACAGCTCGAGATGCTGATGAACGGGAGAAGTGGATTAATGCATTAGAAGAAACCATCTTACGTCACACACTGCAGCTTCAGGTATGAGCAAACTCTTTACTCTTATAGAGCTGGCTTGCTGGAAAGCTGATCCTTTGGCTAACTTTTTTTTTAAGTGATAAGGGGAGGGATTTATCTGGAGTTAACCTTCCCTTTATTATCCGTGGATTGTACCTTACCCTGTTTGTCTTGGATTTTTTATGACATTAAAGCACTTTATTCATTCATTGCCTGGTGAGTGCAGTGCACACTTTTTTCTACTTTCTACTTAATTCGATTACTACCTGGGAAATATAATCCGATTCCATCTTGCCATGACCGTGGGTGCATGTTGTGGGTGTTTTTCATGTCGGTAATTATTGAGATGTATGGGGACTATGTATAGAGGGCTATAGGTATTCGCCTCATGAGTAATGAATGAGGGAATACACTATGGTCGATGAGTAGGGAAATATGTCCAGGGGTGTGTTTTTATTATATGTTTGTGAATGTCTTCTGGTTGACACATTGTCATTTTTTTTATAAATCCAATAAAAATAGAATCGAAAAAAAAAAAAAAAAAAAAAACTAGACTGAAACTAAAACAGTTCAGGTGACTAAAATACGACTTAACTAAAATGGTATTTTAGTCAAGAATATGACTAAAACGAAATCAAAATTTGCTGTCAAAATGAACACTGCGTGGTGGGGGTAGAGGTTTCTATCTGCATAGTTAGCCCTCATTATCTGAAATATGGACTGTACTCTTGCATTTGTTGGTAGCGAGGTCCCTTGACTTGAGGATTAGGGGAAGCTTCTATGAAATGATTCCCTTTCTTGAGTTGTGTTTGAGAGTTTTTGGAAATAGTCGCACCCTCTGTTCTGGTTTACAGTTTCGAATACTTTGTGTAAGCAGGCTGTATGATTGGTGAAAGAACAATACAGTTTCAAATAAATGTTTCTAATTTGTTTTTTTTGTGTGTGTGTGTGTGTGTGTGTGTGTGTGTGTGTGTGTGTGTGTGTGTGTGTGTGTGTAGAACATAATGCAAATCTAGGGGCTGTATTCATGAAATAAAAAACTGTATTTACTCTATTACTGTTACTAGCAGTGCTAAAGCTATTTAAAGAAACATGTTCCTTTAAAGCCAAAGTAGCCTGGCTTCTTTAGACTTAGTTTTAAATCCCCCCCTCAGTTCTCTGCAATTCCCTGCAAATCTCTTCCATGAATTAAAGCCCTAGGTCACAAGAAGGTCTGCATATTTTATTTACATCCACAGTACTCTCATCGCTGTGAATGTTCCATAAACATTTGTCAATAGGTTGTGTTTATAGATAGTGCAAGATGTTTAATGAATGCTAACACACCTGTAATACAGAACAATGCACATCATGTGCAAACACATCCACTTGACAGCCTTCACATCTGCCTATTTATTTCCTCTGTCTCCCTATCGTAGTTAATTTTTTTTTAAAAATATTTTTTATTTTTATTTTGAGCACTCTGGTTAATCATGTAATTATGGCACAGTTAGTAGCCTGGCCAAGGTGTAGCTAATCTGATCTTGGTCTTTACATGCAGCGCTTGCTTATCCCAGTTTTGGCAGTTAATATGGCTTGAAACTTAATCTTCCAGTCATAACAGAAGCTGTAACGCCAGATGGGAAAAAACAGTTAAAAGCACATGATAAACCTGCAGGTGAAAGACTGTGGTTTAACCTTGCTTGAGCAGGAGGCATTCACTCCAGCTGGCAGAACTACTGCACATAATGCTGTGCAGTAACTAGTCTCTGTTGTCCCAGACACCGAGCAATTACATTTTGACTGTGGGATTGAGATCCAAAGTCTCACTGAGCTCTAGCTCTGTCCCGAAAACTGAACACAGGGGGGGAGAGCTCTACAGGATTGCCTCCCAAAATCCGGACTGACATTTGGGAAGCATGTATGTATTTTCTAGTGAATTCTAGCAATTACAAAACCTGATCCAAAACCTGTTTAAAAATAAACCTTATGCAGACAAAACGGCACATTTTCTAGATATTTTATATGTAGACAAAGTCGGATTGGCTGCATGTTGGTCAACCCTTTACTAGAAACTGGATGCACTAGCAATCTGAGTATATAAACAACAATCCCTAATATGACCCACCCCGACCCTCTTCCTCAAACAGAATGTTATACCAAATTGTCTTGTCACTTCTTGTTGCTTGCTGTTCAATGTTAGATTGACACGTCTTCTTATAACACTCTCCTTCTGACATTTACATGTTTAAGAGTGAATTCAGTCAACCCCAAATCAGATATTCACATGCTCACTATCATATTCCTGCATTGTCAGGAGCTGGGTTATTGTTTTTGCTTTGCTTTTCTCATACGTTAATGTGTATGTATATATTTATATTATCTGCGTATTGTGAAGCAAAATCATTATTACCTTTTTTTGCTATGGAAACAAATGATTCCTTTTTAAAGATGGAAATAAATGTGTGCCTTTTCCAGTGATCTTTGTTTATTAATTGCCATCCTCTTGTTTTGCTTTTATTGTTGTTGCTCATAACCTTTTTTGGTTTCCTTGTTGTTAATCTTTGACAACATTACGTGAATGATAATGTGTTTTTTTGTTTTTACCTCATAGACATGTAGTACAAAGTGTTGGTTTATGATATAGAAACATGGGTTGTGAGTACGACTAAGGACCATAATGAAGCCCCAGACTTATTGCACACCAATAATTCTTTAGTTCTTTTACGGCTTCCACTGGGCGAGTATTCCTGGGATCTACTACACATTGTGTAGTTACTCAATCAGTCTTCAATGCCAAGAAACCCGTTTCAGCTATATTTAATAACTGAACTAGTTAGTCCCCAATATTCTAATTGCAGAGATCACTGAGGTGATCATGCTCCGCGTCGCTGACCAGTACCGCTATATCTTATCCCCTGCAAGTTCAGGGAATCCGCTCCTTTAAGAAGGTGAAGAGTGGAGCTTTGCAAACACAATCTTTTTTGCATGTGTCATTTAACACACTCCCAATGCATTCGCTCTGCTGATAGGGTTCAGCACTGACCCCCTCACCAACACTCTTCTCTGCTAACTGCATACATGTTATACTAGAACCAATGTCACAGAGTAGTGGGATTATTTCTGAGATCTACTTTACAACGCATGCATACTGTATGCTAACAGTGTCCATGAGACGGGTGCACAGCATATTCCGGAAGTCTTTGTGTGTTCTATTTATTTTTACAAAAGCAAACAAAATGCAGAGTAAATTAGAGGTATTTTTATGTACTGTTTATTTTGCTACGATCTGAGTTGCGTGCATGTGTTGCACTGGTTCCTGCTGTGTCATTTTGTTTCCATTTATTTTTATATAGCATCCACTTTTTTTTTTATTAAAGGGATGGTGTACGAATTCTTCCCTGGACCATCACCAGCTTGTTAAGCTTACATGTACTGCCCATCCCTTTTAGCAACAATTGGTTAAAATGTTTGCTTTTTTTTTTATCCGATGCCAGCTCTAGACTAATTACTAAACTGAGCATAATGTGAATCTGATCTGGCATGTTCCCCAGTGCATTGCTGAATAGTACGTGGCATCACATGACCACGGCACACCAATCCACACTGGCCTTTTTGATATGTAAGTTCTGCACGGCCAATCGGTGAACAGGAGGTGGTGAGCAGCTGCTGATCACTGAACAGGAGAGGAAGTGGCTGGATGTTGTCAGCTTGTAAGTAAAAACACTCTTAAAAGCCAAGCATGTGGTTGATGAAGACTTTCTTGCTTTCCACGGGCAGGGCTCTGTAAACAGGATGGCTGTGGAAGGCTTCAGTAGTGTAAGTAAAAACCACCACAGCCCTGTAATACCTGGAGGGGCTGAACGCTAATGTGGGGACTGCTGTGTTTGAGGAGAGGGAGGGGTGAAATTGAGAACCTGTTTGCCCCTTGAAGAAAACTATAGCTGCAAATCTTGTTTACCGAGAAGTACTGCGATTTAGTGACTGCTATAAAAAGGTTATAAAAATAGCCCAGTCACAGGAGATTAAACATCCACATTGCTGAGATTTATTAGCAAAGTGCATACTGAGTTGAAATGATAGTATGTTTGTTATTGTCTGTGGCATTAATGTGCAAGGATTATAAAATGGAAGCTGCATATAACATTTAAAATATAACTACTGCATAATATTCTTTTCTCTGTAAACTGCTTGAATTAAAATATGGATCTATAGCCTTAGGTGTTACAAGGCAAACAACTGCAACAGAGGTTTTTTTTAATTTTTAAACATGTTTCTAGGTATTATCTTTGTAAACCATAGCTTTACCTGCCTAACTGGCTGGCTTTTGTTACTGGTCTTGTCAGCGGTGTTTAAACATTTAAAGCGTTTTAACAAAACGTTTCTTATCAGAACGAGGTGAAACACATAAGAACCGCATAACTGTAATATTTGAGATGTGTGTCTAGGTGATTAGCTTTGATGGCTGAACATTGCTATGCAGGACAAGCTGAAGAGAAAATAATAACACAATCTGTGTGTGTTTGTTGTGTTAGGCTGGTAGTGAAAAACTTCCATGGTTAAGGAGATAGAAAGCTGTGGTTTCCTAAGATTTAGCCACTTCTAATTGCTTATGTATTTTATAACCGGGTTAATGGACAGCTTTCTGCTAATGTGAATGGAAATAGAAGGGGGGCACAGTAGTTTTTTTCCATTATGATTGAATTATCTTTGTTTTCCATGCATACAATGTTCTAAATGAGTGAAATCCTAGTAGAATAGTGTGATCATGGTTCTCATTAGAAATGTTATTACTTTTTTAAATATGTCTACAATTTAGCATAGCTGAAAACATATTTCCTCCCATTGTCAACTTAATGCCCTAATACAAGTTTGTAGAAGCCCCTCTTGGTATATCCCCGCCTCCCAGTTAAAAAAGCTAAATGGTTCTGACTAAAACACTGGATTCCATTAAAATACAGGACCCCCCCAAAAGCATTGCAGCATCCTCTAATTTCAACCCCTGCAAGCCCCAACTATTGTCTTCACTTTGTTCCTGGACAGAGAAGCCATATGCTACATGCTGAGAAAGGGTAGATTTTATTCCCCAAAATATTTGTTTGCGCTGTTGATCCTCTCAATCAAAGTAGGTGATTGTTAATTTTGTTTCTTATTTGAACACTTAATACATTTGTAGCTGTTAAGAAGCATCAGCAATATCCTTTACCTGCAGGAGCACTGGCCATAGTTTTTTTTGCATCTAACTTTTAGTTGATATAATGTATATTGTTACGCTACAGTGGTTGAGTGTGGCCTATGTAGAATTGTGTTGAGTTGGCTCCTAACATCACTATCCTAGCTTATTTCCTTGTTTTATGTAGGGCTTTTGCAAATTCCATTTTGGCTGTTATATTGGTCTGGTTGGCACTAAATCTATAAATATTTGTCCAGCCCTGGGTTTGTGCACCCAAACATAGTGTGCTTTGCTTTTTGGGAGCACAAAAGGAATATAGACCTATTACAGGAAAAGTGTGACTAATCTGAAAGGGTTAAAGTCACTGTGCCTAGGGGTACTCTTACTTATGCCCTTGGATAAGTGGCTAAGCTGGTCTTTCTGAGGCTTGTCTTGAAAGATGCAGCTATACTTGCTGAGCAACGAATATATATACACCAGACAGTCAGTGCATCCACTGATAACGAATCTTTACCCTAAGGGGTCCGGGGAAATGGCAAAAAGTTATCAGTAGAGAATTTGGTGAAATATTTCCAAACTTCACGTAGAAGGGGTGTGTAATGTGAGTGTGCAGTTTCTCGTCACAGGATTGAGAAATGGGAAGTGACTAATTTATTAATTTCCTTACATTTCATACGATATGCTTTTAGATCTGTTGCACTGATGGGGCACCATTTATGGACATATATTTTTATTTTCTCCATGGATCAAGGCAGCTTGTAGAAAGCAGAGCTGGGTAGAAGTCTTGTTATGGCTGCTGCCTTCTACTGCATGTTTATTTAAATGAATCCCAATATTTTGGTTTATACCAAATTGCCAGTTTTTCAGTATTTAAAAAAAAAAAAAACTTTTTTATTTTGTGCCCCAGATCTGTTAGAATATTAGGAGGTAACCTAATAAATAAATACACAAAGACGTCCAACATGTGGCCCTCTGCAGTGTGCAGGGTACTCTCTGTTAAGGTCCCTTTTGCTGGTCCCATGCAAAAGCAAAGTTCTCTCTGCAATTGCAGAGAGCCAGTTGCCTGCCAGACAGGTCTGTCTGTCTTTCCAATGGAAACATGGCAGCTGCCAGTCAGACAATAAACTGGCATGTAATTTTTTATTACTGTTAATTTTTCTTTTTCTTTAGTTAACTGACCTTCACCAGGACTGAAATAAAAACAATTCAACACACTTTTCTGATAATGAGGCCCATAAAAACACTTGGACGCCTCTGCAAGATAATGCAACATTCTAAACGTGGATCAGTTAGTGTTAATATGCTGTTGGTTGTCATTGTGACTGCGCCAGTCTTTGCCCCAGGTTTGCTTTTCTATATAACTCCCATTGTGTGTGCATGTAATGTGATATACTGCCATTACAATGTGTACATAGCTAAACGCTGTGAGTTGAGGGCATTAAGAAGTGTTAATGAGACCAGCTATACTGTATTCTACGAGTCATTCAGGCTTTGGCATTTCCCTGTCTTGTTCTTGAATGCTCTAAACCAGGGCTCGACAGACCCCCTCCGCAGCGCAAGTGGGTAAAGTCTGTGCGGATGGCACAGACTGCAAGCTCCGCCCCCCAGCGCAACCGGGGTCTGAGTGCCGGGTGTCGTCACGTGACATCCTGGCACTCAGCAGGCCGCCCAACGGAGATCAGCTGCAGCACGAATGTTCCCCTCCCCTGCAATGAGGTAAAGCAGCAGGGAGGGGGACACGTTAAGAAGAAACCAAGAAAAGACTGTGTGAGGTGGGTGTGTGTTTGTATATACTGTTAAGTAGGTGTGTGTGAGGTGTTTATATATATATATAGGTATATAGGTATATGTAAAGTAGGTGTGTGTGAGGTGTTTGTATATATGGGTATATGTAAAGTAGGTGTGTGTGAGGTGTTTGGATATATGGGTATATGTAAAGTAGGTGTGTGTGAGGTGTTTGGATATTTGTGTATATGTAAAGTAGGTGTGTGTGTGAGGTGTTTGGATATATGTGTTTATGTAAAGTAGGTGTGTGTGAGGTGTTTGGATATTTGTGTATATGTAAAGTAGGTGTGTGTGTGAGGTGTTTGTATATATGTGTATATGTAAAGTAGGTGTGTGTGAGGTGTTTGGATATATGTGTATGTGTAAAGTAGGTATGTGTGAGGTGTTTGGATATATGTGTTTATGTAAAGTAGGTGTGTGTGAGGTGTTTGGATATATATGTATATGTAAAGTAGGTGTGTTTGTATATATGTGAAGTAGGCGTGTGCGTTTATGTTTGCGTGATTGTCTGGCTCTAAAAAAAAAAAAAAAAAAAATTCTGGCTCCTAAAATCAAATTAAATTTGTCAAGCCTTGCTCTAAACCTTTTCCTGCCAGTGAGATCTGTAGTGAAGGATTGTGATAAAGTAAAAGTAACTGTTTTTAAGGCCTCCATGGTCTTCTTTCTGAATAACATGTTTATATTATAAGTGCAATAACCATTTAATGAACAAAGAAATACAAAAAGTGTGTTGTAAGATATACTGTGGTATAAATATTGATAATAAAACACCTTTGGTGAGTATTGTGATAGAATGAAACAGGAGAGACTTATATGCTCCCCCTGAGGAGATGCACTCGAGATTTTCTGATAAAAGCAGTATTTCAAGCAGAGGTCTGTGTCACACTGCAGATCCTGTAGTTTCCAGCTTCCCTAACTCTCAAATGCAAGGGAAGGAATGTCCACACATTCAATTGGTGTAGAACACTACACTACACTTCTACACTAATTGAAAGTGTGGACATTCATTCATTTAAGGTAGAAAGTCTGGAAGACTTTCTACCTTAATGCCATGTTGGTCATAACGGGGTATAGAACATAGAGTGGACATATACCACAGCTTACTGAGACTCACCACAAAGTAATTACAAGATGTCCAAAACACAAAAAAATGAATGCCCTTTAATGATGACATGTGACTGTTCTGGCTGAGAAAAGTCATTTTTATTGTAAGAAATTTTACATTACCCTCCTACAGCGTTATTCTAATGAAGCACAGAGACAAGTGTATATAAAAAGGTATACTGTTATTAAACTGAGATACTGTTACAGGTTATCCAGGAAATACACAGTGTACACATTACACATAACTGGTTCATAATCAGCAGGTAACAGAAAAAGGCATACTTATACAATTAATTGCATATCTTCTCCTTGTGCCTTCATCTTGGTTCTTCTGCTGGCTGTGTTCTCCTCACACAGGGACAGACAAGACTAACAGTCTCAAAAAGTAGTTCACTCCACTAAGTATCCCAAAATCCCTCCAAGATACCTCCCATAGAGTTAAAGGACCAGTTCAACCCAGTTTGGAGACATTTGGTCTATGTAATAAATGCAACCCCCTTTGTCACACCTATCTGTCAGTAAGTAAAAACTGGAAAGAACTGAAAGGCTTGTTTTTACAATCTAAAGAAGTCATCTCTGTAACCTTGTTTACAACCTCTTCTGATGTGCAAATGACCTTCCACTGTGAAACCAGATTACACGCCCACCCCACCAAAAGCAGATATCTATGTATTAGATATAAAGTAACATTTTTATAAAGGCACCCTATATTTCTTACAGTATGTTATATGGGAGAGACCAAGAGATCCTGAAATACCATTCAAGCAAAACTGTTGGCAAACGTGCTAATGGAGTGTGAAAATGCATTAAAGCATTGTAAAAAGTTAACCTAATAAACACAGTTGCTATGCCACACAGGTGTTTACCTACCTTTGGCACTGGGGTCGTCTTCTTTTAATTTTTTACATTTTTTTTTTATGGAGTGAAAGGCTTAACATGCGTAAGTGCAAATCTCAGCTGCACCAATCATATTGGTGAAAATAATCTGGGTAGTTTAGCTCATGATATTCCCTGGAACATGCTTATCATCAGTGTGAAAGTGTGATCAGGGCTGACTTAAGAATTCTGGTGCAATGTTACAAATATTAAGGAAAATATATATAGTCCCTTTTGATTAAGTTCTTTATAGAGATTGAACAGTGTTGTGAGCTGCAAAGTGTTTTGTTTTGTTTTTTTGAGAGTTTGGGGTTAGAGTTGTTTTGTGTGTGTTTTTTTTAGATATATATAAAATATTTATTCTGTGTTTGTTCTTAGTAGAAGGTGTCTGACAGAATTCAGTATATCACTGAGGATTAGTGTTTTAAACAGGGCTACCTCCCTCTAGATTCCTAGCCAGGGAAACCATTGCTCATCGTTACCATCTGATTCATCCCAGTTTTCCCGTGTTCGCTTAGAATGAGTTGGTAATGTTTAACTCAAGGCGTTATGAAAATACACAGGTGGAGGCATTTAAGAGCTGATTGAGACTTCACTCTTTAAGCATACAATAGTCTTTCTTGAGTTGCCAGAAACGTTAAACCAGTTCCCTAACAGACAGTTTGGTCTGACTGAAGGTAGAATTAATCATTTCAAGCCATTGGTGGGGTAACTAGAACATCATATTAAAAATGAGCTAAAGGGAAGCAAACCTGACTGGGTAGAAATCAAGCATACAAACATTGGTGGCAGGTCTAAGAACTTCTACCCCTAGAACTTGGAAGGCAAAATGTTAATATATTGGATACAAACTAATCTCTTGCTATTACTCAGCAGCAGATATGCAGATTGTCTTATACGGGGTGCTCTTGGCAAATTATTCTATTTCTGCCTCTGAAAACAAGGGAAATGGAGGTTGAAAATTAAAAAGGCGGGGTTGGAAACCCAAAGCCTGACTCACTCAATTTCACTCAGTTGGACTTTTGGAGCTGTATAATGTCTTACAAATAAAACATGTTAATGTTTAACCTGCTTATGATAAGGTCTGTTTTGTTATTGTCTGTATGCTTATATTGCCAAAACTTGTACACGCCTTATTCTTATTCACTTTTTAAAAGGCTCACTATCCACTTGTTATTGTGTTATGGGAAGTGTTGTATTGAGTTCTCACTGTAGGTGGTTTCAATCTATCAGTCTTAAAAAATCATAAAAATAATGGTGAATGCTTTTATAACCGAATCCTGTTTTCTCTCATTAAAGATTTCTCCTTGCTATATTTACAAATCTTCCCACACTGCTGTATTTGCTGTTAGTGTTTTGATTTTTAACTTGTTTGACAGGCAGATGTCCGGTAAAAAAAAAATATTGTGTAATATTTGTTAAATAGAAATTTGCACAGTGCAAATTTTTAGATTGTATTTGTCTGATTCCTCTTGGCTTTTGGTGTATATTTTAATTATATATAATTATAGAATAAGCAATACATACTTCGCCCCCTGTAGTCAGAATTTGTGTGTAGATAAAATGTATGTGTGTATATATATATGTATGATTATACACAAACAGGGATGTTTATGATATTAAATAAATAAATGGACATTAATATGTAGTTGCCCCCCTTTGTAGCTATAACTGCTTCATCTCTTCTAGGAAGGCTTTCCACAAGATTTTGGAGAGTTTCTGTAGGAATTTTTGCCCATTCATCCAGTAGAGCATTTGTGAGGTCAGGCACTGATGTTGGATAAGGTCTGTCTCCCAATCTCCATTCCAGTTCATCTCAGTTCATTCGATGGGGCTGAGGTTAGGGCTCTGTGCGGCCCAGCTGATTTGTCAAATGTCATTATGGACCTGGAATAGAAAAGCCCCTTCCCCAAACTGTTTATTTAATCTTGGAAGCATAGCATTGTCCAAAAGGTCTTGGTATGCTGAAGCAATAATATCTCCCTTCACTGGAAGTAAGGGGCCTAGCCTAATCCCTGTAAAATGGCCCCATACCATTTATCCCTCCTGCACCAAACTTTATAGCTGGCACAGTGAAGTCAGGCAGGTAATGTTCTCTCCTGGTATCTGCCAAACACTCTCCCATCAGACTGCCAAACAGTGAAGCATGATTCATCACTCCACAGAACATATTTCCACCGCTTCAGAGTCCAGTGGCCGTATGCTTTACACCACTCGATCTGACACTTGGCATTTTACTTGGTGATGTGAGGTTTGCATGCAGCTGCTCGGCCATAGAAACCCATTCCATGAAGCTGCAGCTGCACAGTCTTTGTGCTGATATTAATGCCAGTGGAAGTTTGTAATCTTCAGCTATAGAATCAGCAGAGCATTGGGGACTCTTATGCACCATGCATCTCAGCACTCTGGGACCCCGCTCTGTGGCTTTACGTGGTCTTCTGCTTCGTGGCTAAATTACTGTTGTTAGTAAATGCTTCCACGTTCCAATAATATCACTTACAGTTGACCTTGGAATATCCAACAGGGATGAAATTGAACTGACTTAATGTAAAGGTGGCACCTATCACAGTACCATGCTTCAATTCACTAAGCTCTTCAGAGTTACTATTTTTTTCCCACAAATGTCTGTAAATGCAGACTGCATGGCTAGGTGCTTGATTTTATACACCTGTGACAATGGGCCTGATTGAAACACTTGAATTCAATAATTAAATTGTGTGTTGCAATACATTTTGTCCATATAGTGTATTTTATATATATTTATAGGACATAGAGTTTTTGGAAATTACCCCCCCCCCTCCCCCCCTAAAGCTATGGAAGTACCA
Source organism: Pelodytes ibericus (assembly GCA_036172795.1). NCBI lineage: Eukaryota > Metazoa > Chordata > Amphibia > Anura > Pelodytidae > Pelodytes > Pelodytes ibericus. The sequence goes on from CM069865.1 coordinate 16,398,693, forward strand.
TTTCACTCCAATGTGTAGAACTCTGTTTAAGCTGTTACCCTGTGTTTCAGTGTTGTGGACATGTATAACAGAGTAGTGACCATCTTGACAGCCCCTGGGGGATTGACTTGAGCTCTAAAGTACTCCTGCCCAGTGCAAAAGACCATACTCCACCTAAATAACCCTAGCATGTTTTGGACATTGTTACATCATGCAGATGAATGGAGAAAACCTTTGCAGAGTTCCTTATCAACCTGGGAACACGCATTGCATGTTTTTGTTTTTTTTTACATTTTTTTAAATTCAGTGTTTCACTATTTCAGTTGACCAAGACACGTGTGAGTGTCTTTCTTTGAAAAATGTAAAAGCAGAACTGAGCTTTCACCACAAGCCTGACCACTGTTTGCTGATTACCATGGTTTTGATTTCATGGAGTGTCATGTCAGGATGTCTGTTTTATTCACCCAAATGACCAGAAAACAGACTTGTTAAACATTAAAAACTCTCCTTGGATTTATAAACTGGAGTAAACTGCTGCTTTTTTTTTTCAAAAAGGAAATTGTAATCCCTATTCTGTCAAAAATCAGATCACCTATTTTTAAGGTATATTATTACCCCATTAAGTGGGGATGTGGTGGTCTTTTTAGACCATGGCAAGGCTTATGAACAACATTTTATTTAAATTCGATCCAGAAGCTCTTTGTCCAAGTACTTTTTATTTGTCAAAATTTCCTTTCAGTTTGTGACATTAATCCATTTCAACTGGTGTAGATTGTATGAGCTGTAGACCCCAGTGCCCTAGATATAAACACACAATCACATGCCAGGCCCACTGGCTCAGGAGCTAAGAGGTTTTAACCAAGCACAATCTGCTGAATGAAACTAAATGGATGTATTGCAGTAGTGAATCTAATTTGCATGTTGAAATCCAACACCAGTGTGTAAGAGGAAGGCTGCATCTCCCCTGGAGAGAAGGTCGTGGTATATGTTCTGTAGCCTTAAGAAGTTGTGTGCAGCACTGAATCCATGGATTTTTAGAACTTCTGGCTTCTGAGATTTTGCCAGAACGCATTAATTGTATATATTTATATAGTTACATAATTTAACTGCTAACATGGCAACATTTTGTTTAACTTCAGCTGCTATTAAAAAATAAATGCAAAAAGCTGGACATGTTTCACTAATCACCACCGAGTGTAAACAGAATAGAAAAACATCTGATCTTCCTTGACTCATTGATTTTTATATATTTGGTTTAGTGGGGTAAAATTCTAGCCAGCAAAGTCATCATTTCCATGTGCGTATGTTGGTTTTTATTTACATATTGTGTATGTCTGTATTGGCTATATTGGATGAGTTGGTATAATTGTGCGATACTGTGATTTACAATTGTTTCTTCCCATACTGAAATCATTGAATATCACCGGTGGTGTGCATGTTATGTACAATATCGTTTGTTTTTACACCATACAAAAGGTGGTGAATAAAACAAAGTATTACATGGTTTTATATTTTACTTTTCCCTGTACCCGCTCATGTTTTCTGTAGACTGTCTGGAAATTAATAGACACTCGTATTTAGCCTGGAAAGCATTTATTTCCTTGCCCTATAGAAACGAATAGGAGTGATTTCCATCTCGCTTCCGTTCAGTTCTGCATGTGAATACCATTTTGCAAGCTCGTAGGTATCTGAGGGGTTGGGGGGAGCGAATGCGTCTGAGGTTGAGATTTGTGCTAATTTCGACCACCAATCTCTGAATTTCGTGAATTCCCCCCATAGTGTTTTATACTTTATCACCTGCATTGAAATGCGATTGGCTGTATTCAGTGCTTGCTTTATGTACAATTCGGAGTACATCGTAATATGCACCATGATAAGTGTATTGTATATTTGCTGTAAAACTTTGGTGTCCTGTTTGAAAAAGGCATAGAAAATGTGTTTTCAGTCTACCTGCTGTTCTAAATAATGGTGTAAAGAGCAGGGCCCTGGCAGTCTCCATGACTTCTAAACTTGGCACAGATTAGGGCTGTTTTCTGTGGGATTGCTGGGCTTCCGTAGAGGTAAGATTATATATAGTTAGGGCTTTCCTGAAGGTGTGGTTATGTTACTTGGCTCTGCCCAGATAGGGCAGCTGTGTTTGTTGGCAGGTGAGCATTAGCAGACTTCTCTAGTGATCTGGGAGTAAGGAGTGAATGATCAGTAAGTGCATTTTGGATCTATTATACTGAGGAATGTATTTAGGAGTATAACATCCAGGTGAGATTGGGTCGATGCTGCTGCAGTAACTTGTTGCCTAAATATGATTATTGAATGGCCACAATATTTATTTTTTAAAATGAAAGAATACAAACTACAAACCCTGCACGCCTATGCAATACATTTAAGTGACACATATCTATTGTGTTTTATGTGTAGAGGGCAGTTGTGGGTGTCTGCCACACAAAAAAAATCCTTAAATAATGATCTGTCTGTGCGTAATTCCCCACTCTTCTTTCCACTGCATGGAGAGCTGTGGAGATGTTTCTCAGACTTTTCTTTCACAATCCCTTTGGAGGGGAAGAAAAAAAATAATCCATATTTAGCATATTTATCCTTGAGCACAGTTCATCAAAATGCCTGTTTATAACTCCATCATGCATTTTATTTTACAATGAATTACAAGTTGGAGGCCATAGGAAAAACAAAAACACCTCTACTAAAACCTAGAAATACAAATGGGTATATTTTGGGTATTCTGTATTTGTTTGTATAACGTAGCAATCTATCGCTGCATACATCAATAAGGTATATGCATAATGATGCCTTGCAGAAGTATGAATGCGCCTTGCAAATCTTTTCACAGACACCAGTATAAATATTCCCATAACCCTATTCCATTGATGTACCTGTTCATGTACCCCATTCATATCCAGCTCGTTTAGATGTTAAACTTTGAAACTGTTGATGGTAAAGCTTTTAAAAGCCAAGTTCTTGGCAGTCACATCACACAAACAGAGCCATTACCTCAGGGATTAGATACTCACCCAGCAGAACCGTATTCATCCCTCTGCTCATTAGGGCTTTCAGGGTTTGGCAGTAAATGAGACTTTCATATTTTGTAATATAACTGAATAATATATACAGTAAGTAAAAACCAGATTGGGATTATTTTATCCATTTTGGGGTTGTTTTATTTATTTTACGAAGTAGTGTTTATAGCTGCATATTCCCTCACTGCTCCCTTTTTATATTCAGTTAATTTTTTTTCTCCTATATATTGTTCTAGCAAAATTATATGAGTATTTTTAAAAGCTTACCTCCACTTCTGGCTACTTATTTTATACATCACGGCTTGACGAACAGGCAGTTTGGCCTCCTCAATGCCAAACGTCTAAAGGTCGCCATATTGCATTTGTTTTGGGAAACTAGACCATAAGATGATCATGGATAAATCTGTTGTGTTTGATCGTATCAGACAAGGAACTTGGGATTCCGCAATAAATTGTTTGAGCTCCCAATAGGGCTTTTGTATAACAGTCAGGATCTGGAGTTAAAATCCTGGATCAAGGTGTGCGTAGGAATGATCGACAACCTTAAATCAAGTAAGGGAATCGAGTCATTTCAGGATATTCAAGATGAGTTTAATATACCAGAAAGCAACTTGTTTACATGTTTAAGGTTAAAACATATCGTGAAGAACAATAGAACATTACAAAAATCTAATGGAATGGGGGGGTTTTCTGTTGTTTCAGATGCTAATGAACAACAGTAATACAAAATGAAAATCAAAATGCATGCACCTGATTTAATAAGGGAAGCATTCCTCACCTATGTCTGCCTTAAAAGTCTGGGACCTGGATATATGTATAACTAAAGAAGTGCTGTAGAGCAATAATGAAGACTAAAATCGAGATGCAACTTCTCAACCTTGTGGAAGTTCACTACAAGGTTATGTAGGTGGCACCTTGTTCTGGTGAAATAATGTCTATATCATCAGCGTGCTGGAGGGGTGAGGCTTCGACATTTATGTATGTGGTCGTCATGTGGAATGATTAGACCTCTTTGGCTGGAAGTATTGAATTATATTGAATCACTAACTAGTCAGAGGCTGAATTTAGATCCTTTGACAGTTTTGCTTAATTTGAATTGACCAGCTATGCCAAAGGCAAAATTCTGGTTGCCACTAAGCTGGCTATTTCCAGGCTGTGGAAAGATACAGAAACTTCCCTATGGACTGTCATAATAATTACAAAAAACAAAAACATATGTAACAATCTTAAAAAGAACTGGGTATTTTGAGACAAAATAGTCTTGGGAGCCCAAAGATTTCTAAGATAAGCAACCTGTAGTACCATTCGAATCCCTAGCTTTCAACTGGTTTTATTTCAGTTCTTCATTTTAGGACATGAGTATAAGAATCTCCTTCCTAGAAATATCTGTGATGTCTTATCTCTCCCCCCCCCCCCCCCTTTCTTATACATTTATAGTAGGTTTAACCAGTTCTTGCCTTCTCAATATACGTACTGGTTTCTCCTTTGCCTGTTGGCCTAGGGTTGGCTCCTGATTTGATTCTGTTTGGCTCCTAAAGCCTCAGCCTACATATATTCGTCAAGACTTGTCATAAATGGAGTGTGCATATACCCACCTGTTCATATTTTCTTTAAGTTTACATTAAAACACACAAGTTGTTGGAATGAAATATTGATTGCACATTATGTACCTATGTGAATTATTTAGGGACAGAATTGTATTGATCGCTCAAGGCCTGTATTACAGATAAATGGCAGTATTTCTAGCAACAGGATAACCGAATATTCAATTCACATTTCATTTTGGGTGTAGGATTACTTAATTTTACTGGTGTAATTGCAAACAAAAAATCCCCAAAACACTATGTCGAATGGATGTAGTGAGTATAATATAATCCTGCTACTTGTTTTGTGTTACAATGTACAATGGATATTGTGTGAATCAGTGTTATAACCACAATTGGCCATTGCAATCTTTCCTGTGTATTGTCTCGCATTATAGTTATACTATATGTTCCATCAAAGGAGCAAATGTAAAATACTAATTTGTGCCACTGTAACCATGGATTGAACTGGAAAAAAGAGAATAAATATTTTCATGACATTTGTTTTTAGAACACGTACGGTTATAACTATCAGGATGGATATCTGACAACGTATGTGAACAGACACCAATTTTTGTGTTTGTGATTTTCATTGTGTGGTTTCTGATTTGGCAGGGCGTGGATTCTGGATTTGTTCCAAGCGTTCAGGATTTTGATAAGAAGCTTGCCGAGTCGGACGCCTACTTACAGATTCTGATAGATCAGATAAAGGTATGTGCAGCACACTGAGCGCAGACGCAGGTCAATGAAAGGAAGCAATGATTGCACAGGCTGCAGTAGACAGGTAAACTCTCAGGGTTTGGATCTCTGTGTGCATACAATTGGCTCCGGAATGGTCACTTTCTCTAGAGATTAAAAGCCACTGACCACTGTGCCTCACACAGCTCCAGCTGGTAAAGATGCTCATGCATGATTGATGGGCCTACACACCAATGGCCAACCCGCTGTTTTGGCTGTGGCACAAAAACAAAGATTAAGGGCCTTATGCCTGGATAAAACATTAATTTATGGCTTAGAGCCTCATTAAAGTGATCATAAACCTGTCCATATATTGAGTAAATATTTGATTTTAAATAGTTCAGGAGTCTTTAAGAAATGTATTTCTGTGTTTGTGATTTGGATACCTTTATGCCGCACATATAAGCCACTGCCTATTGGATTATTTCTGTTGTCATTCAAAAACACAACATATAAATGCTTTCAAGATGAACACTGAAAAGCCAGTCGTGGTCAGTGAAAATTGTGATTAGAAAAAAATCAGGCCTGGACGAATATTTGTAGACGTTAGGAGCCAAACCGACCAATCCAGGAGCCAGTCTAGTTCTCTTTAGGAAAGCACCACAAACTGCACGAAGTCATTAAAACAGTGCAGGTGCGCAGGTCTGTATACATCCCAATAGTTTAAAGTGACTTGCGTTTCATCTTCACCAAAATTGATTTAGCTGAGAATATTATGCTAAATTACTAGAATATGTTTAAAATGATGACAGATGACCATCAGAATGGATGCTCCAAATGATCTCCTCTCACAATGCTTAGCATGCCCCCATTTCCTCCAGCACATATATCCACACACTTTGGCAGATTCACTTTTACACACACGCAGGTGAATGTATCCAAATCACAGAGATTAATAAGATTCCTTGAGGACATGGCTGGTGAGAACTGTGTGATACTGCACTGGATGCAGTAGAAGCTGTATAAAGAAAGTTATACACTGTAAACAAACCATAGGTGGAAAGACGAGACTGCTTGTTTGAATGGCGTTTCTTTAAAAACAATAATATATATATATATATATATAGTACTTCCAGACAGCTACTTTATAAGATGTTTAATAAGTAACACCTTCACTTACAAATATATGGTCTACAAGTGTCTCTTAAATCTTCATTTCACAAACCCCCTGTGCCAGATCACTATTAAAACGTTGCATAATCTGACTGTATCTAAGTGAGGTGTAATAGATATGTTATTGAGTGTTAAAATAGCACAGTGTCTTCACCTGGCACATGTTCCTTATTATCTAGGGAATCATAATAATATGCTTGAAGGATTTAAGGTAGAGTGTTGGTTATGTTCACAACCATTTACTGCCATAGACTGTTAACGTGTAGTACTGTCAGACCGGTCTCACTGCTGCAGGGATAGGGATGGTTCATTGTCCCCCTGACTGCCGGAGGTAGATTTTCACTTCCATTTGTTCTCTCTGTTTACTAAGTAATCATTAACCAGACATCACTGCAAGCTGGGAATCTTTCTTCTCTCTCTCTCTATAGTTGTTTGATGACAAAATCCAAAACTGCAAGGATGATGACCAGAGGAAGGTAAGAGCAGCACTAATTCGCCAGTTTCCTTATAATCTTTCTTTAAATTGCACATTCGTAGACCGCAGAGACATCCAGAGTACTTCTTCATAATCAGCTACCTCTCCTGTAACTAAAGGGTTAAATTCCATGGTGCCCAGATTTGCCTTGGGATTGTGAGGGATCAGCAGCTGCATTTTGCACACAGTGTGATCCCTATGGGCCAAGTCATGTGTCAGTTCCGTGCATGTGAAACAAACATCCGTCTATTACGGTATGATCTACTGTGTGTGCACATGCAAAAACACAGCTGATGTGCCCCGTTTGTTATTCCAATTACCCCAATTTTTTTACATTTTTATATACTTATTTCCATTTTTTTTGGGGGGGAGGGGTAAACCTTTGCCAAAGTCAGGGGTTGGCACCCCAGATGTTGTAGACTACATTTCCCTTGATGCTTTGCCAACATTACAGCTGTAAGAGCATTGTGGGAGATGTAGTCGCGCAGTGATGAAGGTTGCCTAACCTTGGCCAAAGTCCTATTCAAAAACATTTCTAATTATTATTAGAGCACATGCATTTAAAACGCGTTGTTCAGCATCCACGTCCTATTTTAGTCATTTTAATACGCTTAATTTGTAATTATTTTCTGTTTTCACAGAAAATTGAAAATCTCAAGGATACCACATGTGTAAGTTTCATTTTAATGATCTATTTTGGCCAAATAATGCGTTAATCCACCATGATTACATCACATTGCTGTGTAAACAAATAGTATATCTTTTAGCTCCCATTCCTCAGATTTAATTATAGGAATTTATTACACCATGTCTAATGAGGGGCTGTATAACTCCACAAATGACAATACTAAATGTCTAACTTTAATATAGTAAACCTGAGACTCGGAACTTGAAATTGGCATTAGTGTTTGGTCAGCACTTAAAATGATCCCATCCTTTTTACTTACCTTTTATTAGGGTTTATATTCTGCTGATCACTCGTGTGCTTTGAGTTTATCATTAAGAGACATAGTGCCATATTCACCTACAAGGAGAGATGGCATCACGGTCACACTTTGATAGCCAATTTACCAATGAAGTTGCCCACCACCATCTAAGATTTTTTAAATGCCAACACCTGATAATGCTCTATTGTGTGCAGTTCAGGTTGGCACATGCTGAAGATTAATGATCAGTAAACCAATTGTATGCCGTGGTGTAATGATAGCTGTCACATAATAGAAGCAGACATACTTGATTCTTCGGAATGAATTGTAACTGGTGCAAATGTAGAAAAAGGATAATGCTGTATAATACCACACCCTGCGGTTTTGTACTTTTACAGTATGTGCCCAAAAGAATGGGAACATTGTGGTCAACCTTAAATTGTGAATTTCAGAAGATGTGCATGTGTTAGAGTGCTAGATTAGGGATCTAGTATATTGCTCTAGATGCAGGCTTAAAAAAATGACAGTACAGTAGACACCTTGGATTTTACTAGTAGCCAATTTACATTTCTGTTCTTTGCTGTCATAAGGATCACCGAGTTTAACGTAACTGTGTCTGTGTTTTGTAGAGCATGGTAGAATCAATCAAACACTGCATAGTTTTGCTGCAGATAGCAAAGGTAAGTCTAATTATGTTTATTTACTTTGTACACAGCAGTCCCTCTATACCACTGTGATTGTACCTTTTATTTAATTTCTACTTTTACTATAATAATTTTATTTGACCTATTTTTCAACATGGAGATGTTGCAGAGAAATCTAGATTATTTTTGGTGTTGTGTATTATTTTACTAGATCAAGGCTAGAATGTTTGTTGCCTTCAGATATGTGGGTAATGCAGCTGTATCACAGAGCCCCAGGCTGAAACATTTCATATGTCTAGATTTTAAGGCATTCTTTTTTGCTTTCCATCTTCATCAGATGTTTCTAGGGGGAAACTGTAAATTCTCGTTCCTTCAATCAGTTTAAAGAAAATTGGCACTTGGATGTATTGTAAGGTCAAATTATTGTTCAGTGTTTGCAATACAATTTATCAACCAATAGTATTTGCTTTTCCTAGTGCATTCTGTTTAGACCCAAGCCTAAAAGACATTTGGAAGCCACAGTAGTTAGCGAGAAGGATTGATAATCAACGTAAAATCTTTCTTGTTAGGTTTGTTTCTCTGGTTTATCCATGAGAGAGTGACTGACTGAAAGGCTGATATTCAGGAGCAATCACTCTCTGTATTACTTCACAATAGAAACAGACCACTTACTGAATCTAGAGTGCATATTATATTAGACAGCATTGTATTGTACAGTTGGGAATGTCTTTTAACTCTTTGACATTTAACATGTTTTGAGGGTGTTTTTATTTTGAGCATTCTGCGTAATTGTCACTGGGTTATGAATACCAATCCGTTCCAGATGTACAGCTCCACACAGCTTTCCACAAGTGCAGTAGTCAAAATGGAACATATTTTCATGCACTTATTTCATAAAGGTTTCCTTGAACAGAGGAACTTGTAATGGTCAGTCACTGAGAAACTGATTCCCACTGGTGTTTGATAGATCAGCATCTTTCAATTCTGTTTTCTATTTATACTGATGCTGTCTCTGCTCTCCACACTACTGTGTCTGTTATCTGGTTATACTGATGCTCTCCACACTACTGTGTCTGTTATCTGGTTATACTGATGCTCTCCACACTACTGTGTCTGTTATCTGGTTATACTGATGCTCTCCACACTACTGTGTCTGTTTTCTGGTTATACTGATGCTCTCTCTGCTCTCCACACTACTGTGTCTGTTTTCTGGTTATACTGATGCTCTCTCTGCTCTCCACACTACTGTGTCTGTTATCTGGTTATACTGATGCTCTCTCTGCTCTCCACGATACTGTGTGTGTTATCTGGTTATACTGATGCTCTCTCTGCTCTCCACACTACTGTGTCTGTTATCTGGTTATACTGATGCTCTCTCTGCTCTCCACACTACTGTGTCTGTTATCTGGTTATACTGATGCTCTCTCTGCTCTCCACACTACTGTGTCTGTTTTCTATTTATACTGATGCTGTCTCTGCTCTCCACACTACTGTGTCTGTTATCTGGTTATACTGATGCTCTCCACACTACTGTGTCTGTTATCTGGTTATACTGATGCTCTCCACACTACTGTGTCTGTTTTCTGGTTATACTGATGCTCTCTCTGCTCTCCACGATACTGTGTCTGTTATCTGGTTATACTGATGCTCTCTCTGCTCTCCACGATACTGTGTCTGTTATCTGGTTATACTGATGCTCTCTCTGCTCTCCACGATACTGTGTCTGTTATCTGGTTTTACTGATGCTGTCTCTGCTCTCCACGATATTGTGTCTGTTGTCCTGCAGGAGATTTTCCCTTGTGCATTTTCATCTCATGGTTATCACATCAGTCAATGTAGCCGTCCTGTTGTATTACAAACAATGGCATGATCTCTGCACATGTCTATTCACAATCCGTGGGCCTATTTTGTGATTCCAAACTTTAGTAAGCTGACTGTAGTTTGTCATCTGATCTGTAACCACACTATTACCTCTTTATATTTGGGATCACACCATTATCTGCCTCTGATTTTCATTTAGTAACTAAACCAGACTTCATTTTGTTTCCTGCAAAAGTTGGCCACAGCTGTATAAACTTGGTAGAAATAGAGGTCTTGGGTGTATTAATTGGTCAAAGTATAATTAAGCTTATCTTTTACATTGAGTGACACCCCCATCTCCCCTACTCTCTAGTTGTTCATAGAGAACTATTTTTCGTTTATTCAGAATAAGAGCTAGTTGTTTTTGGATTGTGTGTTTTATTTATTTATTTATTTTCTATATCAAATGACATCTGGGTATTTATCAAACTCTACTGTCACTTTAACTAGGCCCGTGCAAAACTGGTGATTGTGCTGTGCATTATTAACGGCTACATCCTTTTGTGGTTCCCCTGTTATTAATTTAGTTCTTGATAAATGGAGCTTAGGAAATTCTGTCCAGTGATCTTGCATCAAATCTCAGTAACTGTAGCCGCAACAGGAATACAAGCCATGCTGTTACAGATGATTGTGTTAGGGACATATACAGGAGATGCACTAAGTGGAACATATTTAAGGCATCCTGGTGATGTCTAATGGTCCTTCATTTAGGTAAAGTGCTTCTCTTGGGAGGGATTGCTGTGTTAATGTCTTCCATTGTTCCTCAGAGTCCTAGCCCAGGGTGCCAGTAAAATGTCATTGGTCTAGTCTGTGCAGTCTCTCTCTCTCTATCTCCTAGTTCAGAAGTTTGCTGCATGTTCACCTTCTTAACATTTGTTTTCTTAAGGATCAAACTAACGAGGACAAGCACGCAGATGGACTTATAGTAAGTTTACACCTAATATTTTACTTCCCTTTATTTCTGCAGAATCCACCTGAACTCAGACCTGATCTTCCTCCCTCTCCCCTTGATTAAGATCATTCACTTTTCTGCTTTTTCAGAGCCTGTTTCTCCAAAATCACTACTTCAGCAAATAAGTGAGCAGGGTATACCGCTTCGGTTTCAGATTCATTAGCCCGTGCATTGAATGCATCTTTTCGTGTTTTGGATCATGTTTTGTTCAAATAACAAGTCCCATTTAGTAATACAAATTGGGGTGTATTCACTTAACAATGGAATGACGAAACAAATGCAAAATATTCCCCAAAATAGTAACAGGATTGTAGAATTTATCTTTGTTTTTTGCATTTTCATTATTAAAGTGATCTCAGAACAGTTTAAAGGACAATTGTAGGCAAAAAATAGCTTATGTTTAACTGAAAGATTACATGAAGTCTAGATGGTTTGTGTAGAAATGCTTTAATGAAAGAAAACAACGTACCTTATTGAGCATTTTTCTCTTAATATAGCTTGAACAGGGGGTGGACATGTTTAGAATCTTGTGTCAGATCTTCAGTCATCTGCCTGTAAGTTAATGCAGATCTGCCGAACCAAGATGCTGTGCAACATGTCTGCTCCCTGTTAGAGCTATATGAAGCGAAGAGGGCTCAATAAAGTAAATTTAAAGTGTAGGCATTTTAAATAGAAATGCTTTTATGAAAGAATACAATCTTTCAGTTAAACACTAGTTAATTTGTTGCTACAGTGGTCCTTTTTTCGGGCATGAGGACTACTTCTGCCTGAATTTAACACAATGTTTAATGGTGATCTTAGCATCGTTCCAAAGACCTCTTTTGTTTCTTAGGCAGCTTGGATGTCTGAATAGACTACTAGAGTGTTATGCTGAACATACACCTCTATCTAGAGGAAATGCTGATCTCCGCTACTGGTTGTGTTTGACACAATTGTCATTATTGTGTTGACGTGTCAGAGAATATATCTTTTTTTTTTTAGCTGTGCACTAGAGGAGCATCGTTCATGAAATGGTTTCACAAGGCACAAGTGTGTTGCTAGTAACATTTTGTGTTCTCACATAATTGAGATGGCAGCTGTAAACTGCTACCCAGACCAAATGGGCTCAGACAGATTGGCTTGATGTGTATTTCTGGAGAGCGGTCACTGCATAGTGTGCATCGTTTCATCAATAAGGATTGGGCCTTTTCTGTGCAAGATGTAACTCTTAACACTGGAAATTCCAGAAAATTCAGAAAATAATATAAATAATCCCTGTTTATTGCCATGGAGAATAAAAGGATAATTCCTCATATTAGCTAGTGAATACAACATTAGTTAAAATAATTTGCATGAACAGAATAGGGTCCTTGTTTAGTACACAGCACTCAAAGCTCCCACATGTCCTTGACTTTTTTTTTCTTTTTCTGTAAATAGAAACCTAGAAACATAGGATGTGTCAACACATAAGAACCATTCGGTCCATCTAGTCTGCCCAATTTTATAAATACTTTTATTAGTCCCCAGTTCCCTATCTTATAGCTAGGATAGCCTTGTACCTATCGAACGCATGCTTAAACTCCCTTACTGTGTTTACCTCTACCACTTCCACTGGAAGGCTATTCCATACATCCACTACCCTCTCATAGAAACATAGAATAGAATACTTAGATATACTTCCTGAATACATAGAATACTTCCTGATATTACTTTTAAATCGTTGCCCCTCTAATAAATGTAAATGTTTATCTTTGTATGGATCTGTCAGCAGATAGATATTAAAAATTCACCATTATATTAACTCAAAAAACAATATAATACACTGTGCCTATATGTGACTCAAAGAGCAGCACCAAGTCAAACTAGTGTTTCTCTACAGGAAAAATGTGTATAACCCTTTAAAAACAAAAGTGAATCAGTACGCATACCTCAACAGCACAGGTAGGTTACCCTATCAGATGAGATGATCTCTCCTCCCTGGATAATACAAAGGGAAAATACAAAAACATATAACATAATATAGTGTAGTATATCTGGAATATATATATAAATATAGATATAGCTCCAGGGAGCCCACACATTATTTTAACTGTTTGATACAAAGTTATATTCGTAATGGGGAATATCAGGATTTTGTGCATCCATGTCCAGAGCTTGTCCAGTGCTTTTTTTAATTTTATGTTCATCTGCCTAGATTAATCTGTTCTTGCATATTTAATACAGACCTAAACATATCATTGCTCACCATCCACTACAACATGCCCATCACTTTAATTTACTGGTTGTGACTCTGTCTCTAGTGAAAGGCATTGTAAATTTTGTAACTTTTTATTAATCATTTTGCAGCTGGTTTGTGGCTCTCTATCTCTTGGTTTTTGTCACCTGATCTTTTGAAAAGATATAATAACGTAGGCATGTTCTTTTGTGTCAAGTATAACATAGGGTTAGTTAAAAAAAAATGGCTATAAACTGGATACTCTCCTACTGTGCTTTTCTGGTAAAAGCATACACTGTGGATGAATTTGTATATATCTTACATTATGTGCATATTGTTTCTACCCCCATAAAGCACCTATGCATTGCTCTCCATCCACAAATGTAGTTCTCTCCCAAAATAGTAGTCTCCTCATACTGCACAACAAAACAAGTGATGGGTGATTGAAAAACACCTATTAAAAAATCAGATAGCTCTTCTACTTAGCCTGGTGTGAGCTGCAGTGCCACGCTCCTAGTGTGTATTCAGGCTTTTGGTTAAAAGTGAAGTGACAAGTGAACTGCAAAACCCAGGCATTAATATTTAGGCTGGAGAAATTCCCTGACCTGCCTGGCTGTCCAACTCTGGTATTAAAGGGACACAGCCACTTACATAAGATATAACTAAATTACCTGTGCATTTAAAACAAAAGCATATATAAGACATATGCCACTGTTTGAATTAATTGCATGTAAAAAATAAAATTAGGTGTCCATCTCCAGCATCCATTTTGAGAATTTTACCCATGGTGCAACATTCTCCAAAATCTTCCATTTAGTCTCACTTTACAAATGTGGGCAGAGCCTGCATGATGATGTCATAAGATACTCCCCTGCTCTCTTACTGGCTCCTGCGTATCATAGTGGGGGAAACTAGGTGGCTTGTGTACAACACAAAGAGAGGAGATTGACCTGATCAAACAGGATCATAACTCCGCCCCCCTGTGATGTAATAGTTACATTACCCTCCCGTTCAATGCAAGTCTATGATCAGAATTCTGACTTATCGACTGCATCCTGTGTCCCCAGCCCCAAAGTGAGATACTAGTGCTGTAAAGTCACTGGGGGGTGGCACCAAAACACTATATTTCACAAAATGGTGGCGCCCAGTCACACTTGTTTAGTAAAATATTTCATAAAATAAACTCGCATAACAAAAACAAAAGACATATCTGAAATAAACAATGCAAAATAAAACAAATAAACCCTTGTCATTTTTTTGGTGGGCGTGTCCCTTTATTGGCCTTTTTGTTGCATTTTACTTCTCCATTCAGTTTGTATCCCGCTCTTGCTGGCTCACTGGACCTGCAAAGTTTGCACCTGATATCCTGGGAGAAAAGAAATAATCAGAAATAAATAAATCAGCATCTTTTTGAATTGCTGACAATTGGGGAATCCGCTTTGTCACCTGAATAGCTGTAATAAAATATTTATTGCTGATGACAACAGAGGCCCAAACCTGGCGTGCAATGGATTCTTCATTTTATTATTCTGTTTCCATAGCTCAGCAGCCAGAATTAAAATTCATGTGCGCATTGCAAAGGTCAGGTGTGGGCTGCCTTACAGGGATCATTAGTGCTTCAAATAAAAAATAGCATGAAGGTAGTGTAGCTATAAAACCTGCTCCAAGGTCCAAAACAGGAGGAAGTTTACCATTTGTGTCCTATTTGTGTATTTGGATTTTTCTAGATTTGTTTTTTTCTTTATACTGGAGTTTATACACTAAACTGTGACCAAGTTGGGCCAAAATTAGGAAATAATAATCCAACTTTTTGCTACTCTATTTGCCAATGTTTAGTGAATAATCCTTAATGGTTTCCAAGTCTGCATTGGTTCTAGTATATAATCTGTTGCAGAACCTCGCACCATATCAGAAGTGCCACTAAACCTTAAAATAGTTTTTGTTTCTTTAATGAAAACGTTTTTTTTTATATATAATGCTCCTGGATATAAAACATTTTGACTCTTAAAGGAACTTGTCTGCTTTAATCTGATGTGAAAGTCGTCCTGGTCTCTGGTCCTGCAGTTAGTTACTCTCTTTAGATGTAGCTGATGAGATGTGAACTCCTAACATAAAATGTAAGGTCTCTCATTGAGCAGGGCCCGGCTCATGACTGCATCCATCCAGTAAAATACATCCTTAAAAATCAGGTTAATATAAAATAACTTAAAGAAACAAATACTTTTAGCTGCTGAAGTTATGGCATGTATTCACCGTGCTATGTTTCATAACTTGACTAACCTTTTTTTCCTACTACAAATGTTACCCTTATTATGTATATTTTCTTGGATTCCCTTGCTTTTTCCTGTGATATGTAGTTGATTTTACCCCGACTGGCACTGCTTGGTCTAGATCTTTTAGTAAATGTTCTGGCTTTAGGTTGAAGACGCCTTGGAATATAATCTAGCGATACATGTTGAGGTTGAAGCGTGCCATTCTGCTGTCTGACTCCCATCTCATTTTTTGTTTGTTATTCAGAGCACCATAAACCCAGTGGATTCTATTTACCAGCCCAGACCATTGGAAGCTCCTGTGATCTGCACCATGCCCACACAAACGGTCCCAATGCCAGGTAAACACAAACCTGTAAGCTCTTTCCTTTGAGTGTAGAGGGCATTATGAATGTGTAACTAATCCCGCGTGTATGTGGGAGATGCTTTTTGTTGTTTTTGCTGCTGTTTCACAGGGTTGTGGGTCTGTGTTGAGATTGCTCTGCTAATAATTGTTTTTAGAATCTGGACTGGCTGGTAAAGGAGAGCAGCGTCCATCCTCCTTAGCTGTTGGACCTGTGGTGACTGGCCTTGGAAACCACCAGACTCCAACTCCCAACAGTACAGGTGTGCTCAGTCTTCCATGTGAGAGTGAAAACAGACACATTTAGGAGTAGGTGCAGTGCCACTTGCTGGTCAGAACGGTCATTGCAGGCACAGCACACCATTCTAATTTGATATCACAGTGGTAGTGTGGTTTGTTTGTTTACTACTAATTAACTTAACCAGTTATAGAACCGCTTCAGGGAATTTATCTAGGTTGGGACAATGTGATCTCAGGGTGATCAATAAAAATACAAAGTTTTTGTAAGGAACATGATCTCACTGATAAATTCTCTATTACGTTAGATAGAAGTGTAAGGGTTATCTGTGTTCTATGTAGTGCTCCATTACCGTCCATTAGTCTTTGGCAGAGGGTATTTGACATCAGTGTCTGATCATACATATGAGCCATTCACTTGTCTGTCATTGCAGGAAGTGGCCAGTCTGTTCCCAGCAGCAGTCTGACGTCTCCCAGCCATGTCAATCTGTCTCCTAACACCGTCCCGGATTTCTCCTACTCCAGCAGTGAAGATGAGTTCTATGATGCGGATGAGTTTTATCAGAGCAACTCCTCACCAAAGCGTTGCATGGAGTAAGTGGCATTCTGCAGGGGGTACAATGAACCCCTTACAGACCAATGTTATTCCATAACTTTATGGTAATCCTTAGATGCCCTTGGCGGGAGCTGTTCCATATAGCCCCACTGTTATTAAATGAGCACTGTGAAGGGTTCTTTAAGAAATATAATTCCATGATCTCATCATGATCTGTCATTTGTCCTTCAGAAGCAGGAGAGGATAGTTCTGATTAGTTAGTTGAAAGTATCTTATTACCGGTATTATTTTCTTCTCTCTTGAATTACATCACCCATACATTGCTCAGTGACTTCTGCAAAGCGCCCTACTTCCTATACTATCAATATACTTTTTGATGTCTCATAAGTGGCATACATAAATTTATTAGGAGAGACTCATTGGGATGTATGGCCAAGATAAAATCTGGGTGGGTCTAGTTTGGGCTTAATTGATCCAGTGTGCATTTTAATTTAAAAGCTTAACTATAACCTTCTACATGTTACTTCTAGGTTGTTTGCAGGACTTTCTCCATGGCATGTTAGTAACAAACACTGATTATCATGTTTTGCTGGTTGCGATGTTATTCCAGCTGGCGCCTCTGTTTTACAATCTTCCTCCAACTCTTGTTCTTTATTTCAACCTAATTGACTGGGAATATTTATTAGACAACGTGATGCATTGTCTTTTTTTCAACCTAATTACCTATGTAACAACCCAGATACTGCACACATCATGTACTCAATAACATGTGCATGTTTAAAGGATGCATAATGTACATTAAAAACATGCATACGTCCCCCTGTTTCTCGTATTGCCCGTGTTGCAGTGTATTAGTTTATCACTGAGAGTCGCTGCAATAAAACTCTCAATAATCTGTTTTTAACTATAGTAAATGTGTTTATATATGTTAGTCTGTGCCCAACTATCAATGATAGTCAAGAAAAAGATTCCCAATAAGGATGGAGCACCTAGCACCCTTCTGTCCACTTTTATATGCAGTCACCAACCTGTACATCTTGTGTTTGTTTTCCATGGTCATTTGTTGTCAAAATACATGTTGTATAGTGGATTTGTGCTTATTACATGTGTTTTGCTTTCCTTTTGCTGCAAGACTTCTATCGAGTTGGTAAGGGTTAATTTACAGCATGAATCTGAATCTGCAGCAACTCCAAATGTTTAAATGTCCCTGCTATTAATCACTGTGCCCATCTCTAATACAGCAAGTGACACTACACACGTTACAAAGATCTTACACTCACCAATGTTCTCATTTACATGCATCACAATGCGAATGAGCCCTGAGGTGCATCACCACTTTGATTGTTTGTGACTAAAGCCAATTTAATTTAGATAAGGGGCTGTGCAACACGCCTGATAAAACCCAAATTCAGTTAATTGGGGGGGGGGGGGGGGTGTTGATGAACTTTAGGATGAAGTGATGGGTGTGTTGCTCTTGGTAACTGCTGTATTATCAGTAATACAGACAGGCTTAGTAATCTTCCTGTTTCCTGTCCATCCCTAGAACGCCCTGCAGATTTTGTTTAAGCCATTTATCGTTCTTCTCCTGCTTGTTTCATCTTGAAGACTATTTTTAGTTGAAAAAAGTCTTGTCCTTTGCCATTTAGTCGCTTTGTCGTCCTTACATCTTGCTGTTTTAGTCTTTTTTTATTGTCTTATTCTGTGTGGGATTACATGACACACTCACACACGTGAGCTGGATCTTGCTGAAGATTGACATGTGCCTGTTTTTGTTGTGTAGCTCGTCGGAGTCTGCAGCAGCCATGACTCACAGCAGCACTGGGACCAGTTTAAAGAGACCTGACACTACAGAGTCCTTGAACTCCTCAATGTCCAATGGGACAAACGATGCAGGTAGGCTGACACTACAGAGTCCTTGACCTCTTCAATGTCCAGGTAGGCCTCACTTAATCCACCTATACCCTGCAGAAATGAACACAATAACACTGGCTTATACACATCGTATTGGTATTAATGTAACCATTTTGTGTTATTGTCCCATGGTGGGCGTTTAGTACTTTGCACAACCTCTTCTTTAATATGGCTTTCGTGCCACAGACCTTTGTCTTCGTTATCTGGCTTGTCTTATGTTTAAATATATATTTTTTTATTAAATAAGAGCCATCAATTCAAGACCATCGGTACAAAGTAGGGTAGAGGGACAGGATTATTAGTGTTTTGATAAATGTTATTTTATGTCATTGGAGGAGGATAGATGTTTATTTATACACTTGACACACAGTGTTTGAACATTAAGCCCGGGTTTATTGTGTGGTGTAAAGCGTTTTCTGTTGCTTTTTGATAAACGAAGGTTATCCTGTGTACTGTAGATCAGTTTGACACTCACGATGACCACGATGATGGAGAGGGGGAGTCAGTGGAGGAGCATAAAAGTGTCATCATGCATCTTCTGTCTCAGGTCCGGCTGGGAATGGACCTCACTAAGGTAAATGGTGTGTTTTCTTTAAGAGGGGGCGGGGCAGTGTTTGCTTGTTATAGAACCTAGAATATTAACTCATTGGTGACAGTGGACATGCTAGGCACTTCCTTGCTGACATTGGACATGAAGGGTTTGTAAGGCCTTGTAACCCTATAGTTGTTTTCTTTCAGGTTGTGCTTCCCACCTTTATTCTTGAAAGAAGGTCTCTCCTGGAAATGTATGCAGACTTCTTTGCACACCCAGATTTATTTGTAAGGTATGACCCCCCCCCCCCCCCCCCCCCCCTGCCCCATTAATGGAAAGTTCAAGGCAGACATGCCCTCTACAATAAGAGATTAAGTCATTAGGAAATCCTGTCTTTTTACAGCATTGGTGACCACAAAGATCCCAAAGACCGGATGGTGCAGGTGGTGAAATGGTACCTGTCTGCGTTCCACGCCGGCAGGAAAGGATCTGTCGCTAAGAAGCCGTACAACCCCATCCTGGGAGAGGTGTTCCAGTGTCACTGGGTTTTACCAGGGCTTGAAAATGAAGAAAACCCTGTGAGTCTTCAAGTTCAATCTTATACATTGTAGAATTATTAGACTGGTTCTGGAAATCTCTTATATAGACTGTACTAACCCACAGTAAGTCTGATCCCATGTGATGGCCAAGAAATGTTTCTGAAAGCTTAATACTGATATGTATGAGAAGATGCAAGGAACAACCCATGATTTATCAGAATTGTTTGTCATTTCTTGGTGGATGCGTTTGTCTAAAAAAAAAAAAACTGATTTATGTCGCTTGCATTTGTGCAGTCCCAGACAGTGGGCATGGTTAAACAAGTGCACCAATTTCTGTAGTGTCACTAGCACTGAATCATAAGCAATATAGAGTTACCGCCATAGGCCTTGTGGCACATAATGGTTAAAACGGTGATTAGCAGTTTGACACGTCATTGCTGTGTGTGAAGTGCCTCAAATGGTGTAAAAAAACTCCGTCCATCAAGCAAATGAACCACTTGATGTCTTTTTTTTTTTTTTTAATGAAAGACCGCTAAGCGCAGACAGATGAGAGCACGGACAGGCTGTTAGGGTATAAAAAGGAATGAATGAGAATTTCCATGTCACCATTTTTTTTTAGGAACCAGTTTCTGAAGGACCGATACCTTGGGCTTCCAAAAACAATGTGACGTTTGTGTCCGAGCAGGTCTCACACCATCCACCAAGTAAGAGGCTTTGTTTACTTTGGCTTCATTTAAGGTGGAAGGGCTTCAAGACCATGGGTTTCCTTAAGCTTTTATTGTCCATTTTCAAAATGTACCCATTCTTTTACCTGCCCCTCCTGGAACAGTGTGAGGGGGACAGCTCTTATATAGTGACAAAACGGAGAATAAAATATTGGGAAATTAGTTCTTAGCCAACCATATCAAATAGTGTCCTGATTTGAGGTTCATTGTTATATTTTTTGGAGCCTCAGGGTGAATATTTCGTTAACTGTTGCTATGCTCGTTTTAAATGCAGTGTGAATATTATATCAGTTATGTATTTTTATGTAAAACTATATTTTACTGTACAGACAGATAATGTGATCAACAGTACATTCTTGCACAATTATCGCTCCTGTACAGCAAGGCATGCTGGGAAACAGCCTTGCAGGCTTGGTTCCCCACACAGTCCTCTGTAGTAAAACCCCTGCAGTGTCATTCAGGAAACCCCTTGCATAAATACTGTGACCGTGGAATAAAATGACAGTTGACTCCCAGACTATGTGTTGTCTAGTCCTTTTGGAAGAGGGATTACTATTACGCTGCATGTGTTTTACCTGCTCTTCCTGACTACCAGCGGAGATACTGTGGAGTATACTGCTACTTTGTTCCAGTTTCTGCTGATTTATTTATAGGCTACTTTATCTTACTCTGTGATGTGTCTGCTGAGTTCTCCTGTCTCCATCTTGTCAACTTGAAATATTGCTTTACCTTTTCTGCAGACTCAGCTCTCAGCATTTCTGTTAAAACCCTTTCCTGATGGCTGGATCCAAGTCCAGGAAAGATTCATTATAAAATGTGCTTATTATGCAGTGTCACATTAGGAAATCTGTTCATTCCTGCATAGGAAATGATTTAAACATTTCATAAGGTAACAATAACCTTTCAGCAGGGACAGGTTTAATCCCTTATGTTTCACAAGGATCAGAAAATCTTCCCTTGGTGTTCAGCTTATGCTTCATCAATGGAGACGTTTTCAATGTTTCCATTTTCTTTTGTGCTTAAAACATTTCCCAGCATGCACTGGATTCTCTCCACCTGGTCAGCTGCTCGCTTCATATCCCTTTAAATCATTATAAGTCCTGATTGTAAGTGCTGAGGAAATCATAATATTGGTTTTTATTAGTGTCCTAAAAGCCTCGCAGAAAATGAATAATTAATATGCCTTTTCACGGCGTCCACTAATGTTTTACCATGTTTACTGGCTATTATCCCAAAAAGCTTCCTAAAGAGGACTGGCCAACCTGAGACCGCGTGGGTGTTCAATATACTCTGTGTTGTGACCTCCTGAATAGTTTCTGTGATCAAAAATCGTTGGTGGACATGTAAACAAATGACTACAGTTAGTATGCCTGGAAAGGGAGTTTTCATACTAAAC
This sequence comes from Pelodytes ibericus, assembly GCA_036172795.1. Lineage (NCBI taxonomy): Eukaryota > Metazoa > Chordata > Amphibia > Anura > Pelodytidae > Pelodytes > Pelodytes ibericus. The sequence goes on from CM069865.1 coordinate 16,420,695, forward strand.
ACTTTGACCGAACCTTCGAGATAGAGCTATGCCGATCCTATGGTTTTTGTAGATTCTTCCTTTGGCCTGATGAGAAGGCTCTGTGGCATTTGGTGGGGAAGACTTGCTTCTTGTTCATGACCAGCCAGTTTTGAGACCACGCATGTTTTGTTTCTGTTTTTGAAATGTTATGTTCCACAAAGTAACATTTTTATTTTTGGTTTTCTTCCATGAAGTTTCAGCCTTTTATGCCGAATGTTACAAGAAGAGGATCCAGTTCAATGCGCACATTTGGACGAAGTCTAAATTCCTGGGAATGTCCATAGGGGTCCATAATATTGGACAAGGTAATGGATTGGCCTGGTACCTGGTGCCTTCCACATGTAACATGCAGAATAGAGCCTTTACAATGAGAGGCAGCTATGGACTGAGTATTTCACACTGCCATGCTATATTGACCTAACAAGCTATAGGAACTTCAACGGATATTTTGTCCTTTGTTCCATTGATGAGAATATCTTCTATGCATATATGTGGAATTCCATTGTGGTAGATGGTCTTGGGACTTTTATGTTTAGAACATGTCCATAATTTAGGAGAAGACTGACTGGTTAGAGAATTATACCAGGATCCAGCTTTACATCCTTTTAAAGGGCAGCCACCCCCTCATCCCCAAACTAATGCACATTTCTAATAATCTGCATATCGCTGTATGCAAAAAGGGCATGCACAGTGTAACACGCGCTGACAAATGCACAATTAGTTTATGTCTTTAGTAGTGACCAGGCACTTTACATGTACAGTTCACACACACACTTTATCTTGCATTTGTTCCAGGTTGTGTCACTTGTCTGGACTATGATGAACACTACATCCTAACCTTCCCCAATGGATATGGGAGGTGAGTTGATCTATTTATAGGGACTCAGTTGTCAGCCTCAGCAATGCATACAAAGACATACAATGTGATGTATAAATTGTGTTGGCAAAATTGCATGCAAATCCATAAACTAGAAAGGAAGTTTTTTTAAATGCGTCTGTGGGGTCTTCTGCTGATGACATCATCTTGAAAGGTTCATTTGCATGTCAAGCCACAAGTGATGTCACAGACGCGTTTAAAACATTTTTCCTAATTTATGCATTTGCTTTCAATTCTGCAAAAAATAATTCATTTTTTATTCTCTACATTTTCAGTATGAGCAATGATGAGGTTTACAGTTACCACCCTGTATAATGTCAGCTCATTTTTATGTTGCTACGATTAGGAAGTGACCTGCAATTTGCAGAAGAGGGGCTCCTTTTGTTAAAACACCTCTAATTATTAGCCCGAGAATAACCAGTAAATTAAATAAAAATGGTGTAATATCTCTTAATCAGTACACAGAACAGTGCTTGTTCATGAACAGTGTGTTGAACACATGTCAAACTCAGCACTGACTTATCTATTCATCATTTAATCCTTTTATGATTTGAGTTTATGGCTTTGACACTTTTCTATATTTGACGACCGAATGCACAATAATAAGTACTTATTTTGGTTTCGCTTTTTAGATCCATCCTGACGGTGCCTTGGGTGGAACTTGGAGGCGAATGCAATATTAACTGCTCTAAAACCGGCTACAGTGCCATCATCACATTCCACACCAAACCTTTCTACGGTGGAAAGAAGCACAGAGTGACAGCCGAAATTTAGTGCGTCTTCTTCTTTTATCAGATGTAACACTCACAGCTCTTATGGAATCCCAAGTATAAGGGCGGGGCGTTCATGGGGTTGGCTGCATGCTATAGATGTAATATGGATGGGCTTAAATTAATGTTGTGTGGAATATTAAGTTAAAACCGGTAAACCATACATTGCTCTTCATTCTAAAATGATTACTCCAGCTGATTGGAATCTGTGCATTGATCTGGCATTCATTTTTTTCCCCCTTATTTCTTGCACAGTCCTCCGAACGACAAGAAATCCCTCTGTTCAGTTGAAGGAGAGTGGAATGGCGTCATGTATGCAAAATATGCAAATGGGGTAATTAACATGAATATACCTTTTTACAAATCATTGCTGCACCCAGACAAATGCCATTATGTGCCTTGTGTGTCCAACAAATTCTTTTAACGTAAATGTTCTGATTTTTATTAAATCTACATTTTTTTGTTCTGTCTTTTTGTCCTTTTCTACTGAAGATTTGTATTAATGTTGATCAATGTTTTGTTTGCAGGAAAATGTCGTTTTTATAGATACCAAGAAAATGCCTACAGTGAAGAAAAAGGTCAGAAAGTTGGAAGATCAGATGGAATATGAATCTCGAAGGTATCATTTGTAGTTTGACCGTGACTGACCTTGTACTTCCAGAGGCCAACAAGCGGAGTAGATATAACATATTCCTCACCGAATCCTGTATTACCACATGGGAAGGCGCTAACTATAGGAGCAGTAGGGGGTTTGTAGTTTTATAATGGCTGCATGGCTGTGTGAGGCCCAGGCCTCCTCTAAATTAATCAGTGCCACTGGGGTGTTGTATAATCTACTGCTTAATTACACAGACATCAAATGAGTACACTACATCCTTGCAATGTTTGTCCTTGAGGCCGCAGAGCCTATATTATATAAATAGAATATGCTGTATGGAGAATAAATCACATACACACAGAAAAAATATTAATATCAGACTTTTTTTCTGTGCTGTCTTTTCACAAGTGAATCCCAATTAAACAAGATGTCTACATTAAATTGTATTTTCACTTCCTAATATAATCCCTTTACTGCTGGTACTACAGGTTCCAAGCTATTAATTTAGATCTGCTTTGTTCTATTTATCCATCCTTAAACACCCCACCAAGAGGGCTATGTACTAAAAAAAAAAAGCAAATATATTTTATGTGCAAAACTATTTTTTCCTTTTGCAATGTACTAAACATATAACACTCAAATAGTAAACACCAGAAAACTGTGAATAAAAATGGGCATATATAAAAACAGGCAAGTTTGTAAATATTCTTCTACCTTTTTTGTTTGCGCTAAAATATGGCGTCATTTTTCCATGCAAAATTAGAATTTTTAAAAAAATTTTTATTCAACTTTTTTTATTATGATTTATATTTTAACATACAAAGATCATAAGAATTATTTTTCACAACATATTTGGAAACGTTTTTAGTGTGTCGAAAATATCGCAATATATTAGCACAACCGTAAAAATGCACACTGCATAAAAATAAAGCGAAGAGGCGCAAATTGGAGGAAAGAAGGGCAAAATGTTACAAATATTCACAAATTGCTCCTTGCTCATGTTTTATCTACTTTTTTTCCCCACGGTCATGTTTAGTACATGACCCCCTAAATCTGTTACCTATATGCAGCCAGATTTAAATCAGAACCATGATAAACAGATCACCCTCTGTTCAGCTATTTCTTGACACTACTGTTGTATTTTATTTTATTTTGATGCTTCACTGCTTTATCTTGAAGAAAAATGAATAGTTATTTAATGGTTCCCAGCCTGACTAGGATATGATTGCAGAAATACCAGTTTGTTCTGTGCTGCTTTGTTACCACACCAGTGCTAATTTGTCATTTTTATGGTGATCTCACCAGATTGTGGAAAGATGTGACGTGTAACTTGAAAATTCGAGATATTGATGCTGCAACAGAGGCAAAGCATAGTTTAGAAGAACGGCAGCGAGCAGAGGCCAGGGAGCGCAAAGAAAAGGAGACGCAGTGGGAAACCAGGGTAAGTCGAAGCATCCTCCAGACTGCGGCACCATAATCCTGGAACCCCAACATGATCCAAGTTATGTTCTGCCAATAAGCAAGTGCAGTGTTTATGGGAGTAATTAATTGTCAGCTCTTTTTCCCATGAAATCCATCCTTTGGGATCATTAAGGTTACATCTATCCCTAATTAACTCTAAGCATACTTTTAACTTTTTTTTTTTCATTATTTAAGAGGTTACTCAAGGAGTCCACTATTTTTGATTCGGTAACCATGGATTATTAAAGATAGTTTTTTCTAATTTTTGCAAATTCTTTCATTTCCCCTTCTCCACTAGATGTTTATTTGTTTCCACATTTCTCTATGTTTATATCCTGTATATTCAGTTTGCTTTCAAATGTAATACGTTGGATGGAAGAGGTAATTTCTCTCTGTTGGCAAGCATCTAAGTGTTTTTCTTAATATCTCCCCCTTTTGTTTGTCATGCAGCTATTCCATGAAGATGGAGAATGCTGGGTGTACGATGAGCCATTACTAAAGAGAGAGCCTTCCTTCAAGCATTAATCCGCCTGCAGGAAACCGTGCGGCAGATCATCTTATTAAACCTATATCTTTATTAATTCAATGCCAAGAAATGAAGGCGACTCCAGATGAGCATACTCCCTGTGGTGCTGAGAGCCCTCCCACTTACACTGCAGCGGTTCCTAACTCAGGGATACTGGACTTACTCTGTACAGATGGACAACTCAAGCAGGGCACCTTCCCTGAATTAACATAGTGCTCATGTCCAATACCACATGCTTTAATGACCCTGTTTATTCCCTTTGACATAATGAATTAACCCGAGCAAGTGTATACAATGCATCTTGGTTCCCATTATAGAGCAGCACAGGAATGCAGAGCCTTGCTCCTAATTCCATATTCTTACTCGTCTCTATTGATTGCAGGACTTAAAATTGCAATTGTATATCAAAAAAAACATTTTCAATCCTTGTGTACACAATATGGATCTGGAATTTTACTAGAGCATACAGAACCATTTCATTCTGGAAATTGTACATCTTCACACGCAATCTAACGTCTGACATTGCTTCATTCATGTTTATTTTTTCCCCAAATTGCTCCTGCATTTGTATTTATTTATTTCCTAATAAAGTTAGAGCAAATTATTTTATTAGATTTGCATTTATGATTAGCAATTAAATTTGATCTTCAGAAACGTCTGGTATGAGTTATTTGACTTGTGTAACGGTGCAGGCATTGTGCGAATCTTCTTCATTATCGCTCTGGAAGGAGTATAAATTTCAACTCATCCACCAGCTTTGGAACAGACATAGGGGCTGCCAACCTTACATGAGAGAGGATTTTGCCGAATTCTCACCTCTTTAATAAATTCCTGAACTTTGGCAGGAAGACTGCTCAATCACCAATGTTCTCTGGTGAAAGATGGAGATTGGGTGAATGTATTAAAGCTGTCAAAATGGGGTTCTGGATGACGTAAGGAAAATCTAAAATAAAAAAAAACCCAGTGTAATATGTTTATGAACTCGTGCAATATAAGATCCAAATAATACACAATGGGTCACATGATCCTTCCCAGGCTGATTTAATACAAGATAGTTGGCACAACCAATGGCTCCACAAACATAGTCCCAAATGCATTTTCTCCTGAGGAAGCTGGGATGGCCAAACCGTTGAAATGCTTTTTTATTTTTTTTATCTCTGGATTCATAGGCTATTTGGGACTTAGTGGACTCCATCATTGTTAGGGTGTCTACTGCTCACACTGTGTGAGCTATTTATATTAAAGCAGCCTGGGAAGGATCATGTTTTAGATTGCATATATATATATATATATATATATATAAAATATATTATATATAATATATATATGCGCAAATATAATATATTATATATATATATATATATATATATACACAATTACACTGGTTCATACGCATATTAAACGTGTATTTTTTCCATTGTATTAGCATGAGGGGTACTCTGAGATGTGTTTGTACATGTGGGTACAATCATATTTATTCATTGTGGTGTGTCACTTTTTTCACCCTTTTTTTGTAGTTTATTAAACCTTTGGTGAAACTGGACATACTATATATGTTCTCTGCAGTTGGTAAAACTGTACGTACTTAGTATGGCCTGTGTTAAAACGATGATCAATTATCACTTCCACTGCTCAAATGATATTGCTATAAAGTCAGTACATCCAGCAAAACGGAAATTTGCTGCTGGATTGCCATTCCAATATGGTGCTGCCCAGTTTTAGCCAATAACTTTGATCTCTGATCCTTTGGTGTTGATAGCCTACCTCTGGAGGTAGGCTGCAACAATACTAAACAAAAAAAAGCAAACAAAATGTAGCCTTAAATCTAGGGTTAAACTTAGGGCGATGGGGTCAAAAGGTCACTCACTGCAGGAGAAATTTATTAAGAAAAAAGCTACTTCCAGTTATTTCCCTATAACATGCAAATAAACTAACAGAAAAACATCCACACATTGGATATTTCTAAACTTAGGACAGTTAGAATCTATTTAGCAGGGATTTTTTATTTTATTTGTAAATGTGTAAAATATTCTTCATGTAAAAAAGTCTGGGTACCAAGGGGTTAAGACAAATACAGCCTGAAAGAAAAAAATGAGCCTAATAACAGCACACACATTTAGAAGTTGATTAAACTCATGTATACTGATTCATAATTGGTTTCCTTGCACAATCAAATTAAAATAAACCTGCTTTTTGCAGAGGATCCTACGAATGGGAAGACAGGACAGGGGCCTGTCAATTGGGGGTCCACATGCACCTATGGGAAGAGGCATGCAGGTCGGCAGATGTGACAGGTGCACACTGGGGAACAGTTGATAACATTTTTGAACTATGTAATTGTTTATTTTCTTTTAGCATTCTAGTTGTGCAAAAACGTGAGCGTGTAATAGACTTCATGATGAATGCAGCCTACTCCACAAAGTAATTTAAATCACAATGACCTATTACCAGTTTATCAGAGTCTTGATGGATGGTAGATGGAGAGTATTAAACTATCATTGAAGAATGGCAATCAGAATTTTAAAAAAAGCCATCACTGAGCTGCAGGACAGGGAACCTATACCATAAAACGTATATTTCAATATAGAGATGTTCTACTAAGCTGCAGTAAGCGTGCCTGCTGTCCCACAAGTGCCCTGATCCAGTGCAGTGTAAAACGATTCTCCCTTCATACCATATTCACACATTTATAAATAAATGTCTTGACCTCTCTGACTTAAATCACCTACCTTTTCCTTCATACATATTAAAATAAATGAAACATATTTAGGGTCTGACATTAAATATGAAACGCTTAATGTATGGTTGGTGTTTAGATACATGTATGCCATGTTTGGCTATAGCACACACACTATACAGATTGTATGTTTCACTATAGCATACACAGCTGTGTAAATATCTGTTAAATTCATTAGATTCACTGTGCATTAGGTTTGAATGCTGTAACCAAATATAATCTCAGAATAATATACTATTAGAAGTGATTAGATATGTACATGATATGGCAGAGTAAGTTAGGAGTGTTTATACTAGTTTTATTTCAAATCAAATGTTATTTCAATACATATGTATGTTGAGAAATACAAGAGAAATCAAATTCTTTATGGGCTTCTCTCATGTTTAGGGTTTTTTTTCTTAGAGGGCATACATATATTAAATTGTATTGTGTGATTAATTTAGAATTAATTAAAGGGTTGATGGGGCATGTCCTAGGGGTGCATTTTCCCTTTTAATGTATGATTTTACAATACCTGATCAGAGATTTCTGCCCTCACTACAAATAAAAACATAGGTATTAAGAAATAACCTCTGCCTTTCAAGGATTCACAGCGCCCTCCCTCATTGAACATGTCCTGTATGTGAAACCTTTCAATGCACATACAGCTAATATGACTGGATGACAATTTAAAGATTGATTGTCCCATGCACAATGCCAGCTCCAATGCATTGGCTAGATACATACACACCCACGAGAAAGGGTCATGCCTCAGGACTATCTATAGCTGGCCACCTTCACTGGGGTCAGAGGTGTACAGAACAGTTTTCACATGGGTAGAGGCAAACATTAATGTGGCAACTATGGTTTAATGGTGATATACTAATTGAACAACAGAAATCTACATTTTCCTTAATCCTAGATCATATATTGAATTTTTGGCAAAAGAAAAAAAAAATCTACATAAAAGGGCTAAACGATTCAGATTGTAGTCAGTAATATGGACCTTACAGAATAGAAGAAGAGAGGCATACAGACTATAAACCACTTATTGGAGGGAGATAAAGTAGTCCCACTTCAGATCCTACAAAATACATTTCATCTGAAGAGTCAAGAGGTTTTTACATATTTAAGACTATCGCACTATTTGCCCAGACAGGTTCCCTTATGCCACACAGAGCGGATAGATCGGTTACAGAGTTTAGTACATATTTATATATATATATATCGCACTATTTGCCCAGACAGGTTCCCTTATGCCACACAGAGCGGATAGATCGGTTACAGAGTTTAGTGAAAGAAGGCAATAATGTACAACCACAGGAGTAATTATTAAATGGGAGTCAGACCTAAATATAAATATCACAAGGGCAGAGTGGAACAGGATTTCAACACAAATTATTAAAACCGTGCACTGCCTGAATCCGAGAGAACTATTCTTCACAATTACTAACAGATGGTACATGGTCCTGCTCCAATTAGCCAAGATATACCCAGAACAAAGTAAGATATGCTGGAGGTGCAAACGCAATATAGGAGACCTGGTACATATCTTTAGGAAATAAACTGACTGATTATTGGAGAGTAATCTTTCAAAAAATAAACAAACAAACAAACAATCAATCTATGTAGACTTGGCCTAGAGGGAAACCCTGGAAGTGCTTTGCTACATCTATATCCATTGGGAATACCTAGAGAAGATAGACTGATCACCATATACTATTAACTGCAAAACAAATAATTACTAAAAACTGGAAATCAAAAATCCTACCAGTATGGGAAATGGTCAAGACCCAAGTGATTTACCAGTGTAAAATTGGAAGGGGGATTATGTCCCAATAAATCATATCAAACAAGAAGTATGGTAGATGGTCAGACAGGATAGAAAAACTGAACTCTGAAAGTTGAATGAAATCTTCTTTATGTGTATACTGTGTAAGATATGTATTATACCTACTTTAAGCTAAACGAGTTATTTTATGATACAGTATTTGTAGTATGTGGTAGTGGGATGCCCCCACTAATATTTGTACGTAAATGTTTTTTTCTGTAATGTTTTGCAATTAAAAAAAATATATATAAAATGCAACTTTGGACTCTTTAATAAGAGTTGGATGCAGAATATGCTGGTGGGGCCAGTAACAGGAGCAGAGGAAAAATGGTGAGAGACTAAAAGAAAGAATCACTCCACACAACAGGGAAACTCAAATCATTGTCTTTAATGATTTGCTTTAAAATGCTCTCCCCCCAGCCTTTTATTTAATGGTCACCATAAAATCCCCATCAATCAAACTGGTACTGAATTAAATTAGATCTGCCCGCGATATAGGAAAGGGGCAGCGGCAGTCAGTGTGTTAGGAAAAGATCATTGCCCAGCACATCTGTTAAAAACAAAATACCAGTAACAGGTTTTGTAACTGGATAGCGGAGAAATAACCAGCATGCAACTCTGACGCCACCAATGAACTACAGCTCCCAGGATGCAACAGCAGTAGTTATATAAATCACTGAGTGAATCACACCCTGCCAGCATTGTTAATGGCAGCTGTTGTGAAAAACAATCCCCATGAAGCTCGGCATTAGGAAACAGAGTCTACAACAGCTGCAGTGCACAATGCTGGTTGTCACATATTCTAGGCCTGCAATACCAGAAAAAAAATGTACGAGGGAATTGACAAGGGAATTTCAAAATGTAGCCAAGTTTACCTTTTTAAATTCCCTGCAACACCTTCTTTCATTAATAAAGCCTTCGTTGCAGAGCTGAAACAGTTGTAGGATGTTTTTATCCATAGCTGTAGAGCAGGGTAGGCAACCTGAGGCCCTCAGGCTGCTGATGAACTACATCTCCCATAATGCTCATGCAAATAAGAGGCTGGCAGAGGAGTATGGGAAAGTTAGTCCTGTAACATCTGGAGGGCAGCAGGTTGCTTCCCCCCTGTGGTAGAGCTACATGCTGGCTAGTCCGGTCTTAAAAAGCACCAAATGCATTTTAGCTGTCATTGGTACCGAAGCCTCTGTAACTCAGTCCTGAGAAAGTCTGTGTTTGAAAGTACATATTAAATAAAATTCACACGCCGTCGTATACCAAGCGAGCAGGGTAGGTTAGATTTTCGTATTTGCTGCTGTTAAATTCTAAATCCGATTTGGATTCTGTCCACACACGGCAAACCGCCAGACAAAGTGGAACGCCCCCACTGTGCTCGGGTTTGTTCCCTTTAAATCAAGGAAAGCGTTCTTTCAAATGCACCCAGAAAAAGCAAACTGGAAGAGGTCTACAAAAAAAGGAAAGAAAGCCAAGCACTGGTGGCGGGGCGGTCCGCGTGTCCTGCCCAATCATTTGATGATTTTGTGGAACGGGAACAGTGTCAGGGTGGAGGTGAATTGGCGGATGTCTGTGATTGGTGTGGTGTGCATCATCAGCGGGGATGGGGTAAGGAAATTCAGACAGCTAATGTTGCCATAGGAAGATTGGGGTTCACCGGCCTGAACGGGCGTCACAACATCTGGTTCTTTGTTACCAAATCCAACCACCTGGAAGAAAAGATAAATCAATGAAGATCAGTCTGCAGCCACGCAATGGGGGAAAAAAAAAAAAACAGTTTAATCCTTTAACATCTGTCTATCACCTGCCGGGAGGAAAGCCATTCCACACACCCCTTCCTCACATGTCCGCTCGCTTGTACAGCTCTGGCGTTTTATACAAAGACTTACAAAGCAATGTATTTAATCACCAGTTTGGCCAAGTGGAAGTCACTCTGGATGAACATATAGCAGACAAACAAATGATGTCACAATAACCGTGATTGGAGAAGAAGCCAAAGCTCACAGGGGAGAAGGGATCTGGATTTTGTGATTATTTCAGACAACAAAAGTAGGACAGTCCAGAGGCTTCTTGTGCATAAAAATCATGTCCAGAAAAGAATATACCACGGTGTCATTTTGAGAAATGCAGCATTAATGGCAGTATGCTTCAGCTCTTCCAATAGATGTATTCATTAAAGGGTCAGATATCGCACGCACACACACTTGAATTAAAAGATACTCTGCAGAGCCATTCACCAGAACCACTAGCTCGGCTTCTAATCTACAAGGTGAGCCCAGAGAGTTTGGATATATACGTACATGGACACTTAGCACCCTCCGGTCAGAGCCTCGGTGATCCTGGAACCACTTGTTCAGGTCTATCTTAGAAAACGTCTTCAGGGCATCAATCTGAAACAACATAGAACAAGGTCACATGCAAGCTAATGGGAGAAAGATTAGGAGCGCTATTAACAATGCACAAGAGACAAAAGGCAACAAAAACACAGACACCTGGAGGATGCTTCTACATAGTAAAATAAAGGTTGATCAGCCGGATCTCTTGGCCAGATTAGAATCATGCACAGGATCTCGTCCTAATAATGCATTGCACAATACGTATCACACAGTGACCGAGTATTTGGTTTTCTGTGTGAACCCAACTAGATCCTGTACATCCCACAGTCCCATAAAAACCCACGTGACAGGGGAATCAAGAATCCCAACATTTCCGGCTGCGTTGGAGAAATATATCCACATTCCCCCAGAACCAGCACGTTACGTCCCAGTATCGCCCTTTACCTCGTGTTCCAAACGGTCAAAAAGGTATTGCTGGGTCAGGACCTCGGTCCAGTTTCGGTCCACCTCCTCTCCAAGATGAGTATCCTCACATTCCTTCAACTTGATTAAGGCCTTGACCTGCCAAGAAACCACTGCTCATGAACAGACTGGAGGCCATCAGGTCCCAAGAGGCTACATTGCAGAATAATGTACGACAGCTAATGTGTTCGAACTGTACACGCCACTAGCCAAGTTGCTCTGAATTAATTTACTGAACGGAGGTGAACGAACAAGGCAACTGTAAAAAAAAATAGGCCATAATAGGCCAGCGCTGCTATTTGTGCCAGATGTTTGCAATTCCCTTGCCAGTTCACAGTTAAGTGAATAGATACTTGGTGTACAAAGTGTTTGATGAATTATTCAGTCTGCATGAGATCTTCAAGGTCAGAGCATTTATAATACCTTCTCATATCAAGTCCACACAATGATCCAATCCCCATCTCACCACCTCAACCCCCGACACATACAGATATGGCTGTCATTGATTACCTGGGTTTTAAAAGAGTCATCGGTCAGGTTGTTAATTTTGTCACCAAAGCAAGAAAGAAATTCTTCGATTTTGTTATCAACCACATCAGAGCTGTGAATTGTGACAGAAAGATCCATTTACACAGGAGAAATACACTGTATTCAAATCTTACACTGTATTAAAGTTCGCTATCCTTCGGTCTGGCAGAGAAAAGCAGAAACACATCAAAACACTAAAATCCAAAATAGATGTGAGCTAATTCTAATATATTGATTATTCATCTATTGCCTCCTCCATCATATTTATACTTCTTACTGTGCTACTCCTGCCGATTCAGCATCTCAGCCCTGGACCTAAAGTGTCTGTGTAATGCTGCCGTTACACTTACTGGCAGATCAATAAAGATAATGGGAGATGGATGTTCCAGAAACAGACTTGGTTTAAAGAGCTAAAAGTTCAGTTTATAAAGGGGATCCAAACTAGGATTATTATAATGACATAATATGATCGTCATTATAATAATGGATTTTACAAGGAAGCATACACACGGATATTCTCTTATTTTCCAGTCTGTTCTGGGACTGGGATCTATTACTCAACTTAATGGCATTTATTTCATGGGGCTTGGAAGGATGAACACTGACCAGTTTGTATAGGTGATGCTACCTCCATTTTTTGGGGGATGCTCTTCCATCTACACAATACCATTGGACTTCTAAATAGGAACTTAATGATTGAGAGAGGGCAGGGGTCATAGTGAAAAGGTCATGACAACCTACAGGTTTAAGAAAGCTACACTTACTTGAATTTCGTTGCTTGAGTTTCAACAGTGACCGAAAATCCTAAAATTCCAGAGGTATTTCTGCACATCGGGTACACGTGATACCTGTAGATTGAGGGGGAAAGTAGGGGGTAAATAACCTTTCAAATTAAAATCCCATATACCATGCTACAGAAATAGCACAATGCACTGCATTGGATTTTACTGCAAGCAATGATGCCTTTTTTTCCTCCATTAGATGGCAGTAATGAGTGACACAGTTCCTTACAACAGGATGCTTCATGACTAGAGTTGAGGGGACACCTGGATGTTCGGATTCGGCCGAACTTCGGAAAAAAGTCCAGGTTCGGGGTCGAACTTGACCCTGAACCCCATTGAAGTCAATGGGGACCCGAACTTTTGGCCACTAAAATGCCTCTAAAAAAGTCCTGGAAAGGGCTAGAGGGCTGCAAAATGAAGTAAAATGTGGGTGAGTGTCCCCATTCATACGAATAGGTCAATTGACCTATTCTTATGAATGGGGACTCTATTTCGGTTTATAGAATAGCAATAGCATTACATGTATTCCATAAACCGAAAGTCTATAAACCGAAAAACATTCTTTCGTTTTATAGAATACATGTAATGCTATTGCTATTCTATAAACCGAAAGTCTATAAACCAAATGTCGTTCGGTTTATAGACTTTCAGCTTATGGAATACATGTAATGCTATTGGCTATTCTATAAACCAAACTAGAGTCCCCATTCATAAGAAATTCTCTATTTTCGGTTTATAGAAAGCCAGTAGCATTACATACAATGTAATCGCCGAGCCCCGAACTCCAACCCGAACATACAGTGAAATGTCTGTGTTCGGGTCCGGGGTCCAAAAACCGTAAAGTTCGGTACGAACCCGAACAGTGCGGTTCGGGTTCGCTCAACGCTATTCATGACATCTTGTTAATACTGCGATTAGAGACTCTATGGTCAAATCGATGCTAGAATCACATTATCTCAAGTTATGTAATAGTCACAGCATTGATGGCTAATGTTTTTACTGATGGGCTATGTATTTGTTGGGACAGCCTCTATTAAAGGGGAAATAAGGAAATGTCCTATGTGATAATAATCAACTAATCTCTAACTTGATCTCTGATCACTTACCCCAGAGTTTGCTTAGTCCTCAAAAAATCAAAGCACGGTTCCTCCATGTGCATCTGAAAGAGAAAAATATATCCCTTTATTGAATGTTTACAAGGAGTGAGGAATTAGCTGCAGCTAGCAACCCCCCACAGCAGTGTAACTATCGGGGTACAAGGCACTAGAAGACAAATAGGTTCTTTCAGAATATGCTGTTGGATGTCCAACATAACTTACAGCCAATGATCAATTAAAGCAGTGAGAAGCAGATAAAAACTGGCAGATAGTGATTATAGTGATCCACATGCTTATCAATGAATCCGTCCTAATGTCGAGACTCTCAGGCTGCCCGATAGTATTACTGCAACACTGCCAAACTCAACTCAAATCACAACTTTGAAGTAATTTGATAGAATTCTAATCCACATGAATTCCACTATAGGAAGTGACACGTATTACCTTAAACGAAACATAGAATGTGTCGGCAGATAAGAACCATTCGGTCCATCTAGTCTGCCCAATTTTATAAATACTTTTATTAGTCCCCCGTTCCCGGTCTTATAGCTAGGATAGCCTTGTGTCTATCCCACGCAGGCTTAAAATCCTTCACTGTGTTTTCCTCTACCACTTCTGCTGGAAGGCGATTCCATGCATCAAATGACACTTACCACTAGCAACTCCATCAGGGTGTAATCTCGCAAATTCTTTGCTCCAGACTGCAGGAAAAAACATCACAATGAACCTATTAATGATCTGAACCAATGTCTCCGGGAAAATAATTTATACAGGTACCATGTTAAAAGGTATATGATGGGGGAGGAGGGGTTGTATTATTATAGAATACAAGAGGAAAGTGAAAAGGCGGGGTGAGGGTCATGTTAAATAATTTGGGGAGTGCTGCAGAGGGCATTGCATAGTAGATGTGTAGGGTGGGATATACATGCAGGTCATTGCTTTGCAGCTCGGTATTCATGGGTAATCATACATTGGTAACCCTGGGGTTATACCTGGTAATACACTGTGACCTCAGAATTGGCGTCTTCCTTGTTCAGAGATTGTACTTTGCACAGGAAGTGATTGCTTGGTATCTCCACCACCTGGAACTGCACCGGCACCGGGCTTTCCAACGGCTGGAACCGCAGCTTCCTAGAGAGGGTCAATGAATGTGTAAACTAATCTCATCCAAAAACCCATAGTGTGCTTCCTCTACTTCTGGGACCCCGAGGAGACAAGTGCACAACACAATCCCCCTATTACCACAATCTAAGTATGTGCTGGTAAAACTGGCCAGGAAATGTATAGGTTTAAATAAGAAAGTATCCTGAAAACTGTGCACAGCCTCATCTTTGGGCAAATGTTCACTGAGCATCGTGATAAACCTGAGCCGCGCGATATGCAGCAGACACTGCTTTAAATCGCTACATCCCCGTAGTCTCCAAAGCAGTCATTACACAGACTTTAAACACTCACCTTATGACATAATGGAGGAATTTGCCAGACTTCTAAATTGGGAAAGAAGAAGAGGAACGTTAAAGAATAGCAGCAGTGATTTTGTAGAGGTTTCTATTTTGAAAATAAGAGACTGATTATTACTTATTGTGAATTAGGAAGTGTCAGATTTAACTGTTTAAGTTTCACCTCTTAATAACTAAAACTGCATGGCGAACACTGTACATGTGTATAAAAGGCAATTCTGGGTTAAGTTCAATAAGGGGAACAATCATGGCCTTAGGTGTTCCGGACACCATAAGAAAAAAATACAGAGCCCCCGGCTTGTGCCCGCCCACACATCAGACTTGCCAGAGCCCACGGCTTGCGCCCGCCCACACGCCAGAGCCCTCGGCTTGCTCCTGCCCAAACAGGTTTGCCAGAGCCCCCGGCTTGCGCCCGGACGCACACCGAGCTTGACAGAGCCCCCGCCCATACACCAGGTTTGCCAGAGCCCCTGGCATGCGCCCTCCCACACATCAGGTTTGCCAGAGACCCCGGCTTGTGCCCGCCCACACACCAGGCTTGCCAGAGCCCCTGGCTTGCACCCGCCCACACACCAGGTTTGCCAGAGCCCCCAGCTTGCGCCCACTCACCGGGCTTGCCAGAGCCCCCAGCTTGCGCCCGCCCACCAGGCTTGCCAGAGCCCCCATCTTGTGCCCGCACACCAAGCTTGCCAGACCCCCCAGCTTGTGCCCGCACACACACACGTTTGCCAGAGCTCCCAGCTTGCACCCGCACACCAGGCTTGCCAGAGCCCCCGGCTCCTGGAGTGCAGCCTTGCGTTCTGTTACGGTTACCGAATTCCCCATGGTTTTGAGTGGCTTGCTCATACACATAGATTTAAAAAAAAAAAAAATGTCATTATATAAAATCACCAGCTTCACAACAAATTCCCAACATCACAGTCGGCATGACGAGCCACGAACACACCTTGCTGGTGAAATTCCCCTGCACCAAGCCCTCAACATACAGCCGAGACTTAAACTGCTGGACAAAGGAGAGGAGCTTGTCCAAGGTCTGGCCCTGGAGCAGAGACTGGTATTTTTCCATCAAAGACCATCGGTTATGTTCCAGAATCAAAAGTCGCACGTCCCTAAAAAGGAGATTAGAAAATGAAAAGTGAAAAAACATTGGAAATTAATGATTCACGGATAACCATTTCTCTTCCACAGCAGGGCACACACTGGGCACACGCAGGGCACGTGCTGCGCACACACAGGGCTACAGTACTCACTTTCCCAGCTTTCCGGGGTTGATGAGGTGGTTGAAGTAGTTTTTTTTCAGCTGCTCTGCAATCATCTCGTACACATCTGGAGAAGTACTGAAGTCTGCCAGGTGGTCAATAATCAACTCGAACAGAAGCTACACAAAATAACATCAAACTGTATTAAAATAAACGTATTCTACACACTTGAGCTATTCCAGAAACGCACCCCACACACACACACACCCACACCAACAGGAAGTAAACATCACCAGCAGTCCGCCATCTTAAAACCAACTCCATGGCATGTAAGGAAGCCAGGCAGAAGATAAATCACAGTACAGGAAAGCAGGGGAGCCAGCTGGATGAAATCCCTTACGCATTTCACACTCCGTAAGAATGCTAACGCCTACGCAGTTTTACACACACAGAAAGCATTTATTTATCGGTGTCAGGTGAAATAGCCAAGAAGAGAAAATTTAAATATAAAGAACAGGTAATGAAAACAAAAATAAAACTACTGAAAAGGGATATTTAACCCAAAAGTACAAAACCATAATAAATATGTAATTAAGCAATACTTTTATATATTTATATTTTTTTACACTCACAGGAAGTTTGTGGTTGAAGCCTTTTATTTTGATGACCAAACCATGCTCTCCGGGAACGAGTTTATATTCCAGCTGTGCTACGTCCGCCTCATACGCCGGTTCAGCCAATGTGTGAGCCAGGATATTGACAAAGATTTCAAACAGAACCAGACTAGAAAGACGATTGAAAAAATAATATTAAAATTAGGAAGACACTGTCCATGCGTAGAACCAAAGCAAACTACACAGATGTTTTTATTGCCCTGTTAGGGACATGACTCAAGTTACAGTCTTGATGTAATTAAATGACTGGCAGAATTAATCATCTTCACTAACGAATACACAGCTTTCTTCAAGCCAGCTTTTCAATCGTGAAACACACTGCACTTGATCAAAACAACTGTAGGCGAAATCCTAACTTCTGACTACATCACATGAAGACAAAATACTTTAATGAAATAAGACAGTCAAAATACCTTATTGCTCCGTAAATGGCTCCATCAGGGGGCGGACATGTTGTTTACAATCTTGGATCAGATGAAAGAAGATCTGACAATATTCTAAACATGTCCGCCCCCTGATGGAGCCATACAGAGCAAAAAAAAAAGGCAGCAATAAAAGTCTCTATTCGTATTCTTCCATTAAAGCATTTCTACAATCTTTCAATTATACATTAGATCATTTTTGCATGTTTTGCTGTGTGCAAATTGTGCAACAAATTCGGAGCAGACTATACGACCTCACACACAGCCAGTACTTACTTTTCAGGTGACTGCTGTATTATAGGGGAGATCAGATGGAACCGCATATATGCTGTAAGGAAACAGATCATACAAAACAAATAACTACACGTGTTTTCTAAGTTTCCCTGTTCCTTATCAATTCGCAAAGACAGCACGGTGTGCGCTTACCTTTGGGAATCTTGAACTTGTTGTCTTTCTTGTACCATAAGCATCCTTTCTCGATATCCAGTATCTTCTCTGGGTACTCGGTGTCTTCGCAGTCTGGGGTCTTCAGAGTAAAGTCGGTGGCTGTGTGAGAGACGATGGGTTTTAGCTCACTGATTGCACTGCTCAATACACCAGGGTTAAATGGGACTTTATAGGCTGCCTGGCTATTGAATGCTACAAAATGTTTAACAGATGCTGGTGAAGCACCATTAAGGCATTAAAAAAACTAAATTCAATTTATGCTTGTAACATTTGACATAACTCATCAATATTTCATCTTTTAAATTTATTTTGCAATAAATATCTTTTAAAAACTCCCCGTTTATCTTGGAATTTCTCTTCTATTTCAATACATGGACATTCCCCATTATCTCATTGGAGCCATTGGGCTCCTGAACAGATGCAGAGAGCTGTCCAAAGAGCATGTGAGCAATTTAACCACGCCCCATTCCCCACAATTCAGAGAATATATTTGCATAATTGGCCATGATTTAATATAGTCTGGAATGTTGTTTGTTTTTTTTGTTTTTTTTGAAGGGGTTTTTAATGGTTCCTCCAGACTATGATCATAAAGCCGGCTCTAGTTTGCACAGTTTATTCTGGGATTATGTGGAGGA
This sequence comes from Pelodytes ibericus, assembly GCA_036172795.1. Taxonomy (NCBI): domain Eukaryota; kingdom Metazoa; phylum Chordata; class Amphibia; order Anura; family Pelodytidae; genus Pelodytes; species Pelodytes ibericus. Next base: position 16,439,528 of record CM069865.1, read on the forward strand.
AGATTAAGCTACAAACACAACATTCTCCAAATTCTGTCTGTTATTGCCTGGTTTTTGCAGTTCACTTGTCATTTCACTGTTTGGTGAATGAACCCAGGTGAGTGGAGGTCACTTACCAATGAACTTGTTTTCAGCTGGGAGATGAAGGTCTGCGTTTAAAGAGAAGTCTGTGGCCCAGAGCTCTTTCCACTTTGCACCAATATCTGTGGAAAAGTCATATTTATACGATGGGCGGTAGTTTGTAGGACACAGCCTAGGGATTCTTGTACATGTACTCCTCTGAAAGCAGTGATAGCCAACCTTGGCACTTCAGGAGCTACATACCTCATGATGGACTAAGCATTATGTGGTATGTAGTGCCAGGGCTAGTCATCACAGTCTTGAAGGGTTCTAACCTACCTTCTGTGCTGTATTGGGTACCGAACCACTTCTCTTTCAAGTCACATTTTCCTTCGTTGGAGGGAGATAGCAGTAGTAAGTTTGCCTTCTGTGGTGTGAGGGTGTCCAGAGCCTCGGAGATTATCTGGAGGGAAAGAGAGACAACTCGTTTTTTCATGTTTAGTTCAAAATTCCAATTTATTTAGTACATACACTGCCATATCAGCCATAAAATTATGACCCCCTGCCTTATATTGTGTGGGTCGCATTTTGAATCCAAAAAAGCCCTGGCCCGTCGAGGCATGGACTTCACTAGACCTCTGAAGGTGTGATGTGGTATCTGGAACCAAGTTCCACATTAGCAGCAGATCCTTTAAGTCCTGTAAGTTGTGAGGTGGGACCTCCATGGATCAGACTTGTTTGTCCAGCACATCCCACAGATGCTCGATTGGATTGAGATATGGGGAATTTGGAGGCCAAGTCAACACCTTTCCCTTTCTGTTGTGTTCCTCAAACCATTCCTGAACCATTTTTGCTTTGTGGCAGGGCACATTATCCTGCTGAAAAAGGCCAATGCCATCAGGGAATACATGGTCTGTAACAATGCTTAGGTAGGTGGTACGTGTCAAAGTAACATCCACATGATTGGTAGGACCCAATGTTTCCCAGCAGAACATTGTCCAAAGCATCGCACAGCCTCTGCCTGCTTGTGGTCATAATGTTATGGCTGACAAAAAAAAAAAATATATGTATAAATTGGAAAGAAGGAGACTCACCTCAGGGCTGTAATCAAAGAGTAGCTGGTCTCCAGTTAGAAAGTCTTCCTTGGGGAATAGCTGCATGTTTTCACAGATATTTTCCACATACTCGATAGGGTCAGTCTAAGGGGTGAAGGCAAAAAGTCTCTATCACAAGCTTAAACCAGGGATCTGGAAATTAGATCCACGTTTAATAAAAGATACAAAAAAACCCCCCCAACAACAACCAAAAGAACATAAATAGCACAGGTTTCATCAGCATCAGATACACACATTCCCCAGACCCGCACAGCCTGGTACAGTCTGGACACCGTAAGAAGGTTACCTGTTCCTGATAGTAAAACTCGTTGGCTTCAATCTTCTGGATTTCCCGGAAGATCCTGAAATGAAGAGATTCACACGTAAGAAACATGAATACGAGGCAGATTTCAAAACAAACAGTGAGATTTGGAAGGAAAATCTGACCTTTCTTGCGGTCCCTGCTGCTGCATCATTTTTAAATACTGGAAAACGATATGAGTGACCTACAGAGAAAGCAATGTAAACGGGATGCTGGTCATTTCCAAAAAACATTACAACAAGTCTCTTATTCTGTAAGGAAGAGATGACATCTTGACACCCGCCCACAAGGCCACGATGTCTTTACACCAGCCCACGGCGTCATTCCACCCGCCCACGGCATCATTCCACCCGCCCACAATGTCTTTACACCAGCCCACGGCGTCATTCCACCCGGCCACGGCGTCATTCCACCCGCCCACAAGGCCACGATGTCTTTACACCAGCCCACGGCGTCATTCCACCCGCCCACAAGGCCACGATGTCTTTACACCAGCCCACGGCGTCATTCCACCCGCCCACGGCATCATTCCACCCGCCCACAAGGCCACGATGTCTTTACACCAGCCCACGGCGTCATTCCACCCGCCCACGGCATCATTCCACCCGCCCACGGCGTCATTCCACCCGGCCACGGCGTCATTCCACCCGGCCACGGCATCATTCCACCCGCCCACAAGGCCACGGCGTCATTCCATCCGCCACCCACAGGGCCATGATGTCATTACACCCACACACAAACCTCATAGAAATGTTCATATCCTGCATCAGTGAGAGTTATGGAAATGCTGAACACGGAGTAGGTTGTGTTCTGTTCAAAGCCCGTCTCACTGTTACCCCCAAAGAGAGCCAACGCCCAACACCTGGATAGAGCAAATGCAGAGGATGAGGCCAAGGATCACATCACTATGTTACATAGCAGTTTAGGTTGGGGGAAAAAAAAAAAAGACTTGCGTCCATCAAGCTAAAGCCCTGTTTACTACCGTTGATCCAAACAAAAGCAAACCCCCCATCAGATTTATCTTTTGCTCCACAAGCACTAATTAATATTAATGTATGTGCTAACATATACAGCTACAGACGCCCAGAGAGGCCATGTATATTTAATATTACTCTGCCCTGTGTTCCTGAGAAATCAGTCAGAAATGTATTAAACATACATGTCCTCTCTGGGATCTTGTACATAGCCCTCTATATGTTCTGCTGTATTAAAACAGTATCCAAGTTACATAACATTTCCTGTAACTGCCCCATAGACTGACAGAATAACATGCTCTGATCAAAACACGTGACCCAGGACCTTCACACAGTGTTTCACCCCAAATGCTTTCTGGTCCCCCCGAAACCTGCCAGGTTTCAAAGCCTCTGGGTCAAACCATTCTCCTGTATGCGGGGAAACAGTGTTTAGCTCAATATACACAGCAACATGTTCTCTATCCATGATTGCCCAAGGCCCCCCCACCCAGTCCCCATCTATTCACATAATGACACAATACTATTCCACCAACACTTACTTCTTGCGCAGAAGGGAGAGAATACTGCCTTTACCCTCGTGTCCGATTAACCATGAAATGTAATGAAGAGGTTTCACCCTAAAAAGAACAAACAGGATGTACATTACATTCATTTCTATGGTTCACTGTAATACTGGAACATCCCCCTGTAACTGCATGGCGAAGATAGAACATCTGAAAGGTTCCATTTGGGTTAGAAGGGGAGAGATACTAAACCAGAGTCTGAATTGTGTGCAGGTTGTGAAAAAAAATCACAGGAGTCAGCCTATCCAGAAGATCATGAACAGTCAGGAAAGAGACAGTCATGGTTACAGTAGATACTCACTTGTAAAACCTCTCCTGGGGAGGGAGGGCCCAGGTTATGGTCAAAGCATGCACCTTCTTGATTGGGACAACTGTAAAGAGATGGAGACGATACAGGTCACATGTTTAAAGGATTAACACAAAGGGGGAAGAAAATAGCATTCACACCATTTAAAAGAACTTGGTTATCACCCTGATAGAAAAGAAGAAAAAAAAACACCACAATAAATCACACTAGGAGAGAACATTTTCACATTTTGGTTTTATCAACTTTTTTTCCACATACATGAAAATTGATTCTTCTTATAGTCATAAAAAAGGAAACAATCATTTGGCTTTGACTAAGGAATGGGAACAGTCTCACGGTGCAGCAAAGCAAGGCTTTTTTATTTCTGGGTCTCTAGAATGAATGGGACATATTGGAGACACACACAATTTGGGCTATAATTAGAAGATGCACTGGATTAGCTAGAGTAGAGCTTACCAAAAGGAAAAGAAAACAAAATCCTTTATCCAGCTCTGGACCAAATTTATAAATTCCCTTGAGGATGGGGGTCAAGACGCTAATTTTTGACATTTTCCGTAAGACTGACTGCACCGAATTAATCCAAAATAATTCCCTAGTCTCTCAACTTCCACTGATGGAGACAAATATCCAGAGGTCAGGGGCGGCTGTGTTGTGACTTATTAAGATAAGGGGAGGACGTAGAGCACAGTTTTACTTTTAGTTTATTCGTAACCTTACTTGGAATTATTTGAAGGATAGCCAAAATGTATTGCATTCCACAAGTATGTGTTTAGACAATTATCAGGTATCATAAAAAACACATTATCTGCATTTTCGACAATGAAAGAAGATACACTGAATGAAGGAATGTTTCCTACCTCTGTACAGAGAGTTAAATCCAGGAGTATTGAAAGGTTCGCTGAGATGGCTGAAGTCAGGTTTTTGCAAACAACTGCAAGAAAACCATACATAGAAAACACTGTTAATGTGGAGATTCAGATCACGTGAAGTAGTATGCAGTAGCATGGATGACCATACTGGATTACACTAATGATATAGTATTGCCACTTAGGATATATTCTGACCAATACATGTTCAGGGCTGAAAGTTTCCTTCAAAGGAACAAGTAAAAAAATATAGCAGAAGGGCTCATTAAAAAATGGTTTTAATATGCACAACATTAAGCAGAGATTAAACCTTATAAAAAAAAAAAAAAAACCCAACTGTATAAATCAGGCAGAAGGTCACTTCTGCTTCTTCAGAATTTCAAAATTAGTTCATAGACTTTGCAACGAGCGACGAGGGGGCAGCCTTTTCACAGAGCTGTGCTCCGTGGCACTGGAGAAAGCTGGTCAAGTTCAATCATTGGTTAATAGCCGTAGCTCATCCCCTCCATTCTCTAGGTGTGTGTGTGTTTAGCAGGTCACATGCCAGCACACCACTCATTGCTGGTATTATAATAACAAAATTGCTTTTCAAGAAGTGGTTCACAGGAGCATTCCTTTAAAAAAAACCTTTCAATCAGACAGAAGCCTACTTCTGTCTGATTTTAAAAAAGAAAAACAAAAAAAGAGAAAAAACAAAAGTAAATACTTCTGTCTGACTGGAAGCTGTTGAGGAGGGGTTTAGTCTCTCTGTACGTTGACTATTAACAGTTCTGATGTTATTTTTTTTTTCTGCTAGCTGCTGATTCCAAGTGATTTTACACTGCCGATAATCTCACACTATCACACATAAAACAGAAGCTGATCTCTTGTGGGATAAACTTACTTATTTGGAATCTTGCAGAAGATCTCCTTGACCCATTCCTCCAGAGTGTCCAGACTTTCTGCACAGAGGGGAAGAATCTGGGTCAGTAACAGTAATAAACCAGCCTGTGCTTGTTAAACACATTACAGTGCAGCTACTCACCTCTAGACTGGACAGCAAGGGTCATGTAATGAGCTGAATAGTAGGAGTTGTAGAACTCCCTCAGTCTGGCATGGGTATCGATGTTCTGCTCCTTGGGGTCGTGCTTCAGAGTTTGGGCATTTCCTAGGAGAGTAAAATGGCAGAGAATCAAAAACCTTCCCACTTACTATATTACTAGACTATTAACATACAAAGGCCGCTACAAAAATGGAAATTAATGCAGTTAACCCGAAATGTTTCAATAGAAAACGAAAAGGTAGCCGTGCAATGCTAAATAGTGGTTAAAAATAAATTTAAAACAAAATTTGATATAAAGAAAAAAATGTGTTTTTGGTGGAGCAACTTAGTATTTACACAGTACTGTTCAACACCCTACATATATTAGGAGAGTGCTCACAGATTTAATAGAAAATTGGAAAAACAAACAAGAAAAAAAAAAAACACCTATTTAGAATGAGCACTAAAGATTATAAATTTATAATACCAAAAGAGTGCATAAAAAAGTCCTTGCTGTGTGAATATTGTACATCCAAAACTACTATTTACTATTGCATGGCTTGTTACTGTATTGTCACATCTGAATGTACAAACTAACAACACATTGGCATGGCACATCCAAGACATTGCAGACCTTCTAAGCCATACTACATCCTCACAGATACTCACCCCAAAAAAACTTGCGCATGGGGTGTCCGGGCTTTGCCAGGCTTCCAAACAGCATCTCCTTGCGATTGGAGTCTGATGGCCGGGCAAGCTGGTACTCTGAAACGTGACAAGCGGACGATTACACAATGTGGAAAAACCATCAAGAAATCAGAAAATCCAGATATAATGAAACCAGAGTCATTCTTACCACTGTCCACAGCTTCCACTTCTCTGTCAATTGCATCACTGACCATCAGCGGAGAGATGAAGAACTGTGCCCACCTACAGAGAGCAGCAGAATGGTTACTTCAGATGTGACACAACAAGGAAAGTACACACATGTATAGCTGAAATCCAACAATGCATTGTGCTAGAATACCCATAATAAAAGAAGATTTGGCCCTAGAACTTTCCTCTTGCACAGTCTGTAGGACTTAGGTTGCAAGCTGCACACACTCACTACCATATTGAGCCCCATTCTCTAGAAAACATGACATTCTACTAAGGCAGCAGCTGGTGGTTGGGTTTCTGTGGGGGTCATGTATAAAACATGTTGCGCCATCATTCTAGTCTACTCCTATGTATAAAAAGCCACTGTGCGCCAGTTGCACCAAAATAACAAAAAAACTTATCTAAATTATAGTTCAACAATTTTGTTGCAGACAATGTATAAATTTAAAAAATAAATATATATATATATATTAAAATTGTGCCTATTTGAGATCACTTGGACTACAATTCTCCATCTGTCCTAATCTGGCATATTGAGATTAAAAAGATGTTTTCTTCTGTGTAAAAGACATTGTGAAAGTTGTATACAGGCGCAACAGCTTAAGGATTCAGGATTAAACATAAACACAGCGTTATTATTTATAAATAAACAGATTTTCATTAATAAATGGCTTCCCCTGGATCTTTATCCCACAACCATGTGAGGAGCAGTTACATCCTGAGCGATCTGTCTGCCAGATTCAAAATGGCACAGGTAATCCTTGTGATCCACCAACATCCAGTTCACTTCTGGATATTCCCAGGAAAGATGCTCACATCTATTAGATAATATTGCCAGGAATAATAATATCCAGGTGCCGAGATGCTGAATGTGTGCATGGCTGGTAGATACAGAGGATGTGATGTGTACCTGTCCAAGGCCTCTTTAAAATGCTTCCTTTGCACATCAAACTGGAAGATGGTGCGCTCACAGTCTGTCGAGGCGTTGTCACTGCCGCCATGTTTCTTGAGGAACGCATCGAAGCCGTTCTCATCTGGGTATTTCTCACTTCCCATAAAAACCACTGTAAGAGGGAGACAAGCACTCAGTGCTGGGGGCCAATAATGTGGGATCCAGTGTCTGAGATGCGCAAACTGATTAAAGGGTCTACACAGTAACGAGAGAAATGCAGGGAACTGAGATGGGATTCCAAACTTAAGGCCAAAGTAGCCAAGCTGGAAATATTCTCCCATTCAGCTGCATTGGAGATTTTTTCCAATACTAGTTCAGTTAAGAGTTTGAAATTCCTATGAAAATTCCCTGTAATTCTCTCTCCAAGTGATGGATACGTTGCAGCTGGCTAAATGACTGCCCCCCTACAATCTTACACCCCCCCAAAACTACTCATTTACTAGCCTCATGGATAGCAACTGTATAGAGGATATGTCTGTGGAATCAGGATGAAAGGCACAATGCAACTGAAAGAAAGAAAAAGTTGCAAGGCCCCGCCTTTTTTTTGGGGGGGGGGGGGGGGGTGAATTGGGGGATGAGGGAGGCCAAGGATTCAATGGATCATTCCCTTACTGTGTTCCAAAAAGTGTGCCAATCCTGGCAGATCCTCAGGGTCACTGAAGCTTCCAATCCCAACACAGAGGGCAGCTGCAGACTGGAGAAAGGTAGAGACACACACAGGGCCGGTCATTCAGGAGCCAGACATACTGTACAAGCATTATTTATACAAGCACTATACAAGCATTTACAGTGCATTTTATCAATTATGTTCATCTTTAATATAAATAGAAAGTAGTTTGTTTAGAGAGTACTGATAGTGTGATGCTTTTGAAATTTGCATTTTTACTAAATGTTAAGTCACAAAACCAACATGAAATAATATGAGTGATGAAACATGTGTGAGTCAAAACATGCATGCTTCTTAGTGTGTCCCTCCCCCCCCTTTCCATATTTTTGTTTATTTGACCCATACCAATTGTTCTGTGCAGTTCTTGGCGTTTCTGGGGAACATACTGTCAGTCTCCTCGTCTGCAATATCGTCATCCCCGGTGTCTTCATCCTCCTCCTCGCTCTCTTCCTCAGAGTCCCACTCCATATCCTCCTCATCCTCCTCTTCATCCTCCTCCTCCTCCTCATCAGACGAATGTGAGTGGCTCTGACTGGCAGATGTCAGATCAGCGATAAGAAGAACTCTCAGACCATTCTCCAGCTGGATAAACCTGGATTGGAGGAAGAGATTCCCGAAAACAGGCAATGAATGAAACAGATACATAATAAACCAGGTCCATGAGATGGAAGGAAAACTGGGAGACAGGGAATTAGTGTTATTGGACATGTGATACAAGGTAGTAACAGGAAGATATTCAGCAATGCAGTATAGAGTATCACATCATTACAGTCAAGTGGGGCAAGTTCACAAAGTGTTTTACTTGAGCCTTAAAGATCGAGAAACCTCCCGACATGACGTGTGACGTCAGCTTTGAGCACCGGCTACATTTTCCCCTGATAGGTAGGATCCCACTACAAGTTCCTGCAAGACGCGATGAGTTAGGTGGGACGTTCTATGCCATCATAGCGTCTTTTAGGACCACTTAAATTAGGACGGCGTATTGGCAAATGACGTGCTAGTTTTAGGTATCAGACCAAATCACATACACACAATCAGCCAAATGTCGTCCCGTTGAGCCCCAGGATGTATGTCACATGACACCCGGTGCTCAGAATCTAAAGCATTTTGTGCGAGGGGTCGGAGCAGGCAGTCTGTGCAGCCGGCACGCACTTTGCCCCCTTGTGCTGTGCGGGGCGCCATGTTGATGTCAATACCTGGTCACCATGGTAACTGGAATTTTTGGAGCCTTGAGATAAGGAGTATTTTAAAGTGGAACGTTCAACATGTTAACAATGCAGGTTTAAGATGTAGTTTAATACATACCATATGCTAGCAAAATCCCCCCAGCAAAATTATAGCTTAACCCCTTAGTAACATGACTTTTTGGTCATGTCATACCCTTAGAGACATGGACTGTTTTAAAGGGACTGTAAATTTTTTTTCACTTGTACTTCTAACGTAGAAGCACAAGGGAAATGTAAGTTGCTAATGTGAGGATGAACTGGAATGTACTTTTGAGAGTACACGACAGTTTATCCTCTGACCAACAGCTGCCATGGTTCCATAGGAAGGATCCTCGCATTCGGCAGTCAGAGCGGGGCAAGCCCCCGCTCTGATTGGCTGTGTGCGTGCTGAAGTTTGTCAGCACACCACACCAACAACCGGGAACTGCTGTGTCTCGCATGTGAGACACAGCAGATAGTAAACATGTGTATTATGATACACGTCTGGTTTACTTTCAAAGTGCGAGACATGTTTTGTTTAACCCTTGCTTCCTTGAAGGAAGCAAATGTTAAACAAGTTGGAATGTCCCTCTAACACTTCCGCAGTGTTTGTGTTTAGCCGTCATTTTCTTCTCATTTACTGTATCTGGACAAATGATATATTATTTTTATCAGCATAATAAGTGCTTTCACTAGGTACCATTATTTGCATCATATCATATAAATTTACTACAAAAAAAAAAAAAGATTTGTTAAAAAATTAAGAAACAAAATAAACCTTTTTCATGAAAAAATCTTTTACACATCTCCAAACACTAATAAAAACAACCCTGCTAAATAGATGCTAACATTTGTCCTGAGGTTCAGGGGTCCCCCTCCCCGGGTATAATGGCGTCGGGATCTGGGGTCCCCCTCCCCGGGTATAATGGAGTCGGGATCTGGGGTCCCCCTCCCCGGGTATAATGGAGTCGGGATCTGGGGTCCCCCTCCCCGGGTGTAATGGCGTCGGGATCTGGGGTCCCCCTCCCCGGGTGTAATGGAGTCGGGATCTGGGTTCCCCCTCCCCTGGTATTATGGCGTCGGGATCTGGGGTCCCCCTCCCCGGGTGTAATGGAGTCGGGATCTGGGGTCCCCCTCCCCGGGTGTAATGGAGTCGGGATCTGGGATCCCCCTCCCCGGGTATAATGGCGTCGGGATCTGGGGTCCCCCTCCCCGGGTAAAATGGAGTCGGGATCTGGGTTCCCCCTCCCCTGGTAAAATGGTGTCGGGATCTGGGGTCCCCCTCCCCTGGTATAATGGCGTCGGGATCTGGGGTCCCCCTCCCCTGGTATAATGGCGTCGGGATCTGGGGTCCCCCTCCCCGGGTATTATGGCGTCGGGATCTGGGGTCCCCCTCCCCGGGTATTATGGCGTCGGGATCTGGGCTCCCCCTCCCCGGGTATTATGGCGTCGGGATCTGGGCTCCCCCTCCCCGGGTATAATGTGTCGGGATCTGGGCTCCCCCTCCCCGGGTATAATGGCGTCGGGATCTGGGGTCGCCCTCCCCGGGTATAATGGCGTCGGGATCTGGGGTCCCCCTCCCCGGGTATAATGGCGTCGGGATCTGGGGTCCCCCTCCCCGGGTATAATGGCGTCGGGATCTGGGGTCCCCCTCCCCGGGTATAATGGCGTCGGGATCTGGGGTCCCCCTTCCCCTGGTATAATGGTGTCGGGGGCCCCTGCTCCCCTGGTATTATGGTGTTGAGTTCTGGAGTTCCCCCCCATCTCCTGGTATAATGGTATGGGATTCGCGGGTCTCCCCTCTCCTGGTATTAAGGTGTGGGGTTCGAGGGTCTCCCCTCTCCTGGTGTAATGGTGTGGGGTTCGAGGGTCTCCCCTCCCCTGGCATAATGGTGTGGGGTTCGAGGGTCTCCCCTCCCCTGGCATAATGGTGTGGGGTTCGAGGGTCTCCCCTCTCCTGGTGTAATGGTGTGGGGTTCGAGGGTCTCCCCTCTCCTGGTGTAATGGTGTGGGGTTCGAGGGTCTCCCCTCTCCTGGTGTAATGGTGTGGGGTTCGAGGGTCTCTCCTGATATAATGGTGTGGGGTTCGAGGGTCTCCCCTCCCCTGGCATAATGGTGTGGGGTTCGAGGGTCTCCCCTCCCCTGGCATAATGGTGTGGGGTTCGAGGGTCTCCCCTCCCCTGGCATAATGGTGTGGGGTTCGAGGGTCTCCCCTCCCCTGGCATAATGGTGTGGGGTTCGAGGGTCTCCCCTCCCCTGGCATAATGGTGTGGGGTTCGAGGGTCTCCCCTCCCCTGGCATAATGGTGTGGGGTTCGAGGGTCTCCCCTCCCTTGACATAATGGTGTGGGGCTCGAGGGTCTCCCCTCCCCTGGTATAATGGTGTGGGGTTCTGGGGTGCCCCTCCCCAGATATAAAATGTGTCGGTTAATGGGTTCCCCCACTGACCGGTATTTCTTGGGGTCGCTCGGGGACTTGCTGATGTCCGTATCCTCGGTACTATCCGTCAGCTCCGGCTCCTCCCGAGCCCCACTGTTGTCCTTGCCGGAGGCCGAGTTGGAGCAGGCGGCTTTGCGCGGATTTCTGGCTGGCATGGTTCGGTGTTAGTTCGGGGCACTGCTGATCGGTGTTACAGGCCTCTCACATCCAGGGCTCCAGCACTAGCCCACGTGGCTCACCGGCAGCCTACCACAGCTCGCAGTAAGCCGGGAGGGCTGGCTCGGCCCCGTCTAACCAATCAAATGACGCTATGTTGCGTATCTCTGACATCAAACCAGGAAGTGACCGCACGTGGAAAGCGGAGAGTACACACCAGTGGCAGAATACTCTGTATCGGGAGTGCTCTGTCTGAACTGTGCGTTATTAATAAACCCAACTGGCAACACATCAATACAGTGACCATGGATAAACTGTGTCACCCATTACTCATCAGTCTGAGCGTAATGGCAAGTATAAACCACAACGCCCGGACTTATTTTGATTACTTTTTTTTGTATAATGCATATATATTTATTTTTTTTGCAGGCGAAAAATAACAGAAGAGCAAACCAGACAGAAATACCAAAACCATACCTCCCAACATTTCAAATGGCCAAAAAGGGACACCTTTATTGAGGGAGTTTCTAAGGGTGTGGCTGTGGGAAGGGCATTGCTGGAATAATTTCAGTGATTTTATGTCCTATTGATATAATTGGTAAGTCTACAATAAAAATAAAGTATTTTATTGGCACAAAATAATATAATAACAGGTTTACTGCATTTTAAACACACTTTATTGTTAATGCTCTGGAGCATTGTAAAAAAAAAACCCCTGAAAACTCTGACCTCCTGGCATTCTACAGGTCCTTGATTGACCTCCTGGCATTCCACAGGTCCTTGATTGACCTCCTGGCATTCTACAGGTCCTTGATTGACCTCCTGGCATTCTACAGGTCCTTGATTGACCTCCTGGCATTCCACAGGTCCTTGATTGACCTCCTGGCATTCCACAGGTCCTTGATTGACCTCCTGGCATTCCACAGGTCCTTGATTGACCTCCTGGCATTCCACAGGTCCTTGATTGACCTCCTGGCATTCTACAGGTCCTTGATTGACCTCCTGGCATTCTACAGGTCCTTGATTGACCTCCTGGCATTCTACAGGTCCTTGATTGACCTCCTGGCATTCCACAGGTCCTTGATTGACCTCCTGGCATTCCACAGGTCCTTGATTGACCTCCTGGCATTCCACAGGTCCTTGATTGACCTCCTGGCATTCCACAGGTCCTTGATTGACCTCCTGGCATTCTACAGGTCCTTGATTGACCTCCTGGCATTCTACAGGTCCTTGATTGACCTCCTGGCATTCTACAGGTCCTTGATTGACCTCCTGGCATTCCACAGGTCCTTGATTGATCCCCTGGAATTCTACAGGTCCTTGATTGACCCCCTTGAGGACATGTCCTTCTGTGGTACCTTTTGTTGCTTAATTTTCCTGAGCAGTTTACCCTGATGTATGATCATTATAATGTACCTAAATGTTCTGACTGATTTGTATTTTTATATTATTAATGTACATATTTTATGTGCAAAACTGTTTAAGCGCTTTGCTCCTTTTGCAATGTACTAATCATTAAACACTCAAATAGTAAATAGCAATAGCAGCAAATTGTGACTAAAAACAGGCATGTTTGTGAATATTTTTCTACCTTTTTTTTATTAGCATGTGCTAATAGCTGTTATGATTTCAACATGCAAAATAAAAATTACTTTTCCAAAAATATTTGCAAAAGTCTTTTAGCACATGCAAATATAATCGCTATACATTAGCGCAACGGGAAAAATTAACGGAAGAGGCGCAAATAGGGGGGAAAAGTTACAAATATTCACAAATTGCTCCTTACTCATGTTTTACCTACTTTTCCCCCCCCACTGCACATGTTTAGTACATGACCCCCATAGTTGGTTATAGTCACGTTATAGACTTTTAAAAGCAACACTGATGGACAACTAATCAGTTCCAGAAGATTCCAGAAATACCATTATGGTGGGTTTTATTAATAGTGTTAAATTACCCCCAAACTCAGAGCAGCTGATGCATACTCATTGCTGTACGCCAAATGCTTTTGATTCTGCTGGCATCCAATGTATCAATAACACAGAATTTAATTAGCGTTCTTCATTGTCCGCTCGTTACAACGCTGAGTCTGTCCTGTATGGTTAGTGCTCCTTCTAATGAGGTGTGTATGCTCAGTACTTTGAAACAATTTATTTGCTGGTTTGATCACAGAGACTGCTCCATTGCACAACTTGGCTTTAATCAGCTAGTTCCCTCTATGTAACGAGCTTCAGTGCTTTACTATTTTTGATTCGGCTGATCTGTAAGGGTCTACTCAATAAAAGAAGGAATAGCAGGGAACTGAGATGGGAATTCCAAACTTGAGGCCAATATAGCCAAGTTTGGAGAAATCTGTAGTTCGCTGGGCGATTTCAGCACGAAAGCTACAAATTCTCCTGATTATTTTTTTTTTGGGGGGCTGACTTTCTGACACATTTGGTTCAGGGGGGTCCTTTGGATTTCACTTACTCCTAAAAAACTGAACCCCCCTCCCAAGTTGCTTCAAAATCAGTGGAAAATGGTAAATTTCAGGCAGTTCAATCCCCCAAATATTAGCTAAAGGATTGAACAGAAAAGTGTAGAAAAATTAAAGTAAACCTATTTCAAACACAAAAATATCTGTATACCATTATAATATATTGTCAAATATTATAATAGTATAGTTACCTTAATATAAGCTTTTATAATAAAAAAATATATTTTAATGTACCTAATATATCATACTTATTTTTTTATAGTTTTTTTTATTTTACGGACTTTAATTTTATTTAATTTTGGGCAGGACATCAGCTATTTCCATAATAACCGAGTTCCTCCAAAAATGTCCACGAAATAAGCCAAAGTCCTCCCCATAGAACTTTACAGGAAAGAGTGGTCTCATGGGAAAAAAAAAACACTCCTTTGCCAAATGATTTAGTGCCTAGCCCCATCAGAGTCCAATGAACACTCTCCTGCTGCTAAGTGCATTTTTCATAATCCCCAACCGGCTTTAAGAAATTCAGAGCATTATGGTAGCTGTAGTCCAAGAACTGGAGGGTGACAATATTACATGGCATTAGCAGCAATGAGAAGTGATCAAAATATCAAACTACTTTGCAATGGTTTGGTACAGATGCGACAGGTCCAGTTCCCGGTCTACATATCTCTTTTCTCATCTCACACCTGACATTTTTTAAATGTGAACCTATACATAAGAATTCTCCTTGGTCTGGATATTCAGCAATGGATCCACCTGAAGTCTGCCTCGTACATGTTTGTCTGTCTGTGGCAGGATAGCTAATCAATGAATATTGATTGGTTACGATGGATGAAAAATTATCAGACAAACTCAGCTAGCAATCCATAGACCAGCATCATGTACTCTGACTGCCAATTAACTTGGGACAAGATCCTATCAGATTGTTCCCAGAATAATTGTCTAGAGAGGACACTCTAGGCATTCAATTTAAAAAAAAAAAAAAAAATGTCACCAAAACATTGTTTATAATGTGATTAAGGAGATTAAAATATCAAAAATGATCGACACATTAGGTGTTATGTATAAAAACTCCTGCACTACAGTATTTGGCGGAAATTCCCCAACACAAATCATATGGTTTTCAGAGTCTGATTTGTTTATATATATGCTGCACCAGCGAGCGCCGACACAGCCTACCGTATCTCACCCTGCTTGACCAGTCCATCACCTTTACCTTCAGATTCTTTAGCAAGGCAGTGGTCATCTTGGAGGTGTGTTTGGGGTCTTTATCATGTTGGAATACTGCCCTGCGGCCCAGTCTCCGAAGGGAAGGGATCATGCTCTGGTCTAGTATGTCACAGTACATGTTGGCATTCATGGTTCCTTCAATGAACTGTAGCTCCCCAGTGCTGGCAGCACTCATGCAGGCCCAGACCATGAAACTCCCACCACCATGCTTGACTGTAGGCAAGACACACGTCTTTATACTCCTCAGCTGGTTGCCGCCACACACGCTTGACACCATCTGAACCAAATAAGTTTATCTTGGTCTCATTGGACCACAGGACATGGTGCCAGTAACCCATGTCCTTAGTCTGCTTGTCTTCAGCAAACTGTTTGTTTCTTGTGCATCATCTATAGAAGAGGCTTCCTTCTGGGACGACAGACCAATTTGATGCAGTGTGCGGCATATGGTCTGAGCACTGACAAGCTGACCGCCCACCCCTTCAACTTCTGCAACAATGCTGGCAACACTCATATGTCTATTTCCCAAAGACAACCTCTGGGTATGATGCTGAGCACGTGCACTCAACTTATTTGGTTGACCATGGCAAGGCCTGTTCTGAGTGGAACCTGTCCTGTGAAACCGCTGTATGGTCTTGCCCAACGTGCTGCAGCTCCGTTTCAGGGTCTTGGCAATCTTCTTATAGCCTAGGCCATCATTATGTAGCGCAACAATTCTTTTTTTTTTTTTCAGATCCTCAGAGAGTTCTTTGCCATGTTGAACTTCCAGTGACCAGTATGAGAGGGTGTAAGAGCGATAACACCAAATTTAACACACCTGCTCCCCACCTTGAAACACTAACGAGTCACATGACACCGGGGAGGGAAAATGGCTAATTGGGCCCAATTTGGAAATTTCCACTTAGGGGTGTACTCACTTTTGTTGCCAACGGTTTAGACATTAATGGCCGTGTGTTGAGTTATTTTGAGGGGACAGTAAATGGACACTGTTATACAGGCTGTACACTTACTACTTTACATTGTGGCAGAGGGTCATTTATTCATTGTTGTCACATGAAAAAATATAATAAAATATTTACAAAGATGTACTCACTTTTGTGAGATACTGTAAATCTACACATTCGGCGTAGAGAGTGTATACTCACGTAATTTGTCACATGAGCCAGTATTTGGTGGAACACCCCCCTGAAATTGTAAATAAATGCTCAGTATGGAGGTTATACTGATTGTGGCAGCTAATGAAGTGTTATTCCGATCCACTGTTGAAATATATGTAAACATTATCAAGTCACCAGCAAGTAGAGCAAGCTGGGCCTTTGGCGTAGCACAACCCTCTCCAAAGGTCTTGAAGCTTAACTATAATAATGATATAAATAGTGTTTGAAGCTGATCAATGGATTGGGGGGTTGAAGGTGAGTAGATTAGCCGCTCTGAAGAGATTAGGAAGCAATTAAACTAATCAGCCATCATTAAACAGGGACCCAGTACAGACAGATCATCGTAAAAAAAAAACACAGGACAAGGAAAACAACAGGTTAAAAGAAATTGAAATATTTTTACTTAAAGCGGTCATCAGTGGCATAATAATAATGACTGAAGGACAGACTGACCTGTTGGTCACATTTCAGTCAGGGCTAACTATATACTCGGAAAGAATGGTAGAAGCTATACAGTACCATGTAATCAACTGCATTGAAAACAATACAGACGCAGATGTTAATATCTAACAAACAATACTTTATTGTCTGAACCATTAATACAGCAATATATTTATATATTTACATTTCTACCTTTGACATAAAAAAAAGAGATAACACACATGTAGTTATAAATATACATAAGATAAGATTATAATGATAAAATACACAATCTCAAAAAAAAACAAGACTAATTCGATATCACAATGTTAAAAATCACAAAGACATAACCACTGTCAGAGTCACAATTACAAAGATTTATTTTTTCACGATTTTAAACTTTTATTACCAAATAAGGCTCTGAATGGACACGCTTGGCCTGGGAACTCGGGGAGTAGGACAAAAGTTTTCAGCGAAGTAGTTTCATAGCAACTACATATTAGGTGAAGAAAAAAAAGAGTCAATCACAAAAATGGTTATGTAGTTTGGAGTGTGTAATAGGTGGTAGGGCATGGACCATGGTGATGGAGGAAAGAATCAGCAGGAGCACTTCTGTTGAATGGGCGGTACAGTATCGGTAAAGCGCAAGTTTTTGACACCGCTGGCTGCGGAATTCTCTGTATCAAGACTCTCGGACATCTTGTCACAGATTATATCCACCAGACGTTCAAATACTTGCTTGACCTGGATATTTTCCTTGGCGCTAGCTTCGAAAAAGTCAAAACCTGAGAGGAAAAAAAAAAAAAAGTCAGGACACCAAGTGCCATTTTGTTTCAACCATCGAGACATGTTATAAGGTGCCATGGTTGATTAGGACGCTACCCATGCTACTTGGCCTCATTGTGGTGACTGCTTTATGAATGAGCTTATGTAGACCTTGTAACAGCTGAGTTATCTCATTGAGCAGTATGGAAACTGCCACAGTGGGAGGTAGTCTGCCTCCCATGTACTCCCACTTGATGATGTCACTTAATTAAGAGGGCCCTTTAAATATTTTCAGTGTAAAACTAAGAACTGCTATTTGTTTTAAGGTAAAAAAAAAAAAAACAAGTTTATTTAACAAACCTCAAAAACATGTACAACATATAAAATTTGGTTTAAAAAAAAAACTTCAGCTTTCCTAACTGTGGAAGATTGCAATTAATGCCTGCTTTTGGAAATTCTTTTTTGTATGATTTTCTTTTCAATTTTCTTTCTCTTTAGAACTGACAAACTCAAGCAATGATATCCACACTGGATATGAATGTTTTCACAATCAGCTGGCTTCTCCGCCAACAAGATGGGAGATGACACATCGGGAATTTAATTAAAAAAAAAAAAAAAAATCCATGCTAAATTATATTTCTTTCATTAAGACCCAATTCTGGTCGTGTAAAGCTGCAGACAGAGCCCATTAGATATTTGTAATTAAACTGTCATTTATATCCAAAGCCTTTAATACTGCAATGCATTCCTGATGATTAAGAGAGCAAAAAAAAGCACAGACACAGGTGAAACACATTTTTTCTCTTATTTTATGCCTATATATAGATCCTTTATCTTTATGTTTTTATTCTCTATATTCAATGTTTAGGTTGAGTTCCTTTGCGTAGGGAAGCTTATAAACAATGCATCGTGAAGGGCATCACTTATGTTAACCCCGGCCAGTATGAAGTAAGCATCCATAAAGGTCCCTGTAGTTCTATCCTAAAAACCTTGATTTGAAAGCTAAACCTGATCTGCTGTGACGGAGTTCACTCTGGAGCGTTACAATGTAGACTGATGACTAGGGATCTTGTATAGAGCTATGCTACAATGTACACAATCAGCTCAAAGCAGAACAAAGAGGAGCCTGTGTTTAAGCTGACAGTGTATTTTACAAATCCATCAGTTGCTATTGTCATCTACTGCTGACCTGATCGACACAATGGAGAAAATGCAGCGACTGGAATCATGGACCACTAAAAAAATCCCCTCTCGTTCAAAGTCATCCAAGTAATAAAGAGCGGACACTTAACACCTATTTTACTGATCTAGACTATCATTCCTAGAACTCCTACTGATTAAATTGCAGCTGAGATGATGCCACGTAACGCACGATCGGCGGAAGCAATTCAGGAGCAAAAGTTCTAAAAGTGGAACAATCGCCATGGAAACAAGTGGAATGTTCCTGGTAATTGATCGACTTTTAGAACATTATGTATTACTAGTGGTGCTGTTTTATGTTTACTCCTGACTCCTTAAGTCAGGTCTTTGCTCCTGCGCCTGTATGTGGTGCATAAAACGGTCTAAACGGGTTTTACATAACAAAAAAAGGGGCAAAACTGAGACTTTTTATTCTCAATATGTGACTTTTTAGACACATTTAAAACACATTTCTTCCCCCTTAATTTATACATGTGCTTGCTGTTTTGCTAACACAATGTACAGATCATTTACAATCATTTGTTGTTCTCTTCATGCACAGTAAAAACAATGTTTAGGTGACAGAGTCCCTTTAAAAGCACCTTTGTGGTCCTTCAACACCACAAGTGCGAAATAAAACAAATAAACAATGGTGGTAGAGCTCTGTAGAGTCAAAATATAAGACCTCTAGAGAGTGTTCTTACCATTGTGAATTAGCTACAGATACTGGTGAGTTGATATGTGAAATCCAAAAATCTTTCCAGTTCAGTTATTAATGCCTGATCTGTGCTGCTCCCTTGTCAGTAGGACAGGCACTGGTATAATAAGAAAAAACAGACCATCATAAAACACACATGCATTCTATGGTGACCTAGACTCCATTGAGTAAATCCTTGCAATGTTGCTAATTACCAGCAGAGGGGGCTGCTGCATCATATGCCCTAGTTCCAGTGATTACAAAAGGCACTCAATGGAGAGAATTACAGTAGTAGAATATAGACAAGTGACACAATGTATTTTTTAATTACAGAAAAAAAATATATTTTTTAATATTTTGCACAGGAAGTTTTAGTTGCCATCAGTAAAAAAAAAAAACAGTTACAGTTTAACTTGTCAGAAAACAAATGTTGTTATAAAAGTATTTAAGAGGTAAAAAGGACCTTTTTAAAAGGTACCTGATTGTGATATCCAGGCCACTCCTGCAACAGTCCATCTCCATCATACCCCGCACTCTTACATAATCCTAATCCCTCCCCACTAACTATGCATCTATTAGACACTGGTAAGTCAACTATTCCAGGTACATCTACAATCTTCTCCCTGCCCTAAGTACCTGGCTGACTAAAGCTGAATTTACTAGACAAATGGAAGATATGGTACTGATGTCTAGGAGAAAAGAGTACAGTAATGAACTGAAATGGCTCCCGTGGACTCCCCCGAATTCAGGCTTCTATGCACCTAAGCCTCTACTCAATAAAAAGACAATTGCAATGGCTATATTGGCCTCAAGTTTGGAATTCCCATGTCAATTCCCTTCAATTACCTCTCTATTGAGTAGACTCTATAGACTCAGCCCCTCTTATATATTGTGGCCCATGTCAAATATATGTTGTGCACTGATTAGCATGCTTGTTAATAAACATGAGCATTAGTTTTCGGACGCATGCATTTTCGTCCGAAAATAGCATTTTCGTCCATTCGTCCGAAAAAACGAATAACGAAAATGCTAAACTAACGAAAGCCGAATGAACGAATGGTTAATAAACGAAAATCATTCGTCCATTTGTCCATTTGTGCTATTGGCATTCTAGAAACCGAAATAGAGTCGGTTTATAGAATACCAATAGCATTACATACATTCCATAAACCGACATAATGAACGACTTTCGGTTTATGGAATGCATGTAATGCTATGCTATTCTACAAACCGAAATAGAGTCCCCATTCATACGAATAGGTCAATTGACATTCGGTTTATAGACTTTCGGCTTATAGAGTACATGTAATACTATTGGCTTTCTATAAACCGAACTAGAGTCCCCATTCATAAGAATTTCTTATGAATGGGGACTCTAGTTCGGTTTATAGAAAGCCAATAGCATTACATGTATTCCATAAGCCGAAAGTCTGTAAACCGAACGATGTTGTTCAACGTGTGTAGGTCAATTGATTCGTACGAACGAATAAAACGAAACGAAAATAATGGACGAAAACGAAACGAAAATTTTAGTTTTGCACATGTCTACTTGTTAAGGTACTTCTTCTATACGTGTCATGATACTGTGATTTTCAGTGCATTTAGACATGAACCACTATCTATTCATTTAGTTTGTATAGTGTTTATAATAGATTTTTCTCTGTTAAATGTACACTATGGTTTTATCTTTGTTCAGTTTTGTGTTTCTCTTCCCTTCGTAAATAGACATAATGTCGATTTGTAACTATGGATTTCTATTTACGGTTTCACATTTTTATTCTTTCCTTATTCTGAATGTATTTATTGTTTTTCATACCGTTTTTTTGTGTATGGTTTTTGTACACCTAATAAATGACTGAAGAAGGGCATCAGTCTTCACTCATTCTTTTGAGGAACTTTCATTTATTTGACGAAAATAGTTTTGCTGTCAGTAAATTTGTGGTTTCGACCCCATAGTTAAATAATAAGATAGATCTTCATCGCTGTCTAAGGTGAGCAGACCTAGCGAAGATGCTAGCGTCGTACAAAGTGGGGTTTCCCTTTATGGAAAGAAAGTTGTCTTTTTTAAGTGAAATTTTTTAATATTTCTGTATTTATTTCCATATTGGAGCTGCCAGCGTTATTTTTCTTTGTAAAACACATACCGAGCTGCTCAGCGAGATGCTTTCCCTTCTCTGAAGCAATGACCCGTTCATCTTCCATGTCACACTTATTTCCTACGAGAATCACCTGTGCGTTGTCCCAGGAGTACGTCTTTATTTGGGTGGCCCTGAAAAAAAAAAAGGAATTTTTCAAGCACCAGTGATGGACACAAGACTTGTTCTAGCCACTGTGCAGTTCCCTCTAGAAAAAAGGAAATGGAAAAAAAAAATAATAATCAGGGTCTAGATCAGTGATGGTTTTCCTTGGCACTTAAGGCTCACTGCACATCATGGAATATGTAGCTCCCAGACATCTGCAGTGCCAGGATTAGCCATCACTGGCCTAGATGGTGGTGGACATAGAACCTTTCGGTGTGATGATGTTAAATGGAATGAATCTTCTTTGAGCACCACACAACCATTAACAAATCATTAGCCAGCACAGGGGCCATGTACTGGACAATGTTGGGATGGATGTGAATGTATTCTAGAATCCTACCAACAACGCCTCATCTCATACTGAGGTTTGGTACACACTTGCCCTGGTGGTTCACTGTTGGAGCTGCCACTCCTCCTACATCTTCGTAAAAAGTGATGAAGTCACCAGGAATGAAACTTTAGTGC
This sequence comes from Pelodytes ibericus, assembly GCA_036172795.1. NCBI lineage: Eukaryota > Metazoa > Chordata > Amphibia > Anura > Pelodytidae > Pelodytes > Pelodytes ibericus. The sequence goes on from CM069865.1 coordinate 16,461,718, forward strand.
AGCTGATAAGGGAGCAGGGACAGTATAAGTCTCAACATTTAATGTTGTTATGGGACAGAGAGGTTAAATACTGGTCATACCTGGCAACTACTGATAAGCCATTCACTAACCTACTCATAGTGTATGTTTTCAGCTATGATACTATTACTGTCTTTGGCTGGCTAAGCATGCTGGGCCATGTATAATGAAGAACATTTCAGATCATCTTATCCTGGACTGTATAGTGTCCTGGTCTATCCATTGTACTGAAAATAATAACCAATGTATACTGTGTATGTCAATAACACAGCTCCACTCACATAATACGAAATTATGTAAAATATAAAAAAATTACATCTTAAATATGTTGGGGGTTGCACTCTATATATGACATACAAAGTGTCAGTAAAGTTTAAAAATAAAATAATTTTTCCCCCTGAAAAATGTCAATATAGTTTAAAACACATTTTTTTTTTTTTAAATAAATTGGTTGTGCTGGAGCTATACAGAGGTTTGGAACTGGTGTAGGAGTTTTTTGGGGAACTAGTGTTTTACACTAGCGCACAGTGAGATTTCACCACTGGAAGGCGCTATCGCTATATGAGCATGCATAACTATTACACAACTCCAAGGATTACTCAAATGGCTTTATCCTGGAGCCGACCTTGTATCTCAATATCAGCAATAAGTAACTGATAAAAAAAATCAATAATTAACCCTTATGGAAAATGTATCCGGGGCGGGCTGAATTCGAACTATGCTGCCCTGTAGCATGCATTCTTTATACACATACCCCTGGATAATAGGAAATCAGACTGATAGGACATGCTTTATCTCCGTGTAAAACTAGCCCCCTGTCTCTGTACTCCCTTGTGTTTCATTAGTACATGAAATTAATTATTCCGTCTCATTTAAGCTGTGCATGTGGGGAGCCTTTTCATTGGAAGATTAAGATAGCTAATTATCCAACTCTTTTTTTAATTTTTTTTTTAATTTTATGGTATGTGAGTGCCTATTTAACAAATCCTCTTTTACGATAGTTGCCCTTGGCACTGTCGGAATATCCTTTGTAAATTATGAAAGTCTGACTGCATGTTAAACAGGCTCCATTACAGAGAAGGGATGGCTTACCCACTCCCTGTAAATAACCTGAAAGTTGGTGTGACTCTCCTAGGAGAGTGACGGAGGGGCTAAATCACCCTAACTACACTCATATATAGAGGATCTTAAGATGTATAAAAAACAAGTGTATCTCTCTCACTGTGAATGGTCCGGTTCTTTTCACCCATTAACGCTGTTGGGGTTTAAATTTAGCAGACAGCAATGTTTGCTCACCAGCACTTCTTACCATCTAGTCAGTGGCGTCCCGCGGGGGGGGGGGGCGGCCCGCCCCGGGGTGCCACTGACTAGGGGGGTGCCACCGGTGCTGCCGGCACCCCCCGCGCTGCTTACCTTTTTTTTTATTTTTTTTCAGGCGGCCGCAGCCGGGTGGGGAAAAAAAAAATAATAATAATATCACAGCGACCGGAAGTGACGATACGTCACATCCGGCGACTGTGTTTCCCTCCTCCGTGCAGGAGGGAAGACTGCACGGAGGAGTCGTCCGTCTGGGAGAAGCAGCGATTTGGTAAGTGATGGGGGGAGCAGTGGCACAATATTACTGGGCATCTGGCTGGCACAATAATACTGGGCATCTGGCTGGCACTATATTACTGGGTTCTGACTGGCACTATATTACTGGGTTCTGACTGGCACTATATTACTGGGCTCTGGCTGGCACAATATTACTGGGCATCTGGCTGGCACAATATTACTGGGCATCTGGCTGGCACTATATTACTGGATTCTGACTGGCACTATATTACTGGGCTCTGACTGGCACTATATTACTGGGCATCTGGCTAGCACTATATTACTGGGCTCTGACTGGCACTATATTACTGGGCATCTGACTGGCACAATATTACTGGGCATCTGACTGGCACAATATTCCTGGGCATATGACTGGCATAATATTCCTGGGCACTGACTGGCACAAAATTACTTGGCATCTGACTGGCACAACATTACTGGGCATCTGGCTGGCACTATATTACTGGGCATCTGACTGGCACAATATTTCTGATCATATGACTGTTACAATATTCCTGGGCACTGAGTGGCACACTATTACTGGGCACTGACTGGCACACTATTACTGGGCTCTGACTGGTACAATATTCCTGGGCATCTGACTGGCACAATATTCCTGGGCATATGACTGGCATAATATTCCTGGGCACCGACTGGCATAATATTCCTGGGCATCTGACTGGCATAATATTCCTGGGCACTGACTGGCACAAAATTACTTGGCATCTGACTGGCATAATATTCCTGGGCACTGACTGGCACAATATTACTGGGCATCTGACTGGCACAATATCCCTGGGCTCTGAGTGGCACTCTATTACTGGGCTCTGAGTGGCACAATATTCCTGGGCACTGACTGGCACACTATTACTGGGCACTGACTGGCACACTATTACTGGGCTCTGACTGGCACTATATTACTGGGCTCTGACTAGCACAATAATACTGGCTCTGACTGGCACAATATTCCTGGTATCTGACTGGCACAATATTACTGGGTTTTGAGTGGCACACTATTACTGGGCTCTGACTGGCACATTACTGGGTTCTGAGTGGCACACTATAACTGGGCTCTGAGTGGCACTATATTACTGGGTTCTGAGTGGCACTATATTACTGTGTTCTGAGTGGCACTATATTACTGGGCTCTGACTGGCACACTATTACTGGGCTCTGACTGGCACACTATTACTGGGCTCTGACTGGCACAATATTACTGGTATCTGACTGGCACACTATTCCTGGTAGCTATAATTGTACAATTTTCAAACATTGAAAAAATTGTGGGTGTTTTCTTGCATTTTTATTATGGGGGGGGGGGGGGGGGTGCCACACTCAGGGTCCGCCCCGGGTGCCAAATGCTCTAGGTACGCCCCTGCATCTAGTGAACTGCGCATGCATGTGATCACTCCAATCAGATCTGACGGCTCGGAGGAAATGCAAACTACTGGTCACCATGCATGGGCAAGCATCTGGGCAAAGTCTGAGATGCCGACAACTACACTTCCTATGACTGTGTGAATGTTCTGCACTCCCAACGCGTTTCTCCACATATACACCTACCTGGGAGGAGTTTCTTGAGCTAATATCACCCTACTGATTTACTCTTTTTTTTTTGATTAGACAGTAGACATGTTATATTTTTTAAGCCAATCTAATGAGCTTACCAGTCCTGCACTGCGTTGTACGACTCCTCATTAGCAATATCGTACATCAGAATAAACCCCATTGCGCCGCGATAGTATGCCGTGGTGATAGTCCTGTATCTTTCCTGTCCAGCCGTGTCCTGAAAAAATAGGAAGATATTAAACATTGCCCCGCAAGCCGACCAGAGCTGGGACCTCATTAACATTAAATGCACAATGTGACTTTAAATAAAATTCAAATAGATTTTGCTTTAAGCAAATGTTAATAACGATAGATATAAAAGCCATCTACTAAAAGCATGACAAAGCTATAGCAAAGAAAACACAGACACCCAACTGGATAGAAGGTCATAGTGTTTATTGAATAAAATACCGCAACACAGTTTTTGTTTTCAATTTTAAAGTGTTAAACATATAACCCATCATGAAGCTTTAGATTATATATATATATATATATATATATATATATATATATATATATAAAAACCATGTATTAAAACAACCATAAAGCAAGAAACACCTAAGCGGTAGCATGCCATGCCTAGGATGAGATCCCCTAGGATCAGAAATAGGCTTAATCAGATTGTCCCTTTTAGTACATCACACATCACTATAAAATAGACGTTTATTTGGTCAAGAAGAATATATTCCTAGTGTATTGACCTTTAATACTCTCAACAAGGCCTTTGAAAACTACTGCTGCCATTTAAAAGGCTGCTAGCTAATAAGAGAAATGTATATCAGCTCACTAACCCTCTACAAGAACAATGTCAGCTATTATCGAGATATCTGCTTTCAGTGTAACAAAAACTATAATCAGACACAAAATCTCTGCAAGGTCTGACATTATAAGCTGTGTTAATATCCTGTCTGGCCCATATAGCGGTCATGTAACGAGAGCGATGGATGGACATCTTTAGTCACTTGAATAAAACCCAAATGATCCAACCTGAGCTGTCACAAATCAAAGGGTTTGAGTTGGGTACAAGGCACAGAAAAAAGGGATTTAATTATCTGCCTTTTGAATTTCCAACATAACAGCTCAAAAGCCGGTGTTTTACAAGAGCAGATCTGTCCTTTCAGACAGAGTAAAGGTCCCTGCGAATTGTTCTGTAGGTCAGGCCAATTCTCGATGACAAGTCATTCTCTTAATGGCCTGATACATTTGCTAGGAGCGATTCAACAGATCCAGTGATTTTGCAAAGCAATTAACGGTCTCTGTAAAATGAGCATCTGAAGGTTAAAGACTCTTTCTGAAACTTTTCAGTTGCCATTAAGTTAGTTCCCGAGGCCATGGATGGGCTAAAAAAAAATAATGCCTCATTGGACAGAGAGAAGGGGCTGCAGAGCACCGTGAGTGGTACAGATCCAAGCATACTGCTTCATCCACCGAGAGCACTGCATGGTGCAAAATGTATGGTTCAAAAACATGTCTGTGAGTGGAAACAGAGAAAAATACAATGCTTTTAAAATATATATTACAGTTTCGACTATACATATATATAACATGGGTATATCGTTATATAAGTGCACCACTTGTTAATTATGGGGCATAATAGACGCGTAAAATGTATAGGGATAATATACAATAATCACTAGTGTTACGCAACAGATTAAAAACGAAGAAGTACGGGGCTATTATGAAATTTTGGGATGAATGGGAGCTGTTTTAACTGTATGATTGTGGATCTCCTTATAAAAATGACAGTAATGGTTTTTAAAGTGAATAGTCGTAACCTGTAAAAATTGGTATGGACCATTTCGGCCACCCCTAACATAAATAGCCAAAAGGGCTAACAGAGTCCATAGTATTTAGATAACAGCTACCTTGATCTTTACATGGTGCTAAATAGGCAAATCAGCCCCTGCTCCCGAGATCCATCAGGACAATGGAGCGAAATGATTGAAACAGGTGGAAGATATGGGGCTGACAATATATTATCCACTGTTTTTCTTCCAATAAAACAGAAGCACTGAAAGCCCCCATTCTGGATTGGTGATGAAGGGAAAGTGTTGTTTAATATCTGTGGTACCCATAAAAAGCATGGCCTCTCATCCGAACCAAGAATAACAAATAGACATCTGGGCCTTATCTCTCGGACACACACGTTTTTGGATTGTCCTCCCCTCCTGGTGTTGAGTCATTGATAAAACCTGCTGCCCAGACTTGGATGGGTTTATATCTTGGAATGGCTAAACACAGTCAGTTTGCTGCGACCAGACTCCACTTTCCAATGGTTAACCCCTTGAGGACCAATGAGGTAATCGGTAATAGTGACATCTGATCACTTAGCTCCAGTGGGTTTGTACACCAGTACATAACACTTAATTAGTCCTGATTATAGACATGTCTTATTAGATCTTCCTTTACTTCTAGCAGGGCTTTTGGCAAAACCTCTGCACTCTCTCACTGTGTCACGAGACATCTAATCGTCTAATGGCGCTAAGAACTGCCATGCTGCACTTTATTTGCTGGTCTTAAAGAACCTGCACCGAATCGCTCCCCACTCCATCTTCCACCCTCGTTAGGGGGAATTGAGAGTTATGGTTAAAGGTTCAGGTCTGGTGTGAGTCGGCAAGAGTGGAAAATTCACCATGTTCTCAACTTTTATAACTCCAAATTGTTGTTTATTCCTAACCCCTAAAGTGCTGTTTGCACAGCTGCCAAGAGCCCCCGGATTGTCTATTCTACTTATCTGAGCACACAGGGGTCTATTCGCTAAAACTATCATATCCAACTGGGGAGCCAGATGTGGCCCTCAAGGGTTCTTGTGCAAATCCTTGTACTGGCTAAATATGGGGTATTATAAATTCCCAAAACGTAATCTTCTGTCTGGGGTGCTGGGGTCACTTCCCAAATGGATCTGAAGATTAAAGTCTTTTGTTTCCAGCTCTTTGAATGAATTTTTTTTAAATTATTTGAACAGAATTGGTTTATTACACTTATAGGTTCCAATAGTCCTTATTGCATAAGGTGTGTTCAGTTGGAATAATAAATACACAGGAGTGAGGTAGGTACTTTGCACAGTTATTAGGAAGTATAGGTCATCCCAGAAGCCAGGTAAGTACTTATACAGGTTACAGGCAATTGCACAGATGTAAGTACTTTGCACAGTTCTTATTATGCAGTATAGGCATAAATCCCAACATTGTCCCCCGGTGAATTGGGACACCGTGCGGCGGAGTCTGGGGAGGGGGCGGTCCATCTCGGGCGGTCCATCTGGGGGTGGAGTCTGGGGAGGGGGGTGTGAGTTCTACCGCTCATGTGCAGTAACACTGTCACCAACTTTAGATCCTGGCATCTGAGGCCAGGATCGCTACTGCGCATGTGCACAATTCTGCGCATGCCCAGTAAGCGATCAGGACCGCAGGATTGTGGTCCTGAGTCCCGCTGTGCTCTACCTCTTTCACGAAAAGCGGGTCAGAGGTTGAGCGCGGCGGGACAGCGCGACATGGCTCCCAAATCAGGACTATCCTGCGCACAGCGGGACAATTGGGAGGTATGAGTATAGGTAATCCCAGAAGCCAGAATGCAAACAATATATGCAATTATTCAATGATTTTCACCCACAATTCTAGCCACTAAGAAACTGCAGACCTTTATCTTTGCTAAATGGATCGATGAACGCAGAATAATATCACTTTAAACGTTTGGGACACTGACTTTGCAAGATTACAATAAAATAAGTGTTTGATTCTCTCATTCACACGTTCCTGATGATATCACCCCAAATCCTGTAAATGACGCCAATATAAGGAGGAACCAAATTAAAGGTTATATTTCCAGACTTAAATGCATTTTATGCATAACTCTGAATGTTAATTACTCCGATCTGCGATGCAGATCCCTTCTGTGTGAGATTATTCAACACAAATCTGATAAAAAATACATATTCCTTAAATATCAGCTGTGGCTGGCAGCAAAGTCTTAAGAATAGTCCTTGTGTCTCTTGCTCACATGGGGACGTTAAGCAATATTAGTAACTTTATTTCAAGGGATTGTGACACGTAAATCAAAAGAAAAAGTATGTCTTCCGTCGGTGACACTACCTTGGTGGCAGTCTTTAAACCACGTTTTCTCTTAAAATATGCATTTTTATGTAATTCCGTATAACATAATACATACCTTATATTTTATCATGTTTTATTCTTTACATTTACAGTATAAACAATGTTTAGGTGACAGAGTGCCTTTAAGGCTTGCCTACCATGAATTTTGAATTTAAAGGGACAGTCTAGTCCTCAAACGCACTTTGGTGCAAGATATAGATTACTGCTTGTATAGTGCACAGGCTTTTTTTTATCCAGTGTGATTTGTTGCAGGCATTCTGCATAAATCACATTTTTAATATATGACTCAAGCCCTCCCCCGGTGATTACTCTGCATGTTTACTGCAGGTGTGGCAAAAAAAGAGGAAATTAACTTTTACTCAGCAAGTGTGGGCAGTCCTGGTTTATTGCAAACTGCTATAATTTCACACCTTCATCTAGCTAAAAGTATTTGATATTTTAAGCAATTCAAAATGTAAAACATGCATTTTAAAGTACTTTGAAAGCACATTAATATGCATTAACATTTGGAAGATGGATTTTGGGCACCAGACAGTCCCTTTAAATATTCAATTTGTCTTTTTCTGCTGTGGCAATCCCAATATCGACCTATCTGACCCTTAGATACCTGGAAGTTCAATACATGTCTGTTCTGAACAAAAAAAAAACAAAAAAATCGATGAAGATCTTCCCAGCATCTCTAAAATTCAACATAGAAATAGCTGCAAAATGACAGCACCCGTGGGAGAGCGAGGAGGTTTGGATTGAGAGGAGAGTCACAGAATACTAATGAAAGATACAGGCCAAAATGAGACAGAGAGAGCAAGAGACAGATATTCATTCCAAACCATTTCTTTCAGCAACCAAACGATCATATGAAAGGTGTGCTCTCAGTTCATGCATGTGATGTGAGTTTGTGGATGCCGAGCTTCCCGTGGTACCGGGGCTCACCTGTAATTTGGTTGGTAGTATTATAATTCAGCCAACGTTATTAGTGTGTTGTATGGAGAATATATTGTAACAAGAAAGATCCCAGCTCGGCAGTGACACCAGCATGTGATCCCAACTGATGGTTCTTTCGCACCTGGAGCTGTGATAAAATACAGGATTTGACTTTCCTGTAGGGTACTGCTAGGGTTGCCACCTGGCCGGTATTTTACCGGCAGGCCGGTAAAAAATTTGGCATCAGGCCAATGTTAAGTCTATGGAGACAGTAACAAGGCCGGTATTTTTTTTGAAGAAAAGGTGGCAACCCTAGGTACTGCAGATATGGACAGCAGGCTCAGGTTAATTCAAATTGGCAATACTGTTAAAGGGACCGCGCCACCGCAATCTCTACTTTGCTTTAGCAGAATTGCAAGAAAATGCATAAGTTAAGAGAAAATGTTTTAAATGTGCCTGTGGTGTCCCCTGTTTATGACATCATCTGTGACTTAATAAAATTTGCAAAGTAAGCCACATGGTGATGTCATACACAGGACACACCATAGAAATATTTTGAACCCATTTTCATAATAACTGATGAGGACCTGCTAGAAATTTTGACAGCACAATTTATTATACTTATTTCTATTTTTTCATTCCTTCCATCGCATTAACCTTTATTTAATTTGCACCAACAATTTACGAAGCTCTTGCTACAGAGCACAGAGGGGGCTACAAACTAAGTTAGACGAACAAGAAAAGACAGATACACAAGCTTTACAGTCACAGCATGGATATTGTCGGTGATTTCAGTAGTTAATGGAGGGCTGGGGGAATTTAGAAGTATTAGGTGGTTTACTAAAGGGTTTTAAGGTATTTGTTTTTTTTTCCAGTACTTATGATGGTAATAGTCATTATTGGATACTATAATGAATTTATTATTGATGCTCTCAGGGCTTAGTAACAGTATTATTAGTAGATGTACTGGTGTGTTTATTAGCAGTGCCCTCAGCTATTATTAGTTCCATTATTGCTAATATTATGGGTTTAGTTATTAATGTGTTATTTACACATTGTGGGGTAATAAGTGTAAATGAATTGACTCAGTTCTTCTAGATGACAGGGGCATTACAAGCCTTCTAAACGAGGATGCTGCGGTAGTATTAATGTAATTATTATTAGTAATTTCTCTGCAATGTTTTTAGTGCAGTTGTAGGGGTAGGTGTATGAGACCCTTTATTGTGACTGCCATAAGAGTTGTCTTGAGCTGTAATTTGGTAAGTCATGTGTAAGATTCTTATGGCTGTATTTATCAAGACAAAATAGGTGGTATTTCAGGGAAAAGTGCTAAAATAGTAGAGGTAACCATGGAAACCAATGGAAAGTTATGGCAGTTTGCTCCAAATTTAGCACTTTTTTTTTACAATAGCACCTTTTTTGCCTTGATAAAAGTGGGCCTTAGGGGGTCATGTTCCACAAGTGCAGTGGGGAAAAAAGTAGGTAAAACATGAGTAAGGAGCAATTTGCGACTATTTTTAACATTCTGCGCTTTTTTTTCCTGATTTGCGACTCTTGCGTTTATTTTTATTTAGCGTGCATTTTTCCGGTAGCGCTAATAAATTGCGATTATATTTGCGCACGCTAGAGAGCTTTGTGAATATTTTGTGAAAAATAATTCTTATTTGCGTGTGAAAACCAGCAAGGGCTATGAAAAGAGAAGAAAAAATATTCGCAAAATTGCCTGTTTTTATTCGCAGTTATGCCTTTTTTTATTCGTAATTTGCTCATGTGTAATATTTGAGTGTTAAATGTTTAGTACATTGCAATAGGAGCAAAGCGCAAAAATAGTTTTGCACATAAAATATATTTGCGTTTTTTTTTAGTACAAGCCCCTCTTAGTGCAGATATTGAGTGCATTGATGGGACATTAGCAGCTACCCCGGTGCAGTTGCCATGGAGACGGACATGACTGCTTCTCAGGCTGCATGGCCTTATCAGGAAGCTGATGACATGGAACTGATAAGGAGGCTGACTGATTGACGTCAGCCCGGTGTGACTGCAGCATGTCCCTATCACAGAGCCATCGCTCACTTAATATGGTATAGGCTTTGACTCACAGCTAATCCTCCTGCTCATCCGCTAACACTGGTCTCTTTGAGCTGGGAGCAGCTGGCGGGGGCTAAAAATAACTCCAAGCCATGTATTTCGGAACTCACCTATCTACCATCTCCCCTGTTGCTTTAACCGCTTGCGTGCCACAATACTCCGTGAGCGGCTGACTGCCACAAGAGACTTGCAAGTCCATACCTACCATGTCCCTATTTTGCACCCAAATCCCCCTGCCCTCCTCTATTATCCCTTTTTTTTCTGGGTGAGATGAGAATTTGTAGTTTGTATGAGTGTATCACAGAGCCCCACAGCAATAAACCTCACAATAAAGTGAGTTTAATTTGCAGTAAATGTGTTTTTATATTAATTTGTATAAATAAAATATGTCATTCTTGTTCTAAATGACAAAAATCAAAATTACAGTTAACAAATTAGTTAATAACTGGCCATAAAGTCCCTGGACAGGGTTCCAGTAAAGCCCCACCCACAGCCACTCCCACAAAAAATAAAAATGTCCCTCTTTGGACATTTGAAATGTTGGGAGGTACGCAAATCCCACAATTGTAGCAGGAGACATTGAGGTTGTGTAACTGTGGGCTCTATGTCTGTCTTACAGCAATGCCGATTGGAACTACCTGTAGTGTATTACCTGATCACAGATCCCCTGCTCTACCTACCAGACTCAACTGGCAACACATAATGAAAAAATGCAAATACTTATTGTATTTACTTGAAAATATGGTTATTAATATTATAAAAAGACCCCTCTCCCCCAAACTCTGAAAAAGAAAAGGCCCAGTGTAATGCGACCTTATAGGGTCTGCAGGCCTCCCAGATGGCCCCCTTATTGGCTGTCCCCCTGCGATGGCCACCCTGTATGTTTCATACAGGCAGGAACCACGCTTATTATCCAGGCAGCAGATTGAAATGAAGTTCCACTTGGCTGAGCAGGTTATCACATCAGCTCTGGGAGACAGGTGAGCAACGGCTACAGGCCAGTAACTATAAACCACTTTATGGGAGACATTTACACCATGTAACCGTTAACTCACTCACTGCTGGAGAGTGCAAACCTAAACCAAATCAAACTGCAGTATTAACATTGGCCTCGATTCAAATGCCCTGAGCTGATTTATCTCATAGACTGCAATAGAAAATCTTAAGTTAAAAAAATATTTTGTCATTGAATCGGTCCATTGTCTGTCACTTACAGAGTGTTGATTGCGCAGTCCCATGTGAAAAATGATTGTGATCTTAAATTCTTTTGATCTATACATTTGCTTGCAATTGTAGAAGTATAATATATCATTAATATATTGGCGTTTACACTCTGCAAATAGAGTTTACGCATACCTCCCAACATTTTCCTCCTTGGGTCACCAGGGGGGGGCGGAGCTTGGGAGGTTGAGTGTCAGCGCTGCTGCCCATGTGCGGTAGCACTGTCACTCCTCCTGAGTTTGAAAGGTTTGCCACTGACGCTGGCATGGGCAGTAGGCATCCTCTGATGTTAGATATTAGATAATGCAATCAGGACTATAAGATTGTGGCCCTGAATCCCGCTGCCCTGCTAAACTCTACCTCTGTCCCAAAAAGTGCAAGGCAGCATCAGGAAATCACTAAAGAGTGCCGCACAGCTGTACAGGTAGGTATATCATATGCCTGACAGTGGTCAATAGGGCCACCATCAGGGGGGGACGGGAGATACACCCGTCCCGGGCCCGGTGGGCCCCGGCCCTAAAAAAAAAAGAAATGTTAAAAAAACAACAGCGTAGTCAAACAGGGCAGCTGCCGAGGGCCCATTCATTCCTGGGGGCCCAAAGCAGTTTCCACGTGGGCCCCCGCTGCCCGTGTGACGTCATGTCATATCCGGTGACTGTATTTCCTGCTCGCAGCGTGCGCAGCAAGAAACACTGCTGAGGGGACGAGAAGCATCCAGGTCAGTACTGGGGAAGGGGGAGGAGGAGCATATTGGTTATTTAATGGACATCTTATCAGTGGGCTATTAATGGACAACTTATCAGTGGGCTTATAATGGACAAATTATCATTGGGCTATTAATGGACAAATTACCAGTGGCTATTAATGGACAAATTATCAGTGGGCTTATAATGGACAAATTATCAGAGGGCTATTAATGGACAAATTATCAGTGGGCTTATAATGGACAAATTATCAGAGGGCTATTAATGGACAAATTATCAGTGGGCTATTAATGGACAAATTATCAGTGGGCTTATAATGGACAAATTATCATTGGGCTTATAATGGACAAATTATCATTGGGCTATTAATGGACAAATTACCAGTGGCTATTAATGGATAAATTATCAGTGGGCTATTAATGGACAAATTATCAGGGGGTTATTAATAGACAAATTATCAGTGGAATATTAATGAGCATTATTATCAGTGGGCTATTTTTTTAGTAAGGGGCCCTGAAATTTGTGATGGCGGCCCTGGTGGTCAAAGAAAGCCAGAGTTAATGTACATAGAGAATAGTCAGGATTATACGCTTAGCGGGTACCTAGACATGCCAGGACCATGCACAAAACGCAGAGGATCATACACTAAGCGGGTAGTCAGACAAGCCAGGATCATGCACAAAACGCACTTAACATGGATCATACACTAAGTTAACTTAACACTTGGTAACAACCTTCTCAGACCTGTTCCCTCCCATCTCCCTAGCAAGTTAACTTAACACTATGTAACAACCATCTCAGACCTGTTCCCTCCCATCTCCCTAGCAAGTTAACTTAACACTATGTAACAACCTTCTCAGATCTGTTCCCTCCCATCTCCCTAGCAAGTTAACTTAACACTATGTAACAACCTTCTCAGACCTGTTCCCTCCCATCTCCCTAGCAAGTTAACTTAACACTATGTAACAGCCTTCTCAGACCTGTTCCCTCCTGTAACGGACCGTCTACCGGACGAAGTAGACCCTCTGTCTGTTATGGGAAATCACCTCCTTAGCCCCCACTTACAGTACCCTCCCTCACTGCTGGAGATTTAGTCGACTAGAACTAAAACAATTTAGATGACTAAAATGCGACTAAACTAAAACGCAGAGGATCATACACTAAGCGGGTAGTCAGACAAGCCAGGATCATGCACAAAACGCACTTAACATGGATCATACACTAAGTTAACTTAACACTGTGTAACAACCATCTCAGACCTGTTCCCTCCCATCTCCCTAGCAAGTTAACTTAACACTATGTAACAACCATCTCAGACCTGTTCCATCCCATCTCCCTAGCAAGTTAACTTAACACTCTGTAACAACCATCTCAGACCTGTTCCCTCCCATCTCCCTAGCAAGTTAACTTAACACTATGTAACAACCTTCTCAGACCTGTTCCCTTCCATCTCCCTAGCAAGTTAACTTAACACTGTGTAACAGCCTTCTCAGACCTGTTCACTCCTGTAACGGACCGTCTACCGGACGAAGTAGACCCTCTGTCCGTTGTGGGAAATCACCTCCTTAGCCCCCACTTACAGTACCCTCCCTCACTGCTGGAGATTTAGTCGACTAGAAATAAAACAATTCAGATGACTAAAATACGACTAAACTAAAATAGAATTTTAGTCAGTGACTAAAATTAAATAAAAAATTGCCGTCAAAATTAACACAGGTACTTAATTCACCAATACTCAGAAAGAACACACTTCTGTGTAGCGATGAGTTCCAAACACTACTGTAGTGTGGTATATCCAACTGAGATGTGCAAAAAAAAAAGGTCAAAGGTCTCTGGAGATAGGCAAAAACGTGACACACATCCCGTCTATCTTGTCCGCCTTCTGTATGGATTAAAGTGTTGTTTAACGCATTTCTCCTGAGCACTCTTCTCTTTTTTGTGTTGCTCAACTTTTACTTTTTGGGGACTATTCGCTAACAGGTGAGCTGAGGTGAGTTGCAGGTAAGATGAACATATAGCTAAGCAGGGGAAACCCGTCAGGTTTGTCCCTGTACAATTCATAGATAAATTGGGGAGATGAAATGTACATCTCACCTCAACTCACGTTTTAGTGACAAGCCCCCACTGTATCATACAAATCCTTAACAGTCAGATAAGGGTCACCAACAGGAAAATCCTTCTCCTATTTTTGATCTACAACTCAAGGGTGCTATCGGTGTTTGGGCCTATGTATAAAGCAGACTTCTGACAAATTTAGGGAATTTGTGCTGTTTCCGACACTTTACAGTACAGGAGTTTTCATACATAACTAGTGTTGAGCAAACCCGAACCACAGTGTTCGGTTTCGTACCGAACATTACGGTTTTTGGACCCCGAACACGGACATTTCACTGTATGTTCGGGTTGGAGTTCGGTGATTACATTGTTTGTAATGCTATGGGCTTTCTATTAACCGAAATAGAGTCCCCATTCATATGAATAGCTCAATTGACCTATTCGTATGAATGGGGACACTCTTACCCACATTTTACTTCATTCATTGCAGCCCTCTAGCCCTTTCCAGGACTTTTTTAGAGGCATTTTAGTGGCCAAAAGTACGTGTCCCCATTGACTTCAATGGGGTTCGGGTTCGGGGTCAAGTTCGAGCACGGACCCGGACATTTTTTCGAAGTACGGCCGAACCTGCTGAACCCGAACATCCAGGTGTCCGCTCAACTCTATACATAACACCCTATATGTCACAGGGACAAGGTTCATTAGATGATGTGGTCTCCTCTGTTATACAGTGCAAAGGACACACTATGTATATTTAACAGGCAAAGCCAGCTGCAGGCCTCACGTGCGACAGATAAGTTTGCCACCTGGCCGCTATTTTACCGGCAGGCCGGTAAAAAAAATTGACTTGGGGCCAATGTTAAGTCTATGGAGGGAGCAGCATTTCCGGTAATTTTTTGTAGGAAAGGTGGCAACCCTAGCTACAGACAGGGTGTAATAACAGTGACTGATTTTATATGTTATAACTTGCGACGTATAACAATAGATAACTGCATCTCAGCTGAACCTTTAATCAAAACAGGGAACCTGCCTCCTGTAAGAGACTTTCTTAATGAGTCCCAGCATTGACAGACTTCACGGAGAAAAATCTATCACCGTCACACGCCATATTTTGGTTTCAGGTGGCCGGTTTAAGGGAAAGCGTGTCCGGTGGTTTAAGCAGAAATCCAGCGTTGTGTGCTGGTGCCAGTCTCCAAAGCAAACATTCATTAATATTCAGGAGTTAAAGGTTCTGCTTTCACTCTGCCAGTGCTAATTACAGCCAGGGATAATTGAATGTTCCAGGAAGAGATAACGTTTTTAGATAAACACACTGCGTGTGTGTGCGTGTGTTTGTGTGTGTGTGTGTGTGTTCTACTGCACTAAAACAGCGGTGCTGGGGGAAATGTTAACCCACGGTGTGCTGAGAACTAATCAATAATACTCTGCTTTTGTTTTTAGTGACTTGTTTTAAACGACACTGCTCCGAAGGGTCAAATTCAGGCAAACTAGATTGATGCCTAGAGTGACACTTTTTGCAGGGCACTGTGGGTTTAAACATAAAACAAAGAATGTGTTATCAGATAAGAGCCATTCGACCCATCTCGTCTGCCCAATGTCTGCCTACTCTAAATAAATGTAAAAAAAGAACGCTTTCATTGATTCTTGGCAACTGTGGTGATTCTCTTTATGTATTTATGTTTTGATCAAATCCCCTTCCTTTCAAGCATGGCTCCTTTAAGGGATGGGCTTACCTGTAGCACCACCCATTTTTAATTAAATTCACAAGGTTTTCAGCCTTATTTTGCTCCTGTCCTACCTTACTTTAGCAGCAAAGCCGTCGTTTGTCTAAGATCCAAGCACATTTGTCTAATTCCTACTCAAAGTCTTTCTAAACTTTTAATTGGTTGGAATTGAGTAGTAACCAATTCTAATTTTAGGGATGGCTGTAAATCCAGAGCTGATCACCCCGTAAATGGAGAGATAGAGATAGAGATGTTTTGGTGGAAATAAACTCCCACTACCCACAGTACAACCTATTTCTGTCGCAAATAATGGGCTCCGTTGCACAATAGTGGGAGGCCTGCAGAATACACTATATGGACACAAGTATTGCAACACACCACTTAATTATTGAATTCAGAGGTTTCAATCAGGCCCATTGTCACAGGTGTATAAAATCAAGCACCTAGCCATGCAGTCTGTATTTACAGACAGTTGTGAAAAAGTAAGTCGTTCTGAAGAGCTCAGTGAAGTGTGGTACTGTGATTGGTGCCACCTTTACAATAAGTCAGTTACATTTTATCCCTGCTGGATATTCCATGGTCAACTGTAAGGGGTATTATTGGTACAGCAGCAACCCAGCCACGAAGCAGAAGACCACGTAAGGTGCTGCTGATTCCATAGATGAAGAGTTCCAAAAATTCCACTGGCATCAATATCAGCACAAAAAACTGTGCAGCTGCAGCTTCATGGAATGGGTTCCCATGGCCAAGCAGCTGCATGCAAGCCTCACATCACCAAGTACAATGCCGAGTGTCCTATCGGGTGGTGTAAAGCGTCACTGGACTCGGGAGTAGTGGAAACATGTTCTGTGGAGTCTTCACTGTTTCATAGTCTGATGGGTGAGTCTGGGTTTGGCAGATGCCAGGAGAATGTTACCTGTCTTACTGCATTGTGCCAACTGTAATGTTTGGTGGTATTAATCTGCTAAACATCAAAATCATGTAACAAATTAATGCACAAAATAGTATGTGCCAGCGGACTCTGGAAAAGATGTAAATGAAGATCTTTTGTAGTCCAAAGTAAAAATGCATTTATTGAAAGTCCTTAGACATAAAATCATGGGAAAGCACTCCGATGTGCGAAACGCTTCAAGTCTGTTACCCGTGAATCTTTTTGTCTTCTACTCCGATGATTTTATGTCTAAGGACTTTCAATAAATGCATTTTTACTTTGGACTACAAAAGATCTTTTCCGGAGTCTGCATACTATTTTGTGTACTTCCTGTTGAGGATGGGAGTTGGAGTCCTGCTGCATTACAGCACCCGGTAATGATTATAGCAAGATAGCAGTATTACTGGAGGGATTGAGTTGGCAAATCTGTTTAACGCAGCAAATCAATCCTGTGATGAGGAGGTAAGAAAAGTCTCTGAAAAAAATGAACCACTCTCCTGCCAAGGCTTCATGACTGGAAATGTTTACACTACACAATATTAAATAACATATACAAATATATACACACACAGAGTACAACCATATACTCAAGTGTATACACAATATAAAATATGCTGTATATGCCTTTAAGTAAAACAAAATAAAACTATGTCAGTTTTTTTTTTTATTAAATAATGGCCGGACATGATCGATAACAGTGTTTCTTTGTCTTTGCAAAGCATTGTGGGCATGTTTATGCAAATTTGACCGTAATCTTGTCAGAGACCCCTAGTTATTCAGGCTGTTATCAGCACGACACTTTGCTTGTGTGTATTTTTGAAACCATAATTGGAAAGACTAATGGGAGATGAGGGAACACAGACGTGTAGAAGTGAGTCATACGTAACATTAAAGTGATGGATGAACTAATGAAATCTCCCAAGACATGCTACAATGTGTAAACAGCATCATAGACAGAAACATTACACAAAACTGTGTCTCAGTGTCTATGCCATAATCCCATTGCATTATACTACCCGTTACATTGGGTAGATGGGGGACAAATATATTTTGAATGTAAAATTCTCATTATATTTCTATTTGTAATGCACAGGGAATATAAATAAACAAAATACCATATTTTCCTTTTGTGCTAAAGTGAAAAGATACAGTACAGTGTTGTCTATTCAATAAAATGTTTATCTTGTGCGCGGATTGGAATTTGGCTGAAAGATAGAATGCAAAGAGTGTTGGTAAATGGGAAGGTGTCCGATTGGACAAACATCATAAGTGGAATATCTCAGTGATCTGTCCTGGGTCCTTTTTAAAAAAAAATAAAAAATTAAATGTATATTAATGATCTCATAGTGGGCATAGGGATCCATGTATAAGTGCTTGCTGATGACACAAAATTAAGTAGGATTGTACAGTCTGAAGTGGATGTGTCTTCACTGCAAGAGTATTTGTACAAATTGGGTAATTGGGCAGGCGAATGGCAAATTAGATTCAACATAGAAAATTTAAAGTTATGCATTTTGGGAATAATAAGATGGCGTTTCTTTTGTGAAATCTACTAAAGAAAATTAAAGTAGTTGTAGACAATAGACTTAGTACGCAGTGCCAGCTGGCGGCTGCAAAAGCCAAAAAGATTGTGGCATATATTAAAAGGGGTATTGACTCACGGGAGAAAGATATTATTCTGCCTCTTTACAGGTCCATGGTAAGACTCCACCTTGAGTATGCAGTTCAATAATGGGTTCTTTTTCTGAAAAAGAACATTATGGAACTAGAGAAAGTGCATAGGAGGGCTACAAAACTGATAAGGGGAATGGAAACTTTTAGTTGTAAAGAAAGGCTAGAAAAGTCAAATTTGTGCACGCTAAAGAAATGGCATCTAAGAGGGGATATGATAACATTATATAAATATGTTCAGGGCCCATACAAAGTGCTCTCCAAAGACCTGTTCATTGATAGAACGGTACAAACGATATGGGTTCACTCGCGAAAACTTGAGGAAAGGATATTTCTTCTATAACAAAAGGTAATCTTTTTTTTTTTTAATTTGGTTTTATTGGTTCTTATATTTATTTAACATAAGATAATATCAATAAAATAAAATATTCTATATAAGCAATTAAGACATGAGTGGCATCCGTGGAGGCATTGAGTTATACAGAGAGCTAAAACAGTATTAAAAGGATATCTGTAGCAATCTTTATGGTAAGGATGATAAAAGTATGGAATTCACTGCATGAAGAGGTTGTGCTAGCACATACATTAGATGCCTTTAAGAGGGGCCTGGATACTTTTTTTTTTTAAAGAAGCAGAACATAGAGGGCTATGCATGTTAGTATAGCCATTAATATTCATTTAGTGCTTGTTGATCCAAGGAGAAATCTGATTACCATTTGGATATTTTTCAATTTGAAATTGCTTAAATACGTTTTGTTTTTGCTTCCTTTTTAATCATCAGCGGCATAGCAAAAGGGTTGAACTTGATGGGCGCAAGTCTTTTTTCAACCTAAACTACTATGTAACTATGTAAATGTGAATTGCAGTGAATTCATAAGTAAGCTGCGAATGTCAGGCATTGATTGCGGAGTTGGGGAAACAGGCAGGATGGGTATTTTTTTCCAACTCAACTACTAATGGCTGATTTTTACAGATTGTTTGTCAGGTCTCCACAGTTCACTGCTTAGTGAATAGACCTCATTATTGATAGTAAAGAGTACAGGTTATAGTCTAGGTAATAATATAATATGAATAATCACACTGAGAGAAGTTATAAAACATGTGTGTGCATTTTGTTTCATGTACTGGTATAAAAACCCTACTTTTTAAAATAAAGCCGGAACAATCTCGCATGTAACAATCAAGTGATTAAGGATACCAAAACCCGTAATTACATGGATCTTAAAAGGCAAATCGCTCAATATTGATGCTCCTATCCCTGAAGCCCAGGGCAATGCTAACCCTTCTGGTAACCATAATACCCAACCGCAGAGTCCCCCCCAAAGCCCTTTTGTGTTTAATGCCTAATCCTTATCAACCATATCATTAGTGGGTATAAGTCATTAGTGGCTGTGTGTTATTAGTGGGTATACGTCATTAGTGGCTGTGTGTTATTAGTGGGTATACGTCATTAGTGGCTGTGTGTTATTAGTGGGTATACGTCATTAGTGGCTGTGTGTTATTCGTGGGTATCCATCATTAGTGGCTGCGTGTTATTTGTGGGTATCCATCATTAGTGGCCGTGTGTTATTCGTGGGTATCCATCATTAGTGGCTGTGTGTTATTAGTGGGTATCCATCATTAGTGGCTGTGTGTTATTCGTGGGTATCCATAATTAGTGGCTGTGTTTTTCGTGGGTATCCATCATTAGTGGCTGTGTGTTATTCGCGGGTATCCATCATTAGTGGCTGTGTATTATTCGTGGGTATCGATCATTAGTGGCTGTGTGTTATTCGTGGGTATCCATCATTAGTGGCTGTGTGTTATTCGTGGGTATCTATCATTAGTGGCTGTGTGTTATTCGTGGGTATCCATCATTAGTGGCTGTGTGTTATTCGTGGGTATCCATCATTAGTGGCTGTGTATTATTCGTGGGTATCCATCATTAGTGGCTGCGTGTTATTCGTGGATATCCATCATTAGTGGCTGTGTATTATTCGTGGGTATCGATCATTAGTGGCTGTGTGTTATTCGTGGGTATCCATCATTAGTGGCTGTGTGTTATTCGTGGGTATCCATCATTAGTGGCTGTGTGTTATTCGTGGGTATCCATCATTAGTGGCTGCGTGTTATTCGTGGGTATCCATAATTAGTGGCTGTGTTTTTCGTGGGTATCCATCATTAGTGGCTGCGTATTATTCGTGGGTATCGATCATTAGTGGCTACACGTTGCAGTGCCTATATAGCATTTTGAGTCACGCAACAAAATGACCTGCAACTTATTGCCTCTTAGTATACTGACCCCACACGAGGCCAGATGAGACTTCTGGGTTGAGCCCCCCACCCATCACAGGTACCATCAATAAGGTAAAAACCGATTTAGAAACTGTAAGAGCGTCTCAGTGTGTGGGAAATAGGAAGGCAGTCCCTTGTGAGTGATGGATTTGAAGAGATTAATCTCTGTTAAAAAGACTTTGTGTTAGCAAGTTAGCAACCACCAATACTGACGTTCTAAGCTTGATAAGGACATAGAATGTGACCAAATCTCCATTTATTTAATCTAAGCGTTAAGATTTAACCTGCTTTGTGCTTGCCCTAAACCCTTTATGTATCGAGTGTAAATTTAGTCACTTCAACTGCAACCTTTAATATTTATAATTATTTTTGCTGCTTTAGGTTTTTAATTGTACTTCCCTTTCTATTTCTTGCACCTTTTATAATTTACTATATAATATATCACCGCCTTTTAGGTCAGGCGTTACTGTCACTTTAATGAACACAAATGTAGTTTTGAATTTTAATGATGTTCAACATTAAAAAAAGGAAAATTGAAGTAGCAGAGGCTGACTCATCTGTGACGAACCGTAAAGATCTTTATATTCGGCAATACTAGACAACACTGTTATACAAAACAACACAGAGATGGTTCTCAGGAACAGATGCCAAGCAAGACCAGAAATGTAAGGGCATGAGCGACAGAACCAATAGGAGACAGATATAAGATGAGTTCCACTTAAAGAAAATGAAAAGACAATCATGGGTTCTGAGACTCGGAAATTACAACAGAAGCAGAACAAAGGGGTGTTTCAGCACCAAGGACAGGACCCATTTTTCATCTTAACGTTTTTGTATAATAAAGAAGCACAAGTGAAAAAAATGAATGGTCCTAGTATCAGGATGAGTTGGCATGTTCTTTTTAACTGCTGTGCAGTGTCCTGGAGATGTTACTATTACCCAACTTAATGGTCCTCATTGTATCGACCTGGGAAGGATGAAGGATAGAATTCACCCTGAGGTCTGAACAGATCGTACAGATGGAGTGCAGACATTCCAGGGACAGAGCTAGTAGCCTTACGCGTTTCGTGCCTTAACAGGGCGCTTAATCGTAGCCCATAGTGCCCTAACATCATCAATCACTGCGTTAGGCTATCCAGGAAATTATATCTGATCATTCTTTATGGTAAAACTTGGAGGACCAATTGGTGTCTGGCTGTCACCCAATCTAATACCCTAGTAAGACAGCTTCACAGATATTAACATTTCTTGGGAATCTCACATTGATTTCGAGTCACATCAGCTTCCGTCAGGAATTAGCATCATACATTTGTGCACACAATGATTTCTGTCTGTGCCATCTCTTTCCATAACCCACAAGGTAATATTAGATAAATAATTAGTCTTTCCAATTTTTAGGAATGTACCATACAAGAAACTGCAAATGGATAATTGACTAAATGTCAGGCCTGGCTCTGGGAATCTGTCTCACACAGAAACAAGCAAAGGCAATAAACTGTTAGTTTTAATGATACAGCAAACACCCCGACGCAGATAACCTGTCCCCTACTTCTCCATTAGAAACGGCAAGGTTTAGCCTCTTGCTGACATGTTGGCTACTGCAGGTGCTCATTATGTGAATGAATTAACATATCCTCATTAAAGTTCAAAAAAGACCTGTTATCTAAAAGACAAGAGGAAGCCTTCTAGCAGTGGTACATAACCTTTGACACTTCAATTACTGTAGGCTAGAACTCTGGTGATGCTCTGCCAGCCAATGTCTAAGTTAATCTTAACTATAAAACAGAAAATCGTTGTATCAGTTTGCATGAAGCAGGAAAAACTCTTGAATGATGAACTCTGGAATCATGAAATTTGCACCGCTTATTCATGCTGGAATTTCTAGGTCAACACAACTATGTTCAGGGGTATATTTTTAACTATCTAGTAATCAAAGTTTAGGATCCACATTGCAGGGCCTGCGTTATACTCTTGAAATCTTCTTGTACAACCGGTCACCAGGTTTCTGAGAGGCAGTAGGAGGTCTTCGTTCCAAATTAGAGATATCCTTGATTAAGCAGCAGACACTGCTGAAAAGGTAAATAGCTGTACCTCTACCTCTCTCTGAACACTGGCTAAGGAAGTACTAGTAACAGAAGGTTCTTGGACAGATAACTTTAGAAGATTGGACACAACAGCCACTGGTACTGGAACCCAGGATATCTGGGCTCACAGCTGACTGGATAACACACAGCCACCGGTTCTGCGATACTGGATATTTAGACACACCGTTGTACTGGTTCTGGAACTCAGGCTAATATACAGATACTGAATGTCACATAGCCACTGGTTCTCAGACACAGGATAACACACAGCCACTGGTACTGAGGTTCTGGATAACTGAACATCCAGCTGTACTGGTTCTGGAACACTGGATAACACACAGCCACTGATTCTAAGGATTAGGGTAGCTGGGCACACAGCCACTGGTACTGAGATGCCGTATGCAGGAAACAGAGTGGAAGCCAAGGCAACAGAAGACAGGATAATCAAGGGAAAGCCGAGGATCTGGTACATGGGAATGAAGAGCAGGAATGGTCAAACGAGCCAGGAATACAGAAATCAGGATAACTGGGAACCCAAGGTTGCTAATAACAGGCCCCAAAGAACCTATTACAAGCAAAGGTAAGGAGACACTGAGGGGTTTAAATACAAATCTGACCCCAATCCCCAGGCAGGGGGGTGTAACCAATCATAGAGCAGAATTTCAATGAGTTCTGTCATCCCGTCATTCGAACATGCGCATAGTGTTTACTACGGAAAGATGGCGTTGCGGAACTTCGACGGGAGCTACATGGAGTAAGTTGCTGATGTACGCAGGGAGCGATGCGACGAGGAACAAGTAAGGCTGTTACAATATTTAAAAGAAGAAAGGCTACCACAACAAGAGGACATAGTCTTAAATTAGAGGGGCAACGATTTGTAAGTAATATCAGGAAGCATTACTTTACTGAGAGGGTAGTGGATGTATGGAATAAACAAATACCTGGCACTCGAGGATCCTGTGCCACAATCTGGGATCCACCAGCTCTAATTGCAACGGGACATCACAAATCAATTAATGTATGCACTTCTATGTTGATTTAAAAATGGGAACATTGTTTCCATGGATATTATTTGCACAGTCACAAGGAAGCAAATGCAGAACTACCCATTATTATCTTTCCATTGAAGAGACATCCACGTAGCCATCTGCAGCAAGGGATATCCATATTACCAGGTCAATACAATACTACCGTTAGCATTAATTGCTGTTTTAATAATAATAATAATAAATGTATCATTTGGGATGCAAGTGGGGGATGAGAATGATTGTGTGATTATCACCAAGACTCCTGTCTTTGATACGATGCAATCAAGGTGACAGCATTAATAGCACAGCTGATTAAGCCTGTAGATAAACTGATTTAATTTATGTGCTAATAATTCAGATAATAACACACGATCCAGCAAGATAGAGATAATGTTTGTGCTGCGATCTGAGAAATATATACCAAGAATTTCATACCTATCACAAAGTACCCCTTGCTATCTCCTAAATTTTAGCCCTGGATTTCTTAGGGTAGGCTGGAAAATGTCGACCAGGCGGTAAGATAATGCAATGGCATTCATTCAAATAATATACAGAACACTCAGAAGCAATCAATTCAATAAAGTCAGTCCACTACATGAGATCCACAAAACCTTAGTGGTCATATGTGGTATTGTAGGTTATAAATTATAATCCCCTTCTTGGATTTGTAGTTTGCCAACAGCAAATGGCTGACAGAGGAATCATGGGAATTGGTATTTCATCAACAATTGTAAGGTTTTCCTTCCCTTTTTCTAAATGAGTTTGAATAGTCTAAAGGTGCACGTGTAATTCATTATTTCTTTCGGGTGTGCTAAAGGTGTTTCTAGGATTGATTAATCCAAGCCAGGGCTTGCAACAACCACAAAATTATATATAACAAAAACCAAGCTGCAAAAACGCAAATTGAAAGAAATCTATTGTGTTCCATTTGCTTAGTAGTATTTCTGAGCGTATAACTTGACCCATGGAATCTGCAGCTTGGTGATGGAGCTATTTTCTTCCATGCTGAAATATGCAAAAATTCTAAATCGTATTTGAAATGGGGATCCATATCAACACATGCACCCCCAAGTCACATTTGCTGCACCCTTCCTGTGCAGGTTGAACCCCTTCCACGCATAACCTGTCTACTAATTCAGATTGCCCCCACATCCCTGTCCACGGAGCTAGATTGCCCTTACTTCCCTATCCACTGCAGCATATTGCTCCTTGGTGATCTAGTGGGGGCAAACGAACGTCTATGCAAAATATAGGCCATGGTTAATGTAACAAGAGGAATCATCTGCAAAACCAGGTGAGAATGGAGTGAGATTAACAGTAATAGATGACACTATTCCCTAATGGAACTAAAACAACTTCCTGTGTTTGTTTTGAACCAAAACTTGGATGTTTCGAGCACAATTTAAACAGCCTTAATGAAACTATATTTTAAAACCTACTTTGCATTTCCCAATGGCCATTTCTAGAGTGACAGATTAATCACAGACCCGGCTGTTCAGTTGAGCGCATTCTATCAGTGCTCTGTATTCTATAAAAGGCCAGACTGAACCACTCTCCAGCTCCCGCCAACCACAACATGCCATTGGTAGAAATAAAACAGGCTCTCTAAGAGGCACTCCCGCCTGTAAACATGCACATAATGTTCTAGCTGCAGTCGCTAGGTACTCAGACACTAATGGCATGGGGGCTGGGGGGGAGTAAAAGAACTAAAGGGAAGCTATAAAGCACTGAATTAATTATTCTGGTTAACAATTCCTCTGTCCTAGTGGTTTAGTGCATCAGACTTTTTTGTGCTGAAGTCAGTTTGTCTATGGTCTCGCGTCGCATTATTTGGACTATCAGGGCACGCACTGCTTTCTTAGCTTACCATTTCCCCTGGATATGTTTATCTACACTCTGCATGGTTGTGAAATCACCAGTCTGACACTAGTGCAAACTGATCACGGCATTAGTGAATATGCTGGCACTTTCTAAACATTATACATTGTATTGAGTGTTCTTCTGGCCAGTAGGCGTCATGGATAGCTGTAATGTCAGTGGTGCCTCCAGAAAGCTTCTGTCCATACCACTTCCCCCCACAAAGCACCATTTTTCAAAGACATCTCTTTGAACAGATATATCTCTACATCTAGTATATCCCTGACTTTTCTCTTTTCACCTTCTCCATTTCTGCACCCCACTTACCCACATCCTTCTTGCCACTACTTCCCTTTCTTCACATCTAGACCATATCTCTTTGCAACCCATGTGCCCACTTCCCTTTACCCATCTCTGTGCCCCTTGCGGCCCACTCCCTTTTTCTGCATCTCTGCACCCACTTTGGTCACCCCTGGCGCCTTTACACTCCCTTTTTTTTTTTAATCTCTACCCTACATTCCTCCATCCTTGTGCCCACATCTCTTCCACCCTCCATGAAAGCCCTCTCATCACTGAACCCATTTGCTTGTAGAAAAACATCCCTGCTTATAGATGAGATAAATGACAAGCTTGCACGCTCACCCAAATCTGCAGCTTCACCCTTTTGTCGTTTCGATAAACCGTCTTGACTTTGAAGTCTATTCCCACGGTGCTGACGAAGGCAGATGTGAAGGTGTCGTCCGCATAGCGAAAAAGGAATGAGGTCTTCCCTACACTGCTATTCCCAATGATCAGCAGCTTAAACATGTAATCAAAGTTCTGGTCAGAAGCATCTTTGTGTCCGTAGCGGGCGTCCGTGGCGGAGGCCATCTGAAAAATACAATGTGTGACATGGAAAAACATGGAAAATGACAAGGTAGGATCACCTGTCCCTTCTGTCACTAGCTGCCTCTTCTCCTACTGGCTGCCCCCTCTCCTAATGACGACCCCATCTCCTACTGGCTGCCTCTTCTCCTTCTGGCTGGAACATTTCAAGTGTTTTTTTGCACTTGGACTTGTCTTTGCACTTATCTCATACATGCTTACATTCATGAACAAGGGTGTCTACAGGTGGGACAAAAGGGAGCTCTTGCCCCCCCCCCCCCCTTCCTTTCCAAGAAATTCAAACTGGCCCACTGGAGCAGCAGCAAGGGAGAGATGAGCAGTAGGTGGGTTTGGGTAGGCTAACCAGACAGAGAGCAGAAAAAAACAGTGGAGTCCAGCAAATAATATTTTACCTAATTCTATAAACCCCCTGGTGGTCAGAGTGGTTTGGTCTGCTCTCATCCTCTCCCTCTAGCTGGTCTCCTCCCCATTCTGTCTGGGTGCTGCTACTTCACAAGCACAGAGTCCCTGCCTGGGCAGAGACACAGCTTGCAAGTTGCAGATACAAGGCAGTTTATTTCAAGCATGAATTCATTAGTTAATACTCTTGATGTTGAGACTACATTTCCCATGACTCTCAGCCAGTCTGGCATGTTACGCATCATAGAAAAGTGAGTACTCAACAACTGGAGTTCCAAAGGATAGCTATCATATCAATATGGATTGGTACTGTAGCTGCTGTGGAATGCGTCATCATTCTTAATCATATGTTTGGCAGGCTGAACATCATCAAAAATGTTCTGCAACTGCTCAGGTCTGCTCGTGGAGAGGTTAATTCTCTGGAACTGTCCAGGTCTGCTGCTGGAGGGGTTAATCCTATGCAAATGCTCAGATCTGCTAGCGGAGGATTTAATTCTCGGTAACTGCTCAGGTCTGCGAATAGTGGAGTTAATTCTCTGCAGCTGCTCATGTCTGGTAATGACTGCATGTATGTATATTATAAATATATTATTACATCTGAAATCTACATGATTCCGAAATGTTTCCTATTAATGTATATGATCTAAAATGTATACTATGTGTATGTGGATCCCTGTGTATGAGATCGATTTATTATGCATGTGTGTGTAATCTCATCCAGTCTACACCAGCTCAAATCTTACATACACCACTGTATGTAAGAATCCTCAATTAAACCATACATTAACATTACATTTAAGCATGTAACAGTGTGTGTTTGATTGAGAACATGTATACATTGTGACTCGTATAGACATACACACAAGGTATTTATTTTTTCTGCCTTTCAATCTTCAAACTAATCCCCAGCTCAGAGCTAATCCTGTCTGGCACACAGTCTGTGCCAGATTACAGCCTCTTAATTCACCACAACAAAGGTTTATATACCTTGACATACATACCTGATAGTCAAACCTATAACATGAGCTTTCAGTGATGCTCCTAACCCATACCTCCCAACTGTCCCACTTTGGGAGCCATGTCCCGCTGTTCTGCCACACTCTACCTCTGTCCTACTTTTCGGGAGAGAGGTTGAGCTTAGTGGGACAGCAGGCATTCCTGCGGTCCTGTTCGCATTCTCCAGGTTCCAGACACCAGAGAATGTCTACTGGGCATGCGCAGCATCGTGCACATGCGCAGTAGCGATCCTGGCTTCAGATGCCAGGTGCTAAAGTGGGTAACAGTGTTACTGCACATGAGCGGTAGCACTGACACCCCCCTCCCCAGACTCCGCCCACCGGTGTCCCGATTCGCCCAGGGATCAAAGTTGGGAGGTATGTCCTAACCCTGAGCTCACATGCCCCCTCATTATAGTACCACCACAGCCAGAATAGCTTCCCATCATGAGAAATGTACACCGCAACAGCTGGAGTGTCAAAGGTTTGTCGCTGACATCACCATGTGTCCTCTTCTACAAATATAATATTATAGGGTTTGACAAACCCATGAATCTAGAGGGTCTACTCAATAAAGAGAGAACTGCAGGGAACCGAGACAGACTTTAGGCCAAAGTAGCCAAACTGGAAAAATTATCCAATGAAGCTGAATGGAAGATATTTCTAAATTTGGTCCTAAGTTTCAAATTCTAATCTCTCTCTTTATTGAGGAGACCCTTCCATTTTTTTAAATTGTATAAGTGAGATTCCAATGTGATTCTTTGAACCCTAACCTCGTCACTCAGCAATGCCATGGGGTATTGCAGATACAGCCCCTGCTATAGCAGTACTGATACTTTGTCTGTCAACATGCATTCTGCAGTACTAGTTGGAACCATTCTCCACCCAGGTATTTTATATTTAAAGAGACACTACCATTTTTGCCCCCACTTGCGCTTCTATTATTGAATGACAGCGGGCCTCTTATGGGAATCACCGTGCGTACTATTTGAGATAGAGAACACATTCTCTTCTGACCAGCAGTCTCTGGTCAGAATTATTCCACTTCTTTCTATCCACTGCAATTTCACAATTGCCTGCTTGGACGTGAATGAGTTAACATCTCATGCTCGGGGGCAGAGGGCAAAGTTTAGGGTCATTTAATAAAAGCAGAATTTCCATTAATGAGCTTGCT